>JAKZAP010000006.1:11459279-11868710 GCA_023053575.1 Branchinecta lynchi
AACTTGAAATCAGAGATGCGCAGGCGCTCGTAACCGAACGTGACAGGGGAGTTCATAGCTTGGTGCAAACTTTCTTTACTTTCAAATTGTAGTTTGAAAGTACGGGAAGCCCCAAGTTGTGTAGCCTTGCCACAGCCATTAATTAAAGAACCTAGCTGTTCTGGGGTAACATCTTTGGGGACGAAGCGTATGAGGCCGTAGAAAAATGGACTTTTCATTCTGGCGTCAACTGAGCTATGGGAACTCTGAAGTGCTTGCGCGAGCGAAGTAGCGGCTTGTCTGTCATCTAGCAAGACTCGCCACTAATTTTTCCGTGGCCTCAGGTCGACAATGCTATTGACTGAGCCACCACAAGCCTGATCAATGAAACTTTTACGGGCGGCAGGATCTTCGAGACCTTTTGGAGGTTGCTTTAGAATTACAGCATACGTGGGTCTTGGGGCCGGCTCAGCTAGAGAACCGCTTAGACCTGCGACAGTTACTTTGCAACGTTCAGAGGCAACAAAGCTATTAAAAGATGAGCAGAGTTCGTTAACTTTCCTAGTCAATGTGGCTGTAACCTCACCTGATACAATGGGAACCTCATCGGGCTCGAAGATAACGAATCTCGGGAGCGAGATCTGCTTTTCGTCACAGGATCTGAACACTTTAGTCATATCCAGAATATTATCCTGGAAGTCCTTCCTTTCGGAAGGGCGGGTTTTCACCCCTGCAGCAGACCATAGCACATCTTTCGCATTCAAGACTGCATCTTTCTCAAAAAACTCGGCAGTTTTTATCGCGATTTCCTCCGATCTGTTCCCAGCTTTATACGCCCGGTATATAAAGTTCAATACGGCATTCCACACCAAGTTTTCTGACATCTCGGGAATTAGTAACAAATCACAATCCACAATTCAGGTATCAAGGGGCGGAGCCAAGTTCGCAAGCATCACAATCCAATTGTTGAAGTAAATAATCCGTAACGCAAGCGTGCAAGTTCACTCGTCAGAGTCTGAATGAATACTGAACTGTTGTTCACATTCACATTGTTTATTGAGTAGACTAATACCAACAAGAGTGCAATAGCAAACATAGCACTTACAATGGTAGTGAGTATGTACTGCAACGAAGAATCACACTTGTTCCGGACTTACAAATAGAACAATAAGGAGGACCTCACCAACCACCAAGTCGGCTACATTTGTTCCGATCTCAAAAATCAGATTTTTCGTTCTAAGCTGTATTTTTTTTTCCAAGTCTCGGCGACACTTTTTTCACTTGTATGTTATTTTCAAAGAAATCTCGGCGACATTTCATGCATTCTCGGCGACATTACGCGAAATCTCGGCGACATTTCTAGCAATCTCGGCGACACTTTGTTCCATCTCGGGAACTAGATTTTTGGTTTCGAACGCATATCCGTATTTCTCGGCGACACGTTTTTCAGTGAAAATCTCGGCTACAAAGTTGTCATTCTCGGCAACAAACATTGCAGTCTCGGATACACACAAAAAATCTCGGCGACAAAAACGGCATTCTCGGCTACATTTCATGGATTCTCGGCGACATTTCGAGTATTCTTGGCAACATTTTTAACAATTTTGACCCAAAATGCATGCCATAACATGTACATCAGAAATCGTGCTTTATCACAATACTGTAATTTGAAGTAAAAAAAACCGCGGCACCGGCTTGGCACCGGCACGGCACCGCGGCACGCGCCACTTGGTGTACATCGTTTTTGGGAGTGAGCAACCCCTCGCATTTAACTGACAGCGAAGAAACAAGACCAAAGTGTTGCTCTCGCAACACTTCACGTTGCCCAGGCAACGTAGGTCAAGTTTATCTTATTTTTTGTTTTCGCCTTTCTGGCAAACGTTTCGAAGTTTTCTTACTCTCTGCTTTGAGCTTGCCCGATTTGCATATCTGCCTAGTTAAAACTGTGAATTTCTTCCGTAAACCACCTGCTTCTAGTCGTTTAGTTACGAAGAGGTTCTTGTCGTACATTCCGAAACAATGGTATGTTCAGAGCTTGCTAGAATGACAGTCGGATGTTTGGATCTTGCTAGAATGACAAATCGTGAATTTCACCCTGTGACGGAAGAGGTTGAGGTTTTGAGGAGAGGTTTTGTGCTAAAATCGCTATATTTTAAGGGGAAATAGCCAGGGTGGACGAGTTACTTCAGGATACTTTGGGTTACTTTTGGTTACATTGGGATACTTTGGGTTACATTGCATTTGGTTACTTCGGGTTACATTGGGTTACTTTGAGATACTTTTGGGTTACTTTCCAGGGTGTACGAAGTTACTTTTGGTGACCAACCCTGGGGAAATAGGATGGGTTTCGAAATTTTCGCCTGCACAGCAAAGTTTTAAGATTACACGGAAATCTTTGTATTTTAGCATAGAAGAGGCTGACACGGCAAGGTTTGAAGATAATCGGAGTGTCAAATACAGACGGATAGATGTGTGACACCATAGGGATCCTGATCCTTACATTTTTGGAATCCCATAAATACACTCTGTCGTAAGGGTTTCCTAAATTTCTCCTGGGGCGCCTTTGGTAATAGCCCATTCTCATTTGATGGAAGTGGAAGGGAATTTGTACTTTTGGGTCCCGTGGAGCCACATTAAAAGCTGGAATTTGTATGGGAAGTAGTAGGATTTTTCAGTAGGAAAAAAGGCGAATTTGAAAATTTTTGCCTGCGGTACTCAGTTCAAAAATCATTTTGTCCAGTGGTTAAAAGCGACTACTGGAGCTTGGCTTTTACCATTGAAGGCTGAAATGAATGCCTGCTGGATTTCGATGTTTATGTTTCTTAAAATTCGTACTATTTTAAGACTATTGTTATAACCGGTAGAATTCTTGAGCCTTAGCGGGCATTATCCAGCCACATGTTTTTCGGTCGTCACCTCCCCCCCCCCCCCCCCCCCCCTCCGACATACACACAGACGGGCGTAATTATCGGGTATTGCAGGACGCAGGAGAGGGATTATTCTTTGAAGAAAAAGTGATTTTTAGGGATTTGTCTACCTGGATTTGGGATTTTTCAAAAGAGAAGTGACAAAAAGAGAAAACACTAGTTGCGTTTAACAGATACCATGGTATCTGTTATCACGGTACCTGGATCTGTAATTAGTCGTTTTTGCAATTACCGTGGTATCTGAAATACGGTTGCACTGCAAAAACGACAGTTGCCGAAATTGCGCTTTTCGAAGTCATCACAAAAGAAAAACAGATATAATATATATAATATCTTTTTTACCGATATGAACGGTATGAAAAAAACGATCTGAAAAAAACGATAGGAAATATTCAACAGTTTTGACGAAAAACCGCGGCGCTTCGCGCAGACTCGGTTAGTTTTTACAGATATGAACGGCATCGTCTGATTCCTGTAGTTCCTGTTACTTATTGGTTTATTATTTTATTACTAGAATGTCATTTTCTGTAACTTTTTAGAACTTGTAACGTTAATATTTCTTGAGCCGGCTGGTGCTGTGTTTTTGGACAGTCGTATATTTTGAAGTCCTCCCCCCCCCCCTCCCATGCCCAAGCCCTTCGAACCGCCCCTGCAGATATTCAGTCACATCACTAAGTGCCTAACTGCTTTCCCACCAATTAGACAAAAACTGCTGAAAGTGAGATGACTTTTTCAGATAGAGAGATTGCACCATACCCGACGAAAACGGACAGGATCATAACGAAAACATTATAACATTAGGAAATAGGACTTTCAACTTTGAAATTAAATTATCGGCGTTTTATCATCAGTCTGAGCCAGGGACTTGCTGGAAATGTTAATTGGGTTATTTCTTAACTGTATAATTCTATTTTGCAAAAGAGTTTCAATGGAAGTAAGAGTTTGAAGGCGTCAGAGTTTGTAAACAAAGACGGAGTCTCGTCCTATTGGTCGATTATGACACATTTTTTCCAATCCGCGTCATCGCGGACAAATAGGATTCGAGACTCCGTGTTTATGTTCAAACTTTGAAGGATTCAAGCTCTTACTTCCATGGAAACTCTTTTGCAAAAATAGAATTATACGGTAAAGGAATAGCCCAATTAACATTTTCAGCAAGTCCCTGCCTCATAATGATAATAAAACGCCGATAATTTAATTTCAAAGTTGAAAGTCCTATACCTCCCAATGTTAAATTTTGTTCTTATGATCCCGTGATGATGATAGAGCAATATCCGTTTTCATCGGGTAACGTGCAATCTCTCTTTACCACAATCGGTTACCACGATAACTGCAAAAACGCCTTTCGACCATGGTATCTGCAAAAACGCAACTTGTCTGGCGTTACCACTGTTACCTTTGGTCAGGGGCGTCGCAAGGGGGGGGTGCGGGGGGTGCAGCACCCCCCCCCACCTTTTTGAGATTCGGTAAAATTTTGGGCCGGAGGCCCAAAATTTTACTAAAATTGTTCGGTATTTTTTCTATTTACGGGGGTTCGGTAGTTATGCAGAATCCTAAATAGGCTATCTGTACAAACGTCTTCGGTATAATGATCGGGATTCGGTATAATTGCCAGTATTCGGTAGTTATCACGAATTTGGTGAGAGAATTTATGAAATCATTTGGTAATTTTTCGATGCCGGAACTATTCGGTATATTTATGGAGATTCCGTAGTTACACAGACTCCCGAATAAGCTATTGGTTCAGAATTATTCGGTGACATGATTGGGATTCGGTAATTTATTAAGTATAATTTCCAGGATTCGGAAGTTAACCACGAATCCTGACTTTGTTCAAGCTTCGACGAAAGTATACCGAATGTGAATATTGTTCGGTAGTCTTTCGATACCAAAAAAATTCGGTATAATAACCGGGATACGGTGGTTATACAGAATCCCGAACACGCTATCGGTTTAAACTTATTCGGCATAATAACTGGGATTCGGTAACTTATTCGTCGTGATTGCCAGGATTCGGAAGGTACCACGAACCTAGAAACTCAGAAGAGGTCGAGTGAAGCACTGGTCGCAGACAAAGGGATGATCTGTGATATCATCGATAGTCCTTACTTTATTTTGGATCCCAAAAAGACAATCTAATCATAAATATTTCGAAAACTCCGCCTGCAGCACTTTTCGTAATGTTCTTTATTTTGTGGAAGGGCGCGTCATTTGACGGGGGTTTTAAGCCAGTTTTGGGATTGAGATTTCGAAACATTAAAAGCTAGAATTTGGATGGAAATTAAATTTGGCAGGAAAAAGCAACAAAAAATTTCGCCTGCGGCGCTCACTTTATGTTATCATAGATAGTATATTGACTAGACTGCAGTTGCTGCTGCTGCCGGAACGTGGCTCCATCCGTTTTCTAGAACTTCTTAAGAGTCTCGGTATTTCATCAACGGTAAATGATAGAATTTGTAAGAGAAGCAGCTAAATTTTAGCCTACAAAAAGAAAAAAAAATAGATTTCGAAAATTTTCGCCTGCGGCGCTCGATTTAATTTTCTATTGGCTATAATAGGTAGTAGCTGTTACTGCAATCATGCCCGGCAACGTATTCTCCATGTGGGCTTCGCCAAAACGCCGCCTTATAGTTGGCTTATCGTCGTTCATGCTGCCTTTTATTGTTACTCTTCCTACGTAATCGTTTCTTTTAAAGCTCGAATTCTTAGTTCTAGGATTCGGTAAAATTTTTTAAAGATTCGGTAAAATTTTGGCTCTGCACCCCCCCACCGAAAATGCACTTGCGACGCCCCTGCCTTTGGTTGGAACTAATTTGTGTCAGAGTTCCATACAGGTGTGACGTCACCAATTTGATATCTGTTTTACTTAAGAAAAGAAAAAATATAGTTTGTCCTATCTGTGAGTATATATTTAATAAATATATATAGAACCGAGCGGCCAGCCAGACATCTGTCGTATTTACAGTTTGTGAAACGACCTAGAGACAATCAAATCCTATCTTTAGGCGTATTCTCGCCGTTCCCCAACCCCGAGGACTCGACTTGAGGAGTCCCAGCGTTTTTGTTTGTCCCGGGGACTCACTCCCCGTATTCTCGCGAGTCCCCACGGATGTGGAATGCTTCGATTATCATCACTATAGGCCTATTCTCGCCGTTCACCAAGGACTCCTCGGGGAATCGAAGGGAATGGCGAGAACTCCATGCGGACTCCGCGTATAGAAACAGCGAGAACACGGGGAATGCTTCCTAAATGGATTTTGTTTAAAAAAAACAACATGCAGTTGACGAAATTAGTCTGGATCCACTTTATTTTTGGTTTTGCTTATTCTGATGGTTTTTAATTGGTTTTACATTGCACCAACACCAGCAAAAACTGATTCCCCTTCGAATCTGAAAGGGAGTCCTTTTTGATGATGGTGATGATAATGGGAGCATTCGTCGTCCGCTGGGACTCGCGAGAATACGGGGACTGAGTCTCCGGGACAAACAAAAACGCGGGGACTCCTCATGTGGAGTCCTGGGGGAACGGCGAGAATACGCCTTATCATCAAAAAGGACTCCTTTTCAGATTCGTAGGGATCAGAATAAACTAAGCCAAAAATAAAGCGGACCCAAACTAGTTTCGTCAACTGCATATTTTGTTTTTGAACAAAATCCATTTTAGAAGCATTCCCCGTGTTCTCGTTATTTTCTTAGGCGGAGCCGCGTGGAGTGACTCCCTCTATTCTCGCCGTTCCCTTCGATTCCCTGAGGAGTCCCCGGGAACGACGAGAATACGCCTTTTGGTGCTCGAGCACATGCAGTGTTGCCACCTCAAGTAAAGTTGTACTTTTTCAGTACATTTTCGTTACCTCTGTACGAAAGTACAACTTTTTCTAAAATGGCCAAACCTTTTCACGTTTTCTATACAAATTAAGTACATTTTCTTGTTTTCCTACGTTTAATGTTTTTTTTTCTACCCGTCTTCTATCTTTTTCATTCGTGCCGTAGGTGGCTGTGCCAACTGGGACGTGTCGAGAGTAACTTGAAAGACATCTCGCGTCAGTGACTCTGCTTCGGATGGCGGTGACGGTTGTCAGAGCCAAATAGAAGAGATAGAGCTCACTCTGGAAAGCTTTGCTTCTACCCCCGAATGATATTTTTATTTTACTTCTTGTTCCCACTTCGTGTTCGTTTGTGTGATTTGTGCTTATACTTTTTGGTGCTTTTAAGCTTATAGTCAATAGAGAGAATAGCTGCGTTTTTTGCCTTTTTCCCGTTGGTCGGTTAACCCCAATAGTAACCCCTAACACCTATAGTAACCCCTAACACATGGATTTTCAGAAGTGATGTGCTAGAGAGCGGCGAAATCTGTAGACTAGGTCAGTACCAGACTTGTAGGCTACATCACTGAAGCTGTTAGTAAAATTTCGATTGGTGCCCCTTCAACCTCAGTCAAAATCCTTTTTTAAGTTGAAAATATTGCAAACAATATGATTACTGCATTGCAAGACAGTCTCTCTGGTAAGTAAGTAAGTATTTAATCGTGAGTAAACCAAACAAGGTATTTCACTCTAGTAGTATATAAAGCCGGGTTCTACTCCACCCTCCCCCCAATTTCAAAACCCCATTTTAACATCAATTTCTTAAATTTTAACATCCTTTTTACCAAATTATCCCCCTTTTTAAGAACATTTTTATTTTCTTACTTCCAAAATAAAGGATACAAGAAATGAGAATATTACCCTTTACTACATATAAAATACTACAATATACTACTACTTCTTTTTTTTTTTTTACATTTTTCATTTTTTATTCAAATATTACTGAGTAAACAGTTCTAAATCCACATATGTTTCTTTGTTCTTGTTTTCGCGTACAATAGGCTGCAAAACTAGATTTTTCTTTAAAAGTAATTCGTTAGCAAAGGCATTATATTTCTGTGTTATAAACAAATCACAGGGTTTGTCATTACGATTAATGACTACAACCAACTTATCACCATATTTTGTCTTAGCAATTCTCATTTTAACGATAGTATATTTCAATCCTAGAACTAGTTCTTCTTTCCTGATTGTCTCATTGTATTTATTCATTCTGATTGTATTCAAGACTTCCTTTGTGGACTCCATTTATTAGGGGATGATTTTATTAAATAAAAATCCAAAGCTCCTAATTACCGGCAGATCGTAACACCTGTGGTGTGAGAGATGCGTCACACTAAATATTCGAGAATATTCGAGAATATTTAGATGCGTCACCTCCAACAGATAACAAGACTCGGCGGAGAAGATTCGCGAATATATATAGTGTCGCGCATCTGGTTAAGGAGACATTTGTAAACAAGTTGAGATTAAGAAGGTGTTGAAGAAAGAAAAAATTTCCAATGTAAGTATTTTTTAGTTTTCTAGCGATAAAAACAAGGATATCCAGGTAGATATCTAGCAAGATAGGAATAGCTGCATCTGAAACAAAAAATTACGCAAATATCAAATATACCACACGAGTTATCAGATGACGAAGCGCATCACAGGAGATGAAGTAGGAATCAAATGGCCTTCAAAAATTCTGTAAAGGAATTATCTGGGTCAGATAATGTTGCGAAGCGCGTCACACGAGATGAAGTAGGAATCAAATGGCCTTCAAAAATTCTGTAAAGGAATTATCTGGGTCAGATAATGTTGCGAAGCGCGTCACACGAGATGAAGTAGGAATCAAATGGTCTTCAAAAATTCTGTAAAGGAATCATCAAGATCGTTAAAAGATTTTTATTTTCAGATGAACAGCGAAGGTATTCAGAAGAAAACAGCAACCATTCCGAAAAAGTATATGAATGGGTTGTTCAAACTGGAGAAATCGGAGCAAGAAACATTCCTTTCGCTGTGGAGTAAGGTAGTCACAGCCTCAGATGAAGTCGAAGGTGAAGACCGTACGACAGCGTGTTCCTCTGTTGACAAGAAAAAAGAGAAGAGCGTGCAGTTTTTAGCCGATATTAAAGCGAATTTACATGCTTCGCGAAGGTTTGGAAACTTCAAAGTGGACGTAAGCATCAAGAAGGTGCTGAGCAGCAAAATATGTGGAGTCAGTTTGGAACAAGCAGAACGTTTAATTATTGATTTAAATAAAGTGGAGGTGTATTTGGATTATTTATCAGTGTTACTAAAAGCGAAAAAAGGTGAAGTGTATGCGTACATGCAAAAACTGTTCAATGACAACCCTGAGAATCTGCACAAGTGTTTTCTTGAAGAACGATTTAAGAAATATGGAGAAAGCAAATCAACAATAAGAAGATATCTTCAGTTGTATGGATTAGTCCGCGAATATCCTGGAATAGCTTTCTGTGGGAAAGGGTACTATTGCATCGTCGAAAATGAAAAAGCTATTCGCAAAGCGATCCAAGAGGATGAGATATTGTCTTCATTACTCAAGGAGCATCCTGCGCAAGTTTTCTTATCCGATGAAGTGTTGATTGATTTTGATAATCTGAGTCTATAAATGTTGAATTAAGTTTTCTCAATAAATTGGTGTTTCATTGATTGAGTTATAAGCTAGATTTTGTTGCTAGGTGGTGGTTATGTGTGAAGAGTCACACTGGTGGAACATTCTTCTGAACTATTGATGTATTCTTGCAATATTTATAGCCATTCAGACGGACTTGTTTCATGTATTTTTCGCGAGGAAAAAATCGAAAGGTTTTACGCATCTCTGTTTCTCTCTGAATTACCTCCTCAATTGTTAACTGTCCGCATTTTAGCATTGACAACAACTCGGTATAAAAATCATAAATAGTCCTAAATTCTGCTTTTCTATCAGCAATGCTTAATTGCTTTTCAATTATTTCGATGATAACAGCACCCAAACTTAAAGAAGCTAGCGGTAGCACTAGAAACGCAGACATTCCTGCTGCTGAAAAGAGGAATTTGGATACAAGTAAGCTATTACTTATACGATTGTAGTACTTGTAACTGCGACGGTAAACATACATTTTCTTTTCTAATTCTTCCATTTATAATATAATAAAATTGTTTCGAAAAATATTTCTAACAAAATAAAGAGTAGTAACCAAATGCCGATTTCGTCAAGAGTAGTAACCAAAAGCGGATTTTCGTTAAGAGTAGTAACCAAATGCCGATTTCGTCAAGAGTAGTAAAGAATAAAGGAAACCCGTGACTAGTAGTAAAGCATGTGCGAAACCCATAAGGGCGTCGGAAAATACATAGTAAAGGATTTGGAAAACCAGTGCTTTTCTTTACGGCTGAGAAAACGCAGACTGGGAAATTTATTAATAAAAATGTTCCCCTATTAAATGATGAATACTACAGAGGTTATTCAGCTTTGTAAAAAGGTTATATCAAACAACAAAGCGGTTATACAAAGATTATCGCTATACACATATAATGAACTGCGGACTTATGCGAAAATTAATAAAATCAAAACAAATGGAGCTAAGAAACATGAAATAACAAATAATATAATAAACCATCTTAATAAGTATATTTTGATAGCTGAAGATAAAATTAAAATTGAACGCAGAAACGAAAGAACTCATAATAAGAACAGACCATCCGACTACAAACCAGAACCGAGATTACGAACCATTCTGGAAGATGAGATAAAAGAAAATAATATCACCATTACAAAACTAAAACAAGAATACAATGATAACAAAGAAAAAGAGACAAGCGAATTAAAGAAATTTCTGAAAAACAAGAACCTATCAACTCGCGGAAACCGAGAAGAAGTACTAAAAAGAGTTGGAGAATACTATAATAATATTATTACCAAACATAAAGATTCCGTACAGAAAAATAGAGATATCATAAGAGATCAAACAGAAAGACGTGACAACAGTAGACAGAAACCAATTGGTTTATCCACTCTCTTTATAAATAAGAAAAAAATCAAAGAAGAAAAATTAATTCCTGATCATTTATTTAGAAAGGAAGAAGAACAGCAGCCTACTATTTCTAGGGAAACGGAAAACCTTTATACCATCAACGTTTCTATTGAAAGCAATGGAAGAGATGAACAAACTCTTATTGCTTTTACTTTCGCCGATTTACAGCGGCGGATGAATGAACTTTATCAATATAGAGTTCAGTTTGTAACCAGGGTTATATTCTATAGACAGGAAAATGATGAAGAAGTAGTAGTATATTACAACAGTACTTCTTGGATTTTAAATAAAAATAGCATTCTTACTCATAGTCATTTGGATGATAATAACAAGAGACTTAGTTCTTTAAGTAATACCCCTCGATCTGGGCTACAATTTAGTCGGTATGAAGGAATTGATTATAGGATGACACGAATAGAATCTTACATGGGAGGAACGTTTAAAATACTGCCAGATTTCGTAAAAAATAAAAAAGCGTGCATAAATATAAAAAATTTAGATCAAAAATGCTTTCTTTGGTCCATCTTAGCAAATCTACATCCAGCTAAGGATCATCCGGAAAGAATTTCGAAATATAAACAATATGAGAACGAATTTGATTTCGATGGGGTTACCAACTTCCCAATGGATACTAAAGATATACACAAATTTGAAAATAGATACAACATTAAGATTTGTTTATTTCAAATTGAAAAAGAGAAAATTATCAGAAGTCATATACTAAAAAGTACAATCAATGGCAAAACAGCTAAACATGTTATTAATTTATTATATTTCGATAATCATTATGTATTGGTAAAGGATCTGAGCAGATTAGTTGGTCCTCAAATATCTACAAGACAAAAAAAGACATACCTCTGCACTTTTTGCGGAAGGCATTTTACAAAAGAAGAACAATATGAAAAACATGAGAGTAAAAATAATTGCGAAGATCCTGATATAATAATGCCTCCTGAAGGTTCAAGTATACAATATAAAAATATTGCAAAACAAATGAAAGTACCTTATTGCATAATAGCAGACTTTGAGTCTTATAACGAAGAATACAATCAGGTAAACGGAAAGAAAACAATAAAAGTGGCCAAACAGAAACCATTTGCTTACGGATTTCAGGTATGCTGTTCCTTTGATACAAACCAGAACAAATACTATGACTATTTCGGTGAAGACGCTGCAGAACATTTTGTTAAAACCGTTACAAAAGTATCCACAGAAATTGCAAACAAATATGAAAGAAGACAAAGAAACCATACTTATACCAATGCAGAAATTACCGAAAAATGGAAAAATCTAATGAATAAGACTTGTCACATCTGTACAACTGAAATTACTGAAAATCCTCACTTTGATCACGACCACATGACAGGAGAAGATAGGGGATTTGCTCATGCTGAATGTAATATGAAATACAGGATTCCTAGGCATATCCCGGTAGTAATGCATAATTTATCAAAATATGATTCTCATTTATTTGTTAGAGAATTGATACCTGATAACGGAATTTTTGAAAGTGCAGAAAGTTTCATATCATTCTCGAAATCAATAAGTATTACAAAAGCGGATACGGAAATAAAATATGAGATGCGGTTTATAGATTCAATTAGATTTATGGCTTCATCTTTAGACAAACTATCAGCAAATTTAGCAACATGTGATTGCAAAGTACCTTGTAATCATCTAAGACAGAATTTCAAGTACACATCTAACAGCTTCAAAAATGAAGATGAATTCAAAGAAATAATTAAAAAAGGGGTGTATCCCTATGAATTCGTAGATAGTTTCGATAAAATGAAATGTACAAAGTTACCACCAATAGAAAGCTTCTATTCTAGGTTGACAGGGAAAGGTATTGACAAAAGTGATTATAAAAGAGCGGTATCTATATGGAAACAATTTAACTGTGAAACATTACTTGATTATACCAAGTTGTACCTAAAAAGTGATGTGTTAATTCTATCAGATGTTGTGGAGAATTTCAGGAACGTTTGTATACGGAATTATGATTTGGATCCACTTCATTACTTCTCAGCTCCTGGGTTGACATGGGATTCTTTCTTAAAGCATTCAAAAGTAGAACTACCACTATTCTCGAAGGAAGACATGTATACATTCATTGAAAAGGGAATAAGAGGTGGTGTATCCCAATGTATAAAAAGATACGCAAAAGCAAATAATAAATATACAAGTGATTATAATAAGCATAAACCATCTAATTACTTAATGTATTTAGACGCTAATAATTTATATGGGTGGGCGATGTCGCAGAATTTACCAGCGAGTGATTTCCAATTCATTTCCATACCGGATGATTTGAAAGAAAGGAATGAATACGAATCAATCGAGTATTACAACCATCTAAAAACTCATATCAATTCGATAATGAAATTACAGAATGTAGGTGCTATATATGAGGTAGATTTAGAATATCCAAAAGAACTACACGAATTACACAAGGATTTACCATTAGCACCGGAACACTTTAACGGTAAGCTATGTACCACAGTATTAGATAAAACCAACTATGTAGTTCACCACAGGAATCTAGAATTTTATTTACAAAAAGGCTTGATATTAAAAAGAGTACACAGAATACTAGGATTCACTGAAAGTGCTTACTTAAAAGGATATATAGACCACAACACAGCACTTAGAACTAAAGGTACAAATGATTTTGAGAAGGACTTCTTTAAGCTTATGAATAATGCTTGCTTTGGAAAAACTATGGAAAACGTAAGGAAGCGAGCGGATATGGAAATAATAACGGATGATACAACAAGAGAAAAAATAATAAAGAAACCCAACTTTAAATCTGAAATAATATTCAGTGAAAACTTTTCAGTAGCAAGAATGTCAAAGGAAAAGATAAAATTAGACAAACCAATGTATATCGGCTTTGCTGTATTGGAACTATCCAAGTTATTGATGTATGAATTCCATTATGATTATATGAAGCCTAAATATGGAGATAAAATTGATTTGTGTTATATGGACACTGATTCTTTCATATATGATATTAGAACTGAAGATTTCTATGAAGATATCAAACAGGATTTGAATGAGAGGTTCGATACATCTGATTATGCGAAAGATAATCCATATGGGTTTCCTAGTGTAAATAAGAAAGTGATAGGAATGATGAAAGATGAATTAGGTGGACAGGTTATGACAGAGTTTGTTGGATTACGATCAAAAGTATATGCTTATTTAAAGGACAACCAAGACCCTTCAAAAGCTAGCAAAAAACTGAAAGGAATAAAAACCAATATAGTTAAAGATAAAATTACGATTCAAAACTATAAGGATGTACTGTTTGGAAATATTGAAAACCTTTCTGTAACCCAGTATAACTTAAGATCATACAAGCACAATATGTTTCTAGAAGAACAGAATAAAAAAGCGTTAGTGTAATCTTCGATTAAAGACTTATTCTAAATATCAGTCAACTACGTCTATTAATTATTTAAGATCAATGACAGAAATAGTAGCTATACGTTTCTTGT
This sequence comes from Branchinecta lynchi, assembly GCA_023053575.1. NCBI lineage: Eukaryota > Metazoa > Arthropoda > Branchiopoda > Anostraca > Branchinectidae > Branchinecta > Branchinecta lynchi. The sequence goes on from JAKZAP010000006.1 coordinate 11,473,562, forward strand.
ACTATTTTGTTGACAAAGTAATATTTCCCATACTGTGCATAAACATCCGTCTAGACCAGAGTGGCGAAGGTTCTCGGAAGCGTAAACTGTAAACACATAGGCTAGGTATAGTCAAGGCCTTCTTAAAAATATAGCTGTAAACACAGATAGGCCAACGTTGCCTCAAACTAACAACAACAATAGCTTTCGTATGTTTCGTGTTGAGAATCCTTCGGCAGACTTGTCTTGGCTTTCAAACAGTTCAGTTCTCTTGTAAGAATGTAGTTTGTAGGTAAAGTAACCATCTTTTCACATATGAAGTGTTCGTACACAGTAAAAATAAGCAGTAACTTTTAAGTCAGTAAAAATCATTTAAATTATTATTTCTTGTTCATTTTCCTGTCTCTCTGAATAAGTCGATAGTGTTTTCTTGATCTACAACTTTTGTGATTCTTGTTATCTGGGTTCAGTGTTTTTCTTGTTGGATAGTGGGCAAATTTCTAGGAGCAGCAAGTGACATCAGTTAGACCAAGCCTTTCTTTGCACGGGTCCTGGGCGCCTTGCGGTTTTTCAGGCTGTCTGGTACCAAGGGTGGGCCTAGTGGTCTAGATTAACTAAGGCGTGCCTCGGCCCTAGCTCCCTTTGAGTAGTCTGTTCTGTCTTGGACCAAGGGTGGTCATAGCGGCGCAGATTTGCGAGGGGGAGTTCCTGCGTACGTGCTTATCGAGGCTTAGGCGTAAATTCATTGGGCATAAATTCAGTGATATACCGTGATCACTCTTATCTTTTCATCTTTTTAATTCTTCGCTTCTTTTTGTAAATAAAACCAATTGCCGGTATTTGTTCTTCTTGTATGGTTCTGCTATAATTCCTGGGCGGAGGGGTGGCCTTCCGGGAGGGTTTCGTAATCCGGGGGCCTTGCTCGCGCTACCTATTTATTTCCCCCGTCCCACCGATTATAGTATTTGGTGACAGCTAAACGAAACGAAACCCGCCTATTTTTTTTACAACGCTATCGCTATTTTTTTGAGAGACTGGAAGTTGTCGTTGCCAACATTTTGCCAAATTTTCACAAATCTTGTTCTTTCTGATAGTTTGAGTTTTATTTGACGAAAATGATTCATTTTGGTGACGACAAGATACTTTTTGTCTTATTTCTACAAGTCGACCGTATATTTAAAATTGTGAAATGTGGAAGCAGTGAAATGTGAAAACAGTGAAAATGTGAACATCAAGCCAGCAAAACAGCCATCTATGTAGTCAGTGGAATTCGTGGATTTCGTCGTGGGACAGAAGAAAAGATGAATTTTTTTAATACATAGCAATCCTTACAGACAAGGCTTGCAACCGTGAGTACGAATGTAAAACAGCAGTATAGTCAGCAAATTATCTACATTTGTTGTTTTTACCCTAAGAAGTCCCAAGACACTAGATTTTCCACAAAGTTTTGCTGTACCTTTTACTATCACTGTATCACCCCCAAAAATCAAATAATTCCTTAGGATTTATTTTCTATATTTTGTTTCAATTTTCATTTTAGCGCCATGTATTTGCGCAAGAAGATTATCTGATTGCGCCTTGTACATCCTTCTCACGAACCCAAAATACCTTTTCATTAACTGTCAAAAATCCCGCCATAAAACGAACGAGCTCACTTTAAATGGTCATTCCGAATTCCGTCAATCAAACGTCAGTTAAGTATGTACTAAGTAACCTGACGGGTTTGTTGACTAGTGTCGAAGCATTGCACAGTCGTTAGTTCGTTCCCCTTTTCGTCATTTTATTGATGTTTTTCATGGTCCGGGTTGAACAGTTGGTAGGGTTGACAAGTGATTTTCGATCGATCGATCATTTTGGCGTGTGTAAGGTTATGTAGCAAGACAGGTCTCCGACACCAGTAATTCCCGTGTCGTTAAATTAGGGAATAATGATACCAAGAAAGCCCATGAGGTTCGTTCTCGAGAAAGGTACTGTTATGAAATGTAGGTTTTGTCTGCCATCCTCAGTAAAGAGTCGCGGTTTGTCCATTTCCGTGAGAGAATAGGTGCCCAGCGTTGTCATTGTCCAGTGTTGTTTTTCCGACCTGAAAAAGAAAGGTTTGTGGTCAGCCAGTCACTAATGTGCAAATAAGGTTGCCAATTTGCCTATGACGTTGACAGCAATGTGTCAACTGCCAATGAGGAATCCGCCCTAGCTTTGACGAATTTTGTAGACAGTGCTTTGATGAGCACTTTCGTGCAGTAGAGCAAATGAGATGAGGTTGCAGGTTATAGAGATTGGCAGAGTATATTTTTTTGTTCCCTCTTATTTTTGCTTGTAGCCAGTCTGCTATTTAGGTTTCACCTAGAGCTTTGTTGGTGTAGCTAATATGGTGACGGAATTGATCTATTTTATGCAGAAACATGAGATCAAGTCTTGTCCTGCAACGATTATATTTTTATTTGATTTTTTTTTTCCTCACCTCATTTTGTTCGAAACAAAGGATTTGACTTTACCGATGATGACGTAACATGTCTAATGAACACGAGAGTTCATGTTTACCCATTATTTGACCCAACAAGAGCAGTGATATTGGTCAAACGCGTGAAGATTTATTACAGTCAGGGTACCGTGTATAAAAAAAAAAAATACACATCATTTCACGTAATCTTACGTGCAAGGTTTCCTTTCAAAAATAAACCATTCTAACTTATTAGTTTGTTTTAATCTTATTTTTTTTATTCAAGTTTCAAACTCTTGAAATTACTGGGTTTTAAAAAAAAAAAATTTATTTATTAACTATTTTGTTTTAGCAGTTTTTTTTCCTGCTTTCTCTTTATGTTTTGTCTTTTCCTCATGGCATTACGGAATTAGCTACACCTTTGCCATGAGAAAAAGTGAAACTATTTTATCTGACACCTGTTCAGTTCTATGGAACTGCTTTCATAAAAATTAATTAATAATTTGATAATTCGTGTTGGGTTTAAGTGAGTGATGAATAGATTGACTTCAAGGTCACAAGGATTGTTCAGTGAAACAGTCCTTACGCTATCATATACCCAGAACTGTCTATGTGGGCTGTGAAATTTATTGTATCACCGGTTCCAGAACTTTTCTATCGAAAAAGGGAATTTTCTTTAAGTTTTGGCTCTGGATTAAAATGGTGAGCCTTATTTTCAAATGTCATGATCCCTTATGAAAAAGTTCAGTTGTTCCGTGTTACTGCAAAATCTTTCCTGACCTACTATCTTGTCCAAAGACGGAATTAATTGCTCAGAATCAGTCCTTTAAGTTGTCAGAAAATTAAGCGGAGTTTTGCCCGCGTGATCTTTCCACGTCACGGATCCTCTTCTTGGAGATATAAGGCCAAATATCTCTAAGAAAAATCCAAATTTTGATCTATCTATTTTGCAGATTTTATTGAGCGTGGAAAAGTGTAATGAATTATACTAGACAATTAATGAAGTCGTTGGGCAAACGTTTACGCCAATGTGGCGTAGGCACTGTAAATATCGAGTCATATGACTCATTTCCGTTAGAACTACCGGTAGAAATAGACTTTTGTGGCGAAATCAGGTTCTGCAATGCAGGCTGATACGGATCCAGCCACCAGCCGGAGTGCGTAATGGGCTAGGAACATGCCATTCCGACCGCTCGCAGCACTATGACATTTACCGGACTGCCGACCCTGACGGCAGTGTGACGCGGAGGGTAGCTGAATGTCACAGCTAGTTCCAAAATCCGCAATTGAAAGTCCCCGCGAATACCAGACGTCTTGGTTTAAATCATCAATATGATGATGATATATTTGGATGGATTATAGGCCTAACTTTATGAATTCAGGATGATTTTTGTTAAGGGGCAAATAATATGATGCTTGACTAGCTAGCAAGCACATTTCTGTTTCGAATTAGAAACAAGAGAAAGCTCGACATATTGAGCCGACGAGGCATTTCGTCAGTTATTAATTGCGCGTGCTCTAATTGAAAGAGCTTTGATGACTATGACGTTTCGGACTTGGTCAAGTCCGCAGTCTCTTCTTTTAGTCTACCAACAGGGGTGTAAAATATAGGACGTCCTAACAACGAAAATTGAATTCCCTGGTTGGGTAGCAAGAAGCAAATGACTAAGAACTAGGATAACTAGTTTTGTTTTTGATAAAACGTCAAAATACGGGATCTGAGGTGTTCCCAGGTGAACGAAAGTTTCACATTTAACGCGCATAGCGGTAATTTGAATAATAAGACCGCAGTTTATCCTTCATAAGTAGATATGAAGGTCCTCACATTTGAGCAAAGGAAAGAGAAAATTACGGGAGCGTATGGCAACCAAAGTTGACCATTTTGTGGGATATTATCCCTCATGTATGAGCAGTAACCCGCGAGTTCCAGCGGCAAAGCCGCCAGAATATTTTTCGGACCGTCTTATAGTCAAGAGACGCAACTGGACCGTTTTCGTTATGAGTAAGTAAAACAGGTATGTCCTAATAGCCGTGGAAATGCTTTCCGGCCATGTTGTTTGCGATTATTCCGCACCATTAGTGCAGAAACGATATACAGATTTTGTAGGACTATATTTTTGCCTGTTATAATTCGCCGCAGTGCATTTTTAACCGGTCATGGTAATAATCTAGACTCCGAACTTTTTCGCGGCATGCGTGTGAAAAGCTAGGTATTCGTAAAATATACAACCCAAGCCTCAAAAGAATTTTTGATCACGCCTGTCCTGAGATAACAGGTGATTGGGACAAAATTCTGTCAGGTAGGCTAGTTTTGAGTATGAAATGATTCGCTGAATAAGGCGCGTATTTTCGTGTTGCTCCACAGAGTTCCAGGCAGAACTCTTCTGGACGCGAATATTAAGGTGAATTATAATGATAAGAACGAAACTCACGGTACCAAGCTAGTCCGCACTATTTTTGAACTGCATTAAATATGCCTAAATGAACTCAAGAAAGAACGATAAAACAAGTGAACGAAGTAAATAAAGAAAACAAAGGAGTTCGAGTCTATGGCCGGTGATTTGGTTTGAATTAAGGAATTATCTCGTGGGGGTAAAACGGAAAGAATATATGGTCCAGTCGAGTCCGGTTAGCATTGTACAAGAATGTTCATTTCTTGGCCTCTGTACAAATTAGATGCGAAGCAGAGAACCGCAAAGGGTAGGCTCTTGAAAAAGAAGTATTTTTGAAGCGGAATGAAATAGGCCTATGTGTAGAGACCTACACAACAGGTTGGTCCTTATAAAAACAAGGCAAGTATGACAGAGATAAGCGTGACTGAAAAACTGACTAACAGAGAATGTTTTTGACAGCGAACAATTGGTACTGATACAGAAAGACAGTAAGATTTCAGAACTGGGCACGAAAAGCAGACAGACTTACCGATTTAAAGTGAAGACGACGACGCTGACCATTTGTCCAGATCCAGTGGCTGTCGGTCTCGTTGATCCATTCACGAGAATAATGGAGCCTCACAGCAAAAGACAGGAGTGCTGGTTTGACTGTTGCTTCTTCGGGGTGAGCAACAGTGGCCTTCCTGTTACGTGCGAGTTGCAAAATCCCCTACAGAACTTTCATGCGAGATGTGTCCCTTTTGAGGCATTTCGGATAAAAGATTAATTTTTGTTTTAAAACAAAATAAACAAAAAAAAAAGTAAGAGAGAAAGAAAACGATGATTGTTGCATGTCTTATTTGTTAGCATGGCTGTAAAGTTTGATTGTAACGTTTGTTTCCTAATTCAGGCTGACGCGTTTTCGGAGTGTGGTTTACTAAGTAAACGTATTATCTTATTTAAGATATTATAAATGATTAAGTGTTTTTCAAGTTCTTAGGCCTCACACTTCGCTCGTACTTCACAAGCAGGATTTATGTCGTGTATGTACTTAGGAAAGTGCTTTATTTCATAGAAAACAAAACAAAACAAAGTATAGTATTTAGTATTTGTTAGACAGACGACGAAGGAATTGTGAAAGTAATTACAGAATGATTGTAATCGATGTCTATGATTAATTGGACCATAACTTTGCGGGAAAACTCATGCATAACACAAACTACATGAACACAACTATTCACATTTAAAACATGCTTCACTTGCGACATATTATATGTATCATATTGTCTATATCGTAACAATAAAATAAGAAAAAAATAAACTGCATTGTAACTAGGAAAACAATCCAACATGCCTCTAATTATTCATTGATGATTCCTTCACCTTGATGTGTTAAATTTGGAGTTTGATAGATGGCTCCACGTTTTATTGCAAGCGTGAAACGCTTGTGCAGATTTTTCTTGATGACCTTATTTGTGTGGTCTTCCAAATTTGCTACAACAGACCGTTACAATGTATATAACTGCTACAGTCATATTCCGTTTGACTGCTGTAAGCTATTGCTACTAGATTCTGGCGTCGTGTTTAAGCGCTTCTCAAGGCGATGCTTATTCTTCACAGCCGAATATTTCCATTTTTACAATTGGGTTAACAAAGCTCGGATATCCAAGTCGAAACGAATTTCTTCGATTTTTGGGAGGATTTACTGCTTTGATGAATTACGGATGATTAGCCGCTTGTTCTTTCAGCTTTACGAGTTGGTTTTCCCAAGTATTTCATTAAATGATTATCCTTATACATATTGTCATCGAGGCTGATCAGATCACTTCTGGCGTGAGCGTCATAGTCTACATTTTATTCTTCATGAGTCAGATTCCTTTGCTTAACCAAGCTCTAGTGAAGGTGTATTAAGGTTTAGCAAGAGTCAAGACCATTCTGATTGTTCGCCCTTTGAATTGAGCATCTAAAGAAGCAATGTTGCTTTCCACAACTTTTCTGCCCCCAATCAAGTTCAGCCTGCTTTTGTGGAGCATCATTTCAGAGTGCTCGGTTTCAGAACGAGCTTGGCCTTGATCGACTGAATCAATCGGCACTGAAGAAGACAAGCGAAACTTATTGAATTCTTCCTGCAACGGCGATGTGAGATTTCCGACACACCATCACTGTTCGAATTACTAATTGGGGCTTTCAACCTCAACTTTGGAGCTGGAACGTTTTCTTTAACCACGCGCAGAAACAACAGTCGCTGTCCAGAACTTCATTTATTTTTGCAAGTATATCGGATACGATATTTCTTATCCCCTCGTCATCCAAAACGTCAAAAAGAAAAAAAAAATATTATGCATTCTTCTTTTCACTTGACTTGATCACACTCATTCATTCATCAGTCATTCACAAACAACCCGAATAGTTAAATTGTATGAGGTCCATTGTCATATTTGCAGTTTTTTATGATGTTTTGATCGCAAAATCGGGCGTTCAATTTTACGGTCGTATGTGTATCCTAGTGAGTGCCTTGTTTGTATAATTTTGAATCCGTTTAGGGTGCTGGGTAGATGGATGGAATTTAGAATAGCTAGAGAGGGCTTATATTAAATTGTAATTGATGGTGACTAGATATGATGTTATATTTCTTCAGAAATTATGGGTAGATGTGCTCATTTAGGGTATCAGGATAGTGCAAGATTCTGTAGCAAACGGCAATTTATATCTATATGTTTGTATCAGTGTTTCTTGACTCCGTCAAATTTAAAAGGAGACCGGAACTTGTAATCTTCGATTAAAGACTTATTCTAAATATCAGTCAACTACGTCTATTAATTATTTAAAATCAATGACAGAAATAGTAGCTATACGTTTCTTGTACTATTTTGTTGACAAAGTAATATTTCCCATACTGTGCATAAACATCCGTCTAGACCAGAGTGGCGAAGGTTCTCGGAAGCGTAAACTGTAAACACATAGGCTAGGTATAGTCAAGGCCTTCTTAAAAATATAGCTGTAAACACAGATAGGCCAACGTTGCCTCAAACTAACAACAACAATAGCTTTCGTATGTTTCGTGTTGAGAATCCTTCGGCAGACTTGTCTTGGCTTTCAAACAGTTCAGTTCTCTTGTAAGAATGTAGTTTGTAGGTAAAGTAACCATCTTTTCACATATGAAGTGTTCGTACACAGTAAAAATAAGCAGTAACTTTTAAGTCAGTAAAAATCATTTAAATTATTATTTCTTGTTCATTTTCCTGTCTCTCTGAATAAGTCGATAGTGTTTTCTTGATCTACAACTTTTGTGATTCTTGTTATCTGGGTTCAGTGTTTTTCTTGTTGGATAGTGGGCAAATTTCTAGGAGCAGCAAGTGACATCAGTTAGACCAAGCCTTTCTTTGCACGGGTCCTGGGCGCCTTGCGGTTTTTCAGGCTGTCTGGTACCAAGGGTGGGCCTAGTGGTCTAGATTAACTAAGGCGTGCCTCGGCCCTAGCTCCCTTTGAGTAGTCTGTTCTGTCTTGGACCAAGGGTGGTCATAGCGGCGCAGATTTGCGAGGGGGAGTTCCTGCGTACGTGCTTATCGAGGCTTAGGCGTAAATTCATTGGGCATAAATTCAGTGATATACCGTGATCACTCTTATCTTTTCATCTTTTTAATTCTTCGCTTCTTTTTGTAAATAAAACCAATTGCCGGTATTTGTTCTTCTTGTATGGTTCTGCTATAATTCCTGGGCGGAGGGGTGGCCTTCCGGGAGGGTTTCGTAATCCGGGGGCCTTGCTCGCGCTACCTATTTATTTCCCCCGTCCCACCGATTATATTAGATCCTAAGGATGATAAAAGGATAGTAACAAGCGATAAAATACACACTTTACCTTTAGGTTATAAACATTAAATTCAAGTACCTACTTCAAAACTTCAAGTACCTAATTCAAAACTTCAAGTTCCTACTTAAAAAATTCAAGTACCTACTTAAAAACTTCAAGTACCTACTTCAAAAATTCAAGTACCTACTTCAAAAATTCAAGTACATAGTTAAAAAAATCAAGTACCTACTTAAAAAAATCAAGTACCTACTTCAAAAAATCAAGTACCTACTTCAAAACTTCAAGTACCTACTTAAAAAATTCAAGTACCTACTTAAAAACTTCAAGTACCTACTTAAAATACTCAAGTAAATCTTATAATGAAAAATTCTTCCTAAATAAATGAATGAAAAGGCTCCAATCAAAGTCTATGACTTTAGTGAAAAGAACACTTATCAGAATAAGCACGACCTTGCACCTCAGTGGCCATTTAGACTCTTAATTTGTGGTAGTTCTGGAACAGGGAAAACTAACCTTCTTTTGAATTTAATTTATGAATATCTTTGTTTCAACCGAATATACTTGTATGCTAAAGATCTTGAAGAAGATAAATATCAAGACCTTATAACCAATTTAACCACTTTGGAGTCACAATGCAAATCGAAAGTCTAAACAGTAAGTAACAATCTTGATGATATTGTCGATGTTGACGACTTAGACCCTGAGTACCAAAACTTGATTATCTTTGACGATTTTGTCACTGAAAAAGACCAGAAGAAAATAGAAGATTTATTCATAAGAGGAAGAAAGAAAAATGCCTCAATTATTTACTTGTCTCAAAGCTATCATAAAACGCCAAAGGTGGTAAGGCTCCAGTGCAATTATTTTGCATTCTTTCAGTGTTCTAATCCAAAAGAAGTAAAATTAATAAGACAAAGCCATGTATCCAGTATAGACAATGAAAAATTTCTCAAACAATTCGAGACTGCAACCAAGGGCTACGGTTTTTTCTTCATAGATTTAAAAATAAAAGATAAAACCCTTAAGTACAGGAAAAACTTTGAAAAATTTACCGGATAATTTATTTCTATAATAAATGAATAAATTTGGTAGTGTTGGAAAAAAGGTTAGTAACGAATCGAAAGTTACTGACGAAAATGGTAACATTAACCTACATGATAGACGAATTATAAATTTAGGTGATGCTAAGGCAGACAAGGATGCTATTAGCTTAAGATCTATGACTGTGATTATGAATCAATTTAAAGAACAAATGACTGCAGGACAAGTGCAAGCCAACCAATACTTTAGCGAAGATATCAACAGATTAACTGCGATAGATGATTCTCCTGATAATTCGTTGGTAAGGAACAAAGATAAAGGGTTATTTGTAAAAGAAATAGTTCGAGTTAATGATAAAGAGATTAACGCTGAAAACAAGTTGATAACAAATGTTCAAAACCCTAGAAACAAAAATGATGCTGTTAATTTAGCAACGTTAACTATGAATCTTTTAGATTATGACAAAAAGCTTCTTGGGCAACACACCCATAACGGTATAATTGAAGGAAAGATTGCTGGTCAAAAAACTCGTATCGATAATATTGAAAGAGCAGTAGTAAATATTTTAAAAAGGCTTCTAGAGCTAGAGCTAAAACCTGTTGACAAACCATTCGTTACCAGAATAGAAAAAATGATGGCTGGTAAATAAATTTTATAAGATAAATTAATTCCCTAATAAATGGTTGAAACAATGGAGTATACAGTTTATTTGTCAAAGCTTCAGAAAGGAAAGCTGAAGAAATGCTTTGGTGCTAAACAAAAATGTCAGATACGTGTTAGTCATAGTAGACAAAATGAACGAGAACCAGTTAAGTTACTTTTAAGTAAACGACAAATTGATAAAATTGAAACATGTAAAATGAATAATAAGGGCTGTGATATTGATGTATCATACAAACAGATGAAAGAAGCGATTCAAAAGGGTGGATTACTTCCATTTTTAATACCGCTAGCAATTACCCTTGGTAAGGCAGCTTTAACAAGTGGTGCTGCTGCTTTGGGTACATTCGCTGGTAAGAAAATTATGGATAAAATGACCAACACAGGTGGAGCGCTAAAACTTCCTGGAACACAAAAAGTTGTGGGTAATGGGTTACGTGGGAAGGAAACCGATGATGTCAACATAGGTGGAGCGCTTAAACTTCCTGGAACACAAAAAGTTGTGGGTAATGGGTTACGTGGGAAGGAAACCGATGATGTCAACATAGGTGGAGCGCTTAAACTTCCTGGAACACAAAAAGTTGTCGGTCATGGGGTACGTGGAAGGCCTAGGAAGTCAAAAAACGGGGACATCAAAAAAGAAGCAAAAGTAAAGTAGGACCTCTAACTAATTTTGATATTATGGATGCATTAGGGAGTATACCACAGTTTCGAGGTGTTTTCTCTTTAGATACGCTACCCAAACATATAAACGATTCGGAATGCGGTGTCATTAATTATGATAAACTCGGAATGCCTGGAACTCACTGGGTTGCCTATTGTAATCTACCTGAATACCCCCATGTAGAATTTTTTGATTCTTTCGGTATTCCTCCAGGAAAAGAAATAGTTAAATATCTAAAAACTTCAAAGAAAAAAATAGCTTATGAAAATCTTGCTGTTCAAAATATAGATGAATTAAACTGTGGACTTCACTGTATTTCCTACATTAAGCGCAAAATGAAGTTGGTAGCTTTTCGTTTATAAAAATTGTTTTCTAATAAATGGAGATTTATTGTATGAAATGTAAAAAGAGCACTGACACTGAATCAATGTTTAAGGCAGTGTCACAAAAAATAATGTTCCAATGCTGAAAGGGAATTGTGTTATTTGCGGATCGAGGAAAAATCGCTTTTTAAAAAAAACCTCGACGCAGAAAAAGATATATTAAAGACGTATTATTCTAATTATTCAGGTGTTGATGATATTTACAGAAAATTAAAAGAAAATGGTGTTAAGGTTTCCAAGGATAAAATAAAAAATGTGTTGCAAAATGAGAATGTGTATACGTTACACAAACCTTCCTATCATAACTTTGAAAGGAGGCGAGTGTATGTTCACTATGTTGATGAGCAATGGCAAGCTGATTTAGTTGACATGCAGAAATATAAAAAAGAAAATAATAAAACAAATTACATTTTAACTGTTATTGATTGCTTTAGTAAATATGCTTGGTGTATCCCTCTGAAAGACAAAACGGGTGCTGAAATAATAAAAGCATTCAGTGTTATATTTAAAGAAAGAATTCCTAAGAAACTACAAACTGATAAAGGTAAGGAATTTGTTATGAGAAATGTTCAAACTTTTTTGAAAAATAACGATATACACTGGTTTGCATCTGAAAGCGAATTGAAAGCACAAATCGTTGAACGGTTCAATAGAACGCTAAAAGAAAAGTTATGGAAATATTTCACTCACAATAACACTACTAATTGGATTGATATTTTACCTGTATTCGTAAATAATTATAATAACTCGTATCACCGATCAATACAAATGAAACCAGTGGATGCTAGTAAAAAGGTTAATCAGAAAAAGGTTTTTAGTGCTCTGTTTCCTCCAGTAGATGACTACAAAATCACAGGAAACGTCAAAGTAGGGGATTTAGTCAGAATTAAAAAAGAAAAAAGTGTTTTTGATAAAGGATATCTACCTAATTATACGGATGAAGTATTTCAGATAGCAACCATCAGACCTACCATTCCCATTACTTATGAAATATCTGACAAAAGTGGGGAATTAATTCAAGGAGGGTTTTATGAAAAAGAACTTTCAAAATTTATTATGAAATAAAATTACTTGTATATAAATGGATTCAAGACGCTTGAGTGATATGTTATCGGATATAGTGAAGAACAGAGAAATTCAGAGAAGCAAGGTTCAACAAAATGAGATGGAGAAGGCAGGATTTCGGGAATATGCTTCAGAATTAAACGCTCCAGTTATTATAGCACAAAAAGAAAACACTAAAGATACCATCAAAAAATTACAAGAGAACGCTGAAACGATAATTAATAAACTACTTGAAGGTGATAATAATTCAAGAAGACGGTTTATCAGATTAGGTGATACATTTAAAACAGCTTTACAGACCACTACTTCAGAGGAATCGAGTCGAGCTCCCACTCCTGCTATAGAACCCAATCTAGAACAACCATATGACGTAAATCTAAACTTAAATATTGATGTGGAATTATTAAATCAAATTAATTTAAAATATAAAGATGACTGGAATGGTACCGATAATTATTTTAAAATGCCTCATTATTACCTTAAGCATCATAACGAAATAGATGGGGCTCTGAATTATTTAACATCTATAAGTCAAAGTTATGGTGGTATGAAAAGTAAAAGTTATAGTTCTAGTAAGTATGATAAACACATTGAATTTATAAAAGAATACAAGAATAGGTTAAAAACCATTCAAACCTATTTCCCATTAGTCAACCAACAAGGAACTGGTGTATTTATGAATTGTGATGAAATGATTTCAAAATTATACACTTTGATAGGTAGCAGAGTAAACGGAAATACATCTGATGAGGTGAGAAATGAAGCTATCGATATTTTGGATTCGTTAATGCGAAATAAATTTCTTACGAAGAGAAATTACAATTCAATATATAAAAATTATTTCTAATAAATGGTGTTGTTAAACATTGAAGGTAATGAAAGTATCATTGATATAACATTTAGTCAACCAATCGAATTGAATCGTAATTGGGATTATGAAATAGGTTTGAATCAGTGTACTTTGTGGTATTCATGGCATAATATAAGTGATAAATTTGGAAATAATACATTTCAATACAGGAAAGATGAAGATAATAATGCAACAGAATGGATGAATGTTACTATTCCTAATGGGATGTATAACGATGATTGTTTGAATTATTTTTTGTGTCAGTATTTTGATACCCCAAAAGATAAATGTCCTATTGTAATTTCATCCAATCCAGCATCTATGATATTTGTCATACTATTACAAGAAAAATATGTGTTTAGATTTAATAGCGACTTGTGTCAGATTTTAGGATTTGAGAAGGATAGTGAGATATCTAAGAAAATCAACGAAGGTACAAAGCTTCCGAATATAACAAGAAGCGTTGATAAAATTCAAATTCACTGCTCTCTTGTAAACAGTTCTATCGTAAACAAAAGTAAATCAGATGTCATTTGGACATTTGTTCCTAATACAGAACCGGGTTGTCAAATTGTTGAGAATCCTAGACAATTAATCTACCTTCCTATTAATACAAAAGACTTTATTTACTCCTTGAGAATGACAATTACTGATCAGTTGGGAAGACCTATCGATTTGAATGGTGATAACGTTGGATACGTGCTGCATTTAAGAAAAGCTTAAAGGATTAGTGAAATAAAATTATTTACCTATAAATGTTGATTAATAATAAGCGATTACTTTATAAAAAGCAGTATGGAAGTGGAATCGGTAGTGTATTCAAAAACATTGTTAATTCCCAGTTATTTCAAACGTCAGCAAAACAAATAAAAGATGGGGCTATGTCAATGTATAATAATATTATTAAACCGAGATTTGAGTTGTTGAAAAACAGAGCAATAGAATATGGGAAAGATCTGATCAATGTCAACAAGAAGGAACTCATCGATGTAATTGGAAACAAAAAATCGATGAAGGATCTTATCGGTACAAATAAAAGGATTTTAAATCAAAGAAGTCAGGACTTGATCAAAACGTTAATGACTGGTAATGGATTAAAGATTCTGAAATAAGTTTTATTTAATAATTTCTTTCTTATATAAATGGCAGTAAATAAAGTTATCAGTCCGCAATGGAATATATTTGACGAACCGCTTGTGGATGATACAGTGGTAAAATACGAATTTAAAGAAATTCGAGAAACAGATGTGAATGTATCTAATAAATCAGAGTTTGAATTCGTAACGAAGAAATTAGATTCCTGGTTTTATCCAAGTGAAAGTTATCTTGATGTTAGTGTAAGAATAGTGAAAGAAAATGGAGATAATATAGCTGCAACCGATATTGCTACTTTGACGAACAATGGATTTAATTTATTCAGTACCGCTGAATATGTAATAAACGATGAATCGGTTGAAAAAATTAATCATGTTGGTATTACAACTACCGTTACAAAGTTGATTGAATACTCTGATGATTATTCTAGAAGTGCAGCAAGAAATCATTTCTGGTATAAGGATTATAATCAAGGAAAAGAAATTAATCCTGTTATTGCTTCGTTTACTGCAACTCCAGTAGTAGCAGGAGCTGCAGGGGCTGCAGCAGGGGGTGGAACAGTCAGTTTGAGAAATAATAATAATTATAATAAAGGATTTGAAAAAAGATATAACAGAACAAAGAGCAGTAAATTAGTAAATATGTATTTACCATTATCAGAATTGTTTGGATTTCTGAAAGGAAACAAACGATTCTTCAGAGGTGCATCGCATAAATTATTTCTAAGAAGAAATGATGATAACAACATGATTATAAGAAATGGAAATACTAATTTCAAAGTAGTAATCGAGTATTTATCCTGGAAGATCCCTATTGTAGCTCCTAGTATCGAAATGATGAGTGAATTAGAAAAGGGTCTTGCTAAGGATAAAAAGCATAATCTGATGTGGGAAGCATGTAATACTTATAAAAGCGATGTTAGTCAAAATAAGGAACACACTTGGAAAGTTATTTCTGAGAGAAACAATCCAACAAAAATAGTTGTGATGCTACAGAAAAATGAAAAGCATAACAATCAATTAATGAATAATATGGTGTTTGATCATATGAATTTAACAGACATAGAACTTAGAATTAATGGGGATAAATATCCTGAAGAACCACTTAAATGTGATTTTAGCGATGATAAATGTAAATACTCAAATCTTTACAATAGGTTCATACATTTGGGTTATAAACAATTAGCATTTGATACTGGTAGTGTTGTTAGTATAGAAGAATTTAAAGAAGTATATCCACTATTCTGTTTCGATGTTTCCAAACACGAATCAAGTATATATAATGGAACAACTGCTGATATTGAAATAAGTTTAACATTAAAACACGCTCAGCCTGTACCATATAATATTTACTGTGTTATATATTATGAAAGAAAAGCTACATTAGGTATTATTAACAAAAATATGTATGTGAGTTTGTGAGTCTGGATTTTTATTTAATAAAATCATCCCCTAATAAATGGAGTCCACAAAGGAAGTCTTGAATACAATCAGAATGAATAAATACAATCAGACAATCAGGAAAGAAGAACTAGTTCTAGGATTGAAATATACTATTGTTAAAATGAGAATTGCTAAGACAAAATATGGTGATAAGTTGGTTGTAGTTATTAATCATAATGACAAACCCTGTGATTTGTTTATAACACAGAAATATAATGCCATTGCTAACGAATTACTTTTAAAGAAAAGTCTAGTTTTGCAGCCTATTGTACGCGAAAACAAGAACAAAGAAACATATGTGGATTTAGAACTGTTTACTCAGTAATATTTGAATAAAAAATGAAAAATGTAAAAAAAAAAAAAAGAAGTAGTAGTATATTGTAGTATTTTATATGTAGTAAAGGGTAATATTCTCATTTCTTGTATCCTTTATTTTGGAAGTAAGAAAATAAAAATGTTCTTAAAAAGGGGGATAATTTGGTAAAAAGGATGTTAAAATTTAAGAAATTGATGTTAAAATGGGGTTTTGAAATTGGGGGGAGGGTGGAGTAGAACCCGGCTTTATATACTACTCACTCTATATACTAAACTAAAACTACATGACATCAAAAATAAAACACTAATCTAATCATAAAGTCTCGACTGAAGAAAAGTGATGACGCAACCAATGATCACCAACTACGAAATTTCTAATCTCCTAGTTCTTTTAAAAAAAAACAATAACAAGATTTCTAACATACTTATACTCACTACTAAATTCAGACTAAAAGGAAAGCTAAGACCTAGTTGAGATAAACACAAATACAAGGACATTCGCTGAGTGTAATATAAAGGACATTCAAATAAAAGATGGCTGCAAGTTTCAGGAATTTGGCAACAATAACACAAGCTAGAAGGAGCTTTACCAATTCTATGCAGGAAACTATTAAGACGACAATGGCCGGTAATAAATTGTTCGATGATGCCAATTTTTCGGTATAAGTACATTTTCGGGCAATCTGTACATTTTTTAAAGCGATACCTGTACATTCTGAAGACTTGGCGTGGCAACACTGGTCACAATACGTCACAAATATTTGGGATTCGGACAGTGTTTCCACTTAGAGGGATTTATCCCTTTTTGAGGGATTTCCAGGCCCTCCTCGGGATTTTTTTTTCTAAAGAGGGATAAGGGATTTTTCAGGGATAATTGAGATATTTTGGGATTTCCAATATTAGATTTTGGAATTTTTTAGTCTCGTTTTGTTCGCTTGTCTCTTCATTCCCCTATTTTTGTTTTGACCTGTTTGGCAAACATGTCAAAGTTTTGTTCTGTTTTTTCTTGCTCTCGATATTTCGCGCTTGCCCGAGTTCTATAAGTTAAAACAGTGAATTTCGCCCGTAAACCACCTGCTTCTAGTACTTTAGTTTTATATGAAGAGATGTTCTTTTCGTAGGCTACGTAACGAGACAATTGTACGTTCAGAGCTTGTTAGAATGACAGTCATGACTAATCATGAATCCTGCGATAAACAGGCTGAATAAAACTGTTTTGTGCTAAAATCGCCATATTTTTTTCGAAATTTTCGCCAGCCCAGCAGAGTTATACAATTACTCGGTTTTATACAGAAATCTTTGTATTTTAGCATACAAGAGGCTGATTGAGCAAGGTCTGAAGATAAATTGGGTTGTCAAATACAGACGGACGACGGACAGATGTATGATACCATATGTATAGTAGTCCTTACATATTTGGAATCCCATTCGAAAACTACTACTGGAGCTTGGTTTTAACCAGCAAATGCTAAAATGAGTGCATGCTTGATTTTGGTGTTTCTTGAAATTTTTAGAATTTTAAGTCTATTCTTTATAACCGGTAGAATTTTAAGCCTTAACGGGCATTATCCAGACACATGTTTGTAGGTCGTCACCCCCCCCCCCCCCACCCTCCCTGCAACACACACAGGCGGGCGTAACTATCGGATATTGCAGACGCAAGAGAGGGATTTATCAAGGGATTATTCTTTGAAGAAAAAGAGATTTTTAGGGATTTTTCTACCTGAATTTGGGATTTTTCCAAAACAGAAGTGGAAACACTGGATTCGGATACAGTTTAGTCGACACCTACCTGTACCTTTCACCGTTTCAATTGTTTTATTCTGCTTATTAGTTCTACTGTAGCCTACTTTTTGTCAGCTTAAGCTGTTTGTGAGTTGGGCTAGGTATGTTCTCCTTTTTTGTTTGATTTTTCTTTATTAGACCATCTCTGGTTTCTGTTTTGCTTGTTTTTTTTTGTAGCCATGTCCACACCATGGACATGGTGTGACCATGTCCATGGGCTAACCTATGGCTACAGGAGAGGTACAGGACTCAGGAGGGGTATCCAAACTCAATTTACACAACCTCGAACCTGGCCTAAAAGAGTCGGAACGAAATTTCAGTCCAGTCCTAAAAAGATCCTAGCTGTCAAGCTGTCAAGAAGGAAACCCTGGCTGGCTGCTGCCTGGCTGGGCCAGAGACAAGAAGAGTCGCCCTGACTCTGAGCGACCCAGGACCTGTTTTGCAGTTTTGGACTGCACAGAAATTTCTTTGTAAGGTTTTCAGGTCAAGTTCGATGTCATATAAATTCAAGGTTGGATACCCCTCCTGTACCAGTTGGTACCAGTCAGCCAAAAACCCCGGATTTTTGGATACCCTCTGCCAGATGCTGGGTATTTCTAGCATAGCCTATGCCTAATGCTAGATACCCAATACCAAATATTGGACAGCTGTTTGCACCCTAACCCTGACCCGCCCCACCATAGAGTATACCAAATGCTAGAGGTGTTTGCTGTGCTCCCACTAACATTTTGTGGGTCTACTGTGGCTCGAAAAGAGTGTTTCTGCAGTCTTTTGTGTGGCCCACAAGTGGGTCTCTGCGACCAGCAAGATTTCTGTGGCTCGCCTTGTGGCTCAAATTCGACAAACAACTGGCGAGCTGATTGTTGCTTTTAGGCAATTTTAGCGGTTCTTCTGTTTATCAACTATGTTGACCAACTAACTACTGTTGTCCGCCAGAATGTCCCTGTTGATCAACAGATGTGAATCTTTGCCAGAACGCTCTGTGTGAACAACCTGGCTGATTACTCCACAAATTGACCAACAGAATTGATCAACAACACTTTCAGTTGTGGTCACTTTGACCAACAATGTTGGCTACAGAGGTTTCTGTTGGTTGCTAGAATGCACTGTTGATCAACAACAGCTCAATGTTTAACTGCTAAAAAATGCCTTTTCTGGCTCGATTCTGGTGGGAAATTCAAATTAAGCAGCAAAATAGTGTCTAAACAATAAAATTAACTTCTTTTTCAATCATATAGACTTCAAACTGAGGGTGCTTTTTGTACAGAATGGTAAGGAAATAAGCCAGGAGTTCTATTTATTGAGATTTTACATGAATTTTATTTTCAGATATTTTAAATATCCACCAAAAAAATAGACAAAACGTCATTTCCCCGACTTTCAACTTGTGGCTTGACTGTGTGGCACAGAATCATGTTTACGCAACAAACACTCAGAAGTGTGTGGCCCACAACTGTGTCGCAGAAAAAGTCCTTAGGTATACCCAGCGTTTGGCATAGGCTTTCCCAAAGTCAGGGGTTTGTGGTAGACTGTCTTGTAACCAACCTCAGACAAGATTTCAAATTTCCAGAGAAGTCTTTCCTTCAGAAAAATCTATCTGGCTTAAAAAGGAACCAAATAATATGACAAACACACTAGATTGAAGCCAATAGAATGGTTTACATACTGAAGAAATAAATTTTGCTTCAATATTTCTTGTTAAACATATTTTTGTTTTCCAACAATTCCTCCTCATTGAGCTCGTATCCATTGCTGTAATGCCCGGGACCCACTACGGACACACAAGTCAGCTACAAACAGTGATTTTTTTATACCCTATGCCAAACGCTGATTACATCTAACGTTTGGCATAGCCTACACCTAATGCTGGATACCCTATGCCAGATGTTGGATAGCTGTTGGTACCCTAACCCTGACCCACCCGACTGTAGACAATTCTGATTGGTTGATTTCTGAGCTCCAATCGAATCATCAATATTTAGTTCCAGTATCCAGCATTTGGCATAGTGTATTCAGCGTTAGGCAAAGGGTATACCAAACGCTATGTATACCCAGCGTTTGGCATAGGTTTCCCAAAAGCAGAGGTTTGTGGTAGACTGGGACACACCTGTTTGTAAATCGGTTTTTACCCGTTTTAAGACCGTTTTTTAGACATTCATCTCTCAACGCATTCTTAAAGTCTGGGGATGGAAAATCCACCTCCCGTTTTTAATTTGTTATGACCACCAATGAGAGAAGAGCGTCCTTAACGTCTTAAAAACCGGTCTTTAAAAACCGAAATACAAACAGATGTGTGCGTAGTGGGGCCAAGGCACAACCTATAAAGTGAGCATTAGCCCTAGATACGTAATTGACAGAACTAGATCGATTCGGGGCTCTGTTGGGACAAGTTGGTGGGTGTTCCCGGAAATTCCGGTGATCGTCAGTTAGTAGTTCCAGTCGTTCCAGATGTTGCAGTGACGATGAAACTTTGCAGGCAGATTAGTGGCTTAAGGACCCAACACAATGCCCTAGGAAAACTTGTGTTCCTGGATCCAAACATCTTTGGCGGCGTTGAAGGAAGGGGAATCCGGAAATTACTGAATTGTGAACTTGTGGTCCGACTCGAGTTAAACTTTATGGCTGATAAGAACTGATGACCTAGACAAGCAAAACATGCGGCCACGGTTGGGGGAGTTGGAGGGAGGCCTGGAAACTTTTGACATGCACATAAACGAAACAGATGAACAGAATGGCATTCAAGTTTGACAGTGCCGAGCTTATGCGGCTTTGATTTGTTACTTGGCGTCCGGACCGGCTCCAGCCAAGGTGTGTGTGTGTGAGGGGGGGGGGGGTAAAGCGGGAACCGGAAATTTACTGATAGGATATGCTCCGATTCCAGTCAAACTTGATGGACGGGAAGAGAAGATGTCAGAGATGCGACATTGATGTTTCTGAGTCGTCTTCATCCACAGTTGGGTGAGTTTGAAGGGGGCCCCGGAAATGTTGTGGCGCGCATAGGGGTCAAACAAGGGGAGAGATTTGAATACAACTTGGAATGTAGAGAGATCATATGCAATAGATTACATATTTTAGGGTTCGAACTGGATCCGACCACGATGGGAGGGGGGGGGGTCCAAAAAATGATCAGATTCGAGTGTAACATGATAGGTGGTAAGAGAAAACGCTGTAGATTATTCATTTAGGGGTTCCAACCAGATTCGGCCGCGGTAGGAGGAGTTGGAGGGGGGTACCGGAAATTTTGTGGCATGTCTAGGGACGAAACGAGTGGATCTATTGGGTTTAGACATGGAAGCTTAAATAAATTTGTCCTAGATGGTCCGAGACGATGCCAGAAATGCTCAGGCTTGAGTGAAACTAGATATCCAGTTTCTAGGTCCGAACCGCATTTTTGGATGGCGGTGTATTTTTGTACGTTCTCGTCTACTTTCTAGTACCACCTACTCATAGCAAGTGCCATAAAATATAGCTGACTCATCCGTTTTGCACCGTCAAATATGCCATATGAGCTCGTAGCTCTTGCTGTTTGTGAACGTTTAGATTTTTTTTTTTTTTTTTTTTTTTTATTATAAGATCAGATAAATAAAGTCAGAACGTTTAGATTTAATATTTAACCTAATAGGCTCAATGTACCTTTTCCATTTCATCTTAGTTTATTTTTTAAATTTAGGAACGGTATAGAAATATTACGATGGAATACGTAAGGAAAACTAAACATTTGGATTTGGAGTTATAGGCCTAATCTTATGTAAAATATGTTGCTTATTTTTTGATGTTTGATAATGGAATTCACGGTGTGTATTATTTAGTGTGTTTTTTTAAGCGTTATTTTTTTCTCTTTTGTTTATATTCTTAGTACAAAATGACGTGATTTGTAGTTTCTTTTAGATGTTAATTTTTTTTTTTTTTTTTGTGCAATGCCGTAAGGCTAAACGTAATGGATTCATTCATACAACCGGTAACTGCAATGACTCTGTTAATGTTTGGTTCCCAAAATCACCACAATCTTTTTGCCCACTCCAACAATGCCCACACTCAGAATGCCCACGATCAAAATGCCCACAGTTAAAATGCCCACGGCTCAAAATGCCCACAACTGAAAATGCCCACAACTGAAAATGCCCACAACTCAAAATGCCCACAATTCAGGTCGAACACCCGAAATCGAAACTGTCCGAAATGAAAGTGGCTCAAAATGCCGACAGTTGAAAATGGTCACAGGGGCGCAGCTAGGGTTTTGGATTTGGAGGGGGGATATAAGGAATGTGCCGACAAAACCGTCCAGTGTGCCGACAAATGCGGACACAGAAGCTAAATTAAGAAAATAAAGCTTATCGGATTTATAGAAGTGGTGTTTCTACTTCTTTAAATCTCAAGGTTTTCTCTTTTCGTTTCCAAAACAAAATTGGCTGATCTAACTCCATTTCTTTCTTCACTTTCCACGCATCAACAAGTGCCGATGACTCCAACTCAGCAGCTATGTCTTTTTCGGTGTAGAGGAGCATAAATGAGTCAAGTCTATCATCGCCCATGGTTGACCTCAATCGGCTTTTTGCACTTTTCATCTTACTGAAGATCCGCTAACCTTCAGCTGAAGTCACGGGTACGGTTTGCAAAAACGAAAGCTCTGTAGACAAGTGGAAGAGCGTGCTTGTGCTCTTTGGCCATAGAGAAGAGCTGTCCGATGTTCCGTTTATTAGTCTGAGTCTGCTTTAAAACTTCCTGGAAGATTTCGATTTCCGACTTCAGTGCTCCTGGTGGTATCTGCACTGTTTTGCTTGGTACTTTGCTGCATGAGTGCTACGGTAGTCGTCATCAAACTCGTAAACAGTGACGGGATTTGCAGCTTCTTTACACTCTTCACGCGCCTTTCCCATTTATCTGGAGAAACTAAGCTAGCGACACGAAACGGGTGTTGCCGTGTACACCAAGACTGACAACTGACTTCGCGCCAACACAAAAGTTTCTGCCGACGATCTTAAGGACTTCAGTTAATAGAAGTGCGAGACGTCGGCGCTTGCAGACACTAGTAGGGACCATCGGAGCAAGGCGTCAGCGCGCAGCGTGCAGCCAACACCGAAGTTTCCGCCGACGATCTTAAGGACTTCGGTTAATAGAAGTACGAGACGTCGGCGCTTGGACTTTAGCTGACACTAGTAGGGACCGTCGGCGTACAGCGGCGCAACCAACACCGAGTTTCTGCCGACAATCTTAAGGACTTCGGTTAATATATATATACGTGTATTTAAAAGCCAGTGGCCATATACACAACTAAATTTCGGTTAATAGAAGTGCGAGACGTCGGCGCTTGGACTTTTGCCGACACTAGTAGGGACCATCGGAGCAAGGCGTCGGCGCACAGAGCGCAGCCAACACCGAGTTTCTGCCGACAATCTTAAGGACTTCGGTTAATAGAAGTGCGAGACGTCGGCGCTTGGACTTCTGCCAACAGTAGTAGGGACCATCGGAGCAAGTCGTCGGCGTGCAGCCAACACCGAAGTTTCCGCCGACGATCTTAAGGACTTCGGTTAATAGAAGTGCGAGACGTCGGCGCTTGGACTTTTGCCGACACTAGTAGGGACCATCGGAGCAAGGCGTCGGCGCACAGCGCGCTGCCAACACCGAGTTTCTGCCGACAATCTTAAGGACTTCGGTTTACAGAAGTGTGAGACGTCGGTGCTTCGACTTTTGCCGACACTAGTAGGGACCATCGGAGCAAGGTGTCGGCGCACAGCGCGCTGCCAACACCGAGTTTCTGCCGACAATCTTAAGGACTTCGGTTAATAGAAGTGTGAGACGTCGGCGCTTGGACTTTTGCCAACACTAGTAGAGACCATCGGAGCAAGGCGTCGGCGCACAGCGCGCTGCCAACACCGAGTTTCTGCCGACAATCTTAAGGACTTCGGTTAACAGAAGTGCGAGACGTCGGCGCTTCGACTTTTGCCGACACTAGTAGGGACCATCGGAGCAAGGTGTCGGCGCACAGCGCGCTGCCAACACCGAGTTTCTGCCGACAATCTTAAGGACTTCGGTTAATAGAAGTGTGAGACGTCGGCGCTTGGACTTTTGCCAACACTAGTAGGGACCATCGGAGCAAGGCGTCGGCGCACAGCGCGCTGCCAACACCGAGTTTCCGCCGACAATCTTAAGGACTTCGGTTAATAGAAGTGCGAGACGTTGGCGCTTGGACTTTTGCCAACACTAGTAGAGACCATCGGAGCAAGGCGTCGGCGTGCAGCCAACACCGAAGTTTCCGCCGACGATCTTAAGGACTTCGGATAATAGAAGTGCGAGACGTCGGCGCTTGGACTTTCGCCGACACTAGTAGGGACCATCTGAGCATTGGCACTTTAGGGGGGGGGGAGTCCTCCCCCCCCCCTTAGCTGCGCCCCTGCAGGGGAGGCTAATATCGTCTTGGTTCAAAATGCCGACTGCTGAAACTGTCCACAGGGGAGGCCGAAATCATCCTGGGACAACGGGATTATGAGATTATAAGGGATAGGATTAACCACGGAATAGGTTGGCTAAGTGCGAGTTCTATCTTTCCACCCAAAACTTGGAATTAGCACGACGGTGACGGACCTCGGGCCACAAACCACGTTCTGGCATCGACTGCTCAACAGACGAATTACAGCCCGACCAGGTGTATTTCGACTTCTTTTCGTCAATAGAAAAAAAGACTTGTTGACGAAAATCGGCTGATTTTAAGAAAAACTACTATTTTAAAAAAAAAATCGACTCTTTTTTACGAGAAACCGACTGATTTAAAAAAAATCGACTGTTTCAAGAAAAAAAACGACTGTTTTGAACGAAAAGTCATGGCGCTTCGCGCCGACTCGGCTATTTCCAACCGACTGACCGCCAACATTCCTGGGAGCCCCCCCCCCCCCCTAGTCGTTACTCCCCTGCCCTAACCAACGTTTAGTATATACAGTCAAAAGTTTTATGGTAGACTTAGGCGTTGGCCATTCCGTCTCCCACCTCCCATGTAATTAAAGTCAACTGTCCTAAGTATTTACTTAAGGTCTTGGAGGAATATCTGGTGGATGTTTGGACTTTTTATTGCAACAATCAGCAAAGTCGTGCACCATCCCAAGTAGTATACCCAGCCCTACCTTAACACACACTAACTCTACCAGTAATAAACTGTATTTTGACTACCAGTATCGTAGAACATTAAATATAAAAGAGGTATTTCCAAGATGTCCCCAGCCAGTATTTCTTATATAAGATTTTTATTTTTTTATAGGGGCTATGCTCGTAAGTAACACCGGCGAAAGTTCACTGTAACGTTGCAGGTAGACAGCCATGAGAGTAACTCTATCAATGAGAAGAAAAACCAGAACACTAGTCACCTTTGTGACCATCTTGTGCCTATGCGTTGGTGCCTTTACATTATTTGGTGGGAAGTCTTCCAGTCTGGTTTCATCAGAAGAAGATCAAATTATTTTCATAAGCAAAAAGCCAGATTTTAAGGAAGTTAAATTACTACATAAACAACAAGATAAGGCAGTTGGGGAAAACCCACATGATGCCATGATAGTCGAAAAAGAGCTAGAGGCTAGAAAAAAAGAGAACGAAAAATCAAAAGTGCCAACGAAGCTAGAGCCAATAGAGCCCCCAAAGAAGTTAAAGTTAAGTGACAACCTCGATATTCAGCAGAGGATATATGAGAAGCAGATACAAGATGACTTAGCAGCTGTGGATGGTGGATTGGGTGCCATGGGTGTTGCAGCCTATTTGAGTGGTCAGGAAACAAATCAGTTGGATGAGATTATGAAAAAGGAGGCTTTTAACAAACCTCTTAGTGACAAAATCTCCCTGAACCGGACTTTGCCAGATATGCGGAATCCAAAGTGAGTTGCAATCTAATTTTCTATTTGTTTTATTTATACAATTTGTAACCCAATAGTTTGTAACAACTGACCAAAAATAGATAAATAAAAGTAGTGCGTCTGGAAAATCACAGTAACAACACTGTCGGTAGTGTCGTATCAGATAACACAAGGATGCGCAGTTTCATCAGACAAGCACTTGGGGATGTAAATATTCCTTGAGCCCAAGCTGACTTTGAAACACGTCATCTACGATGGTTTAGCAGCATGCTTTAGCTACAATGCTTTTTCTGCTGAAGCATCGTAGCTGACGTATCCGTTATATGCATTATTTGACTTGGGATGTAATCCGTTGTGTATTTATTTTTGTCTTCCTGGCAATGCTTGTTATGGATAACTTTTTTGCGTTTTTAAAATCACAAGAGACTACAACCCAAGTGTTGTTTGTTAAAACTGCGCATCTTTGTGTTGTCTGTCACGAAACTTCTCACAGTAAAAAAAAAAATGTGATGGAACAAGGATTTGCTGAAGAGAGATGCACTAGTTAATGCTGTTCATTCCGAGACCTACACGCCTTGTGAGTGGGCGGAGGCTGTACGGGAGTTATTGAATTTATGAGCGTGTTCCATCCTACTTACCGTAGTTACTACGCATGACGTCACGAATTCTGGCTTTTTGCCGTCAAGGCTGGAACGATTTTTCTATTTTCCAGCAGAATCTTACGCCAGGGGCGAATCCGACCAATCACGTTGCGGAGATGCGTAGTTACTACGCTTACTACGCTCCCGAGCATGGTAAGCAAATAGTAACTATTAGTTACTATTCCGACAAGGTTGGAACGGTCAGCGTAGTAACTTTTCGTGAGGATGGAACGGAAATAGTAACTGATAGTAACTATTGTTACAAGGGTGGAACACGCTCTATGTGGACGACTTAGTTGCAGAGTAATTTATCACATTTAGTAGGATAGTTTCCATGATGCAGCAATTCTTGTCATGAGAAAAGAGAGGAATTATACAAGCCCATGGTAGGTTCAGGAGTTTGCATATCCTCATTGAAGCAAGTGCTTTCAGTTCAGGTGACATCATGTCAAATCCGTCAATGATTGCTTCAGAATATGCTCATGCAGTTCCTCAGTAGGCGAGTGGTTAGCTAGCCTGGCTGCACAATCTAGATTAATGTGCAAAACGAGAAGAATATTTGGAGGCTTGTCAGTCTTAGGGCAAAATTAAATCGGCAATACAACAGTTGACAAATCAAGTACATGTCATCATTGGTGATTAGATGCAGGCTACTTAGTCGGTTAACATATATTTGGGAAAGTTGGTCAGTTTTTGGTGAAACAATCTGTAGCAACCAGCCTTATGTTTAGAAAATGGTTAACCTTTACTACTGCACGCCAGCAAAAACGTAGGTTTCTCCATTAGTGCAGTAGATGTAAATAGAAAAGAGTTAAATTGTGTTTATTAATAAAATAAGTATTAAGTATAGTTGCGTATAGTAGGTTAATAAGTTTGTCACTGTAGTTTCAGAGGTAAACTTCAAGTACTCTTAATTAGATAATTATGACAACCTTCATGGATTTATTGTTATTTCAGGTGCAAAGACATAAGATATGACCATCAACTGCCTTCAGCCTCTGTCTGTATAATTTTTACCAATGAAGCATGGTCACCTCTAATCAGAACAATCCATAGTGTTTTGAACCGATCACCAGCTCATTTGCTCAAAGAGATAGTCCTCGTCGACGATTTCAGTGACAAAGGTAAGACGATGGTCCCTTACAACACATTGCTTGTCTTACCTATTGTACTAACGCAGCCTACTTCCGTAATCACTCCAACCATTTCGAAGCCCGGAGGCACGAATTTCGTACGGTACATTCTAACCCCTCTAATAAAACTTCGTAATTTTTCTCACTTGCGGTGTTTTCCTACCGTCGACGCGTATCACGCTGTTGACGTTTGTCTGCGAGAAGTCTTTCCACCAGAAAAAACAGTTATGTAAATTTTTCCACGTTTTCGCTACGAGTCAAATAGTGCCGGAAAAGGCTTAAAACAGCCTACGCCGTGGATAATTTGTTGAAAGCAGAGCCTAGTCTTAAAGTACTCAATCATTTTTAAATACTGGGAGTTGACGAGCAAATAGTGCGAGCGGTCCTTTAAAGGAGTTAATTAGGAAGAATTCTCTCGTCACATATCTGTTATTCCCCACATTTTAAGTCGCTAGTCGAGATGGCCTAGTCTTAAAGTATTCAATTATTTATGAATACTGGGCAAGTGCGAGGGGTCCTTTAAAGGAGTTAATTAGGAAGAATTCTCTCGTAGCATATTGGAATAGAATAGTAGAATAGTAATTTATTCACTCAGACTTTCACGGTTACAAAACCAAAATTGGTGAGTATTGTCATAACATAAACATTTAAAACACGTACAAATGGTCATAGGCTATTTAAAATTTCAACAATCTTTGGTATAAAACTATTTTGGTAACGGCTGTGTTTGGTCGCTACTGGTTGGAATATTGGGCCCTTCGTAGAGACTGCTCGCTCTGTTATTCCTGTATGAACATCTGTTATTCCACACATTTTAAGTCGCTAGTCGACATGGCTATAATCCGATCTGGAAATACAGATTAGCTCCTAGCAGGAAAATACAAAATAAAGGAAAGTATTTAGCTGGTGCATGACAAAACCAAATTGGCGAGATATTTGGCAGTGTTTGTTTCGTTCAGTAATCTGATTTGATGTTTGTCAACCATTTCTGCAGAAAATCCGCCTTAGATAGATAGCATAGATATTTATGCAAAAAGGCAATTGGCCATAGCAACCACGAAACAAAACGATCAAACATATATAATAAAAAGAAAAAAAATAGGAAAATATTAAAGGTTAACTTCCGACATCGAGGTTGATACCGAAAAATAACATTGAGACGGCCATTGGAGATAACCTGTCTGAGAAGAAAGCGAGGTTCATATTTTTAAATGGCCGTCGAGGTTGTTATTCTGATATGAACCGAGATGGAGCTATGTTAATTATTACAACTTTTTCGAACAAAATACATTTTATAGATAGGACGTATTCTTCTTTTCTTGTACTTTTTTGACACGGATAGGGAATTTTATTTAGTGAAATAGCAATCGAAGCCTACTGTGGATCTACTCAAACGTCTACTGTTTTGACCCGAGCACTTCTGTTTCTATCAATGCAGTATTTTACTTTTGGCGACCCAGATGCCATCTAGCGGTTGTGGAGGCTTATTGTAGATCTACTAAGATGACAACCCTAGGGTTCATGGAAGTAAGATAAGTCGAAACCAGTGTTGCCACTAGTAGCCAAATCCTGCAATTTGTCACAGATAGCTTCTTCAACAAAGCTAGCCGGAATTCTGCGACTGGTTCCACAACCAATCCACAACAGTAAATACAATAATGAAGCAAAAAAGTTATGGTATATAATTATGAAGTTGATAAAGCTAGATTTCTCGTAAATAGGTGCTAAAAAGTACCCAGATTCATAGGCGCCAGAATATGACTGTTTTGCCGTTAGTCAGAGAGGTGTGGCAGCAATTAAAGTTTAACCGAAAAGGGGACAATCTATCAACAATCAACAATAGGACAATCTAGTTACCCACCACTTATTCACTTAAATAGGCTTGAAGACCCGATGAAAATGCGTTACTTTGTTGCTCTATTATTCACGAATAACCGATTTACGAATACTGAACTTTCCTCCCTGTCGGATTTGTGGTATCTCGATTTGCTTGTAGGCTATCTGTATTGTGTGCTTAGAGAAACAAAATTACGAAAAATGTATGTTCAGGCGGTCGAGGCACTAAGCAGTCTTCAGCAAGCTCACCAGTGGTCACTGGAAAGCCGCGTTTGTGTTGAGATTCGAATTTTCGGCGTCATAGTAAAATTTCCTTTGTGGTGACGGCTTTAGATTTTCTGAATGTCACTACGGTACTAGAGCAAAAAAAAACAGAAATAATCCATATCCATATAATTCAGTGTATTCAGTTAAATGATAAAAAATAAGATGACTTTTCAGTTAAACTTTAACAAGAACAAAACCACATGTTGGCTCTTGAGAAAATCAAGAAAAAATCGAGTTTGCGACGCAGCTTGATGAAAGCACAGAGAACATCAAACCCAAACACAGAAACAGTGTGACTGTCAAATATATACCGCCAATGAGGTCGAGCTGAGATTTGACAAAAATTTTGCCACAAAACAGCCTCTAGTGATTGCCTTATTGATTTTGTATATAGTTATACACATCTATGCCTTATCATTTATTATAATAACTATCGTCTTTAACATTCTGAAAAGGAGGTACGCAATCTTTTCGAACCTTGATTAGGGGTACGCGGTACGGAAAAGGTTGGGAACCACTGCTTTAGATGATTTATTTACGTGTCCGAACCAGAGTCGGCCGTGGCAGGGGGGGGGGGGCCAGAAATAGTGTGGCACGTTTAGGAATCAACGAGTGGATCTAAACTTAAAAGGTAGAAAAGTAATATGTCCTAGACGATCCGACGCAATGCCGGAAATACTCAAATTCGAGGGAAACTAGATATCCTATTTCTAGGTCCGAACCTAGAGATCCTATTTCTGGGTCCGAACCTAGGGGTTGAAGGTGGTATTTTGTGAAATTCTCATCCACTTTCTTGCATCACCTACTCGTAACAAGTGCCATATGAGCTCGTAGCTCTTGTTCTATTTAGTTCAAGTGTGCGTCATTTTGGTGTGATTTTAAGCTTGAGATTTTGGGTCTAAGCTACATTAAAAGGTAGCAATTGTACAGGTAGTTGAATTTTGCTCGGATTGAAATTTTGCCTGCGGCGCTTAGATTCAGTTTGTCTTGAGTATATATGTCGGAAGCTAGTACCGACGCTTGTCTTCTCACCAGCAAGATCTGATATAAACGGCTTCGTCCAATTCCTGTTACTTATTTGTTTATTATTTATTACTACAATGGCATTTTCCATAACATTAACATTTCTTGAGCCTGTGGTGCTGTGTTTTTAGCCAGTCGTGAATTTTGAGGTCATCACCCCCCCCCCCCCCCCCCCCAATGCCCAAGCCCTTCGAACCGCCCCAGCCCTTTGTCATTTAACTATGCCCTTAAATTGCTTTCGCCAAATCTGGTTGCAGAGGCACTGAGTTGGACTCAGGTCCTCTAGTGTTTGGAATTTCAAGTTCCCGCGGAGAGAAGGCCGTGCATCCAGAGGGGCTTAAGTTCGATCAGGCCAAGAATAAATAAGCCAATAGAATCTCTGTCTTTGGTCCCATGCACCGACTATGGATACTCCGACAAAACTAAGCACAGCTAGAGCTACTTGCCGAGCTTTCAGTTGACGGCCGTCTATTTCCTTCTTAGCCGCTGTGCATTAAGAGGAAAATACCGTACCAGACGTGTATGACCCGCCTCCGCAGTGGCGTCACAATGTTAAAAGAATTCACTCTCGGCTTTTCTTCTCCGGGGTTCTCCTGCGGTGAGCTGTTCGTAGAGGTAACGACGTGTGATGTTCCGCGTAGCTCCTAACCTCCGCTCGTTTGCATCGGGCAAGGCATCGGGAATCTATTCGACTGCGCATGGTCGTATTACAGAGATCGTGAGACGGAGGTTCTTTTGCTTATTTTTTCTTGGTTAGACTCAGGTCCCTAGTGTTCGGAATTTCAAGATTGGGGAGGAAGAAGGTTGCGCATCCAGAGCGGCTCAAGTTCGATCAGGGGATAAGAGTCGAAGTTTTCAACAAGGCAGATGGTTCTACTCCTGCATAGAGGTTAGGGAAAATATTTGGTTATTCTGTTCGGTTTAAACGACCCGTCTTACCTACAATGACGATGCAACATACTTCCGTAACTACATTTATTCAGGATTCAACAACTTTACTTAAAAAAAAATTCATTCCGGCTTGATAACCGGTTACAAACAAAGCACATACATGCTTGAAAAACGCAACCAGTACACATCTACTACCATATTTTAATCAAACATTCACTAAAATAAACTAAAAATTAATTAATTAATTTGTCAATTTGTCCTCTCTCGTCTTCCAAACCCTCCACTCACCAACTCCCTCAAGGAGAAGTTTCTTTAATCGATTTATAAATTGCGGTACCCTTTTTGCTTCTCGAATTGAGTCTGGAAAAGTATTCCAAACCACCGTAACTGAATGCCTTGCCACATGGCTAGAACGAACCGTACTTCTTGGCTCACTTACCAGGTCTCCAGCATTCCTCGTAGCATGTCCTTGATAAAAATGAATTAAAACGAAAAAAAATACTAAAAACATCAGGCGCGAGACCATTCAGACTCTGAAACACAAAAATACCAATTTCGAAATCTCTAATTTGACCTACCTTCAAAATCCTAAGTTTCTTAAAAATTTACTCAGTACTTAAACTCCTGTATCATACTTACCAAATAATCTCACTGCTTTATTTTGCTGAATCTGCACTCGTTTGAAATTGCACGTAAAATTACTAGCCCGAATCATGCATCCATAATTTATATACGGCGCAATCAAAGAATGATATAAAAGAACTAAAACATGATAAGGAAAAAAATGTTGAAAACGTCTTAAAATCCCAAGGCCACGCGCTACCTTACATGCAACCACATCACCATGTCTTCTCCAACTCAGGTTCTGATCAAGAATGAATCCTAGGTACCGCACTTCTTCAACCTGCTTGAGTACAGCACCATTTGTTGTTATTGCGCTGGGGAAATTTGGCAATACACCAGTCCGCCTAAACAGAACATAATTACTCTTTGCCGCGTTTAGCTAAGTAAGCTAGTGCCTACAAACACACTCAACCCTTGCAGAGCTCTGTTTGCTTTCTGGGACAGTTCTTCAAGAGTCTTCGCCGCCACAACCATTGCTGTATCATCAGAGAAAGATGTCATAGACGCACCAGGAATATAAAATCGTATATTATCAACATACACTAAATACAACAGTCCTAAGACAGAACCCTGAGGAACTCCACAAGAAACAGGAAAAACTTTGAAAACTTATCTCCTAGATTTACCCTCATTCCAATCCAGACACCTTCCTCTTACGCCTCTCTTGATCTATCCAATAAAGTACTGAAAAACGGTATCAAACGCTTTTTTTAAATCGATAAAAACACTAATACAATACTCACCCTTCTCCAGAGCTAAATTCACGTTTTCTAGAAGATGTTGTACAGCATGCGAAGTCGAATGGCCCTTTCGGAATCCGAACTGGCCGTCATACAATGCGCGTAGGCTCGTGAGGGGATCATATAGTCTTCCATGGATGACTTTTTCATAAACTTTTGAGAACACTGGCAGGATAGAAATAGGCCTCCAGTTGGATATATCTGTTTGCGTGCCCCCTTTGTATGGAGGGAGAACCTTTGCTGTTTTCAATAATTTTGGAAACACTCCTTTCTCCACAGACAAATTTATTAGTTGCACTAGCACAGGAAGAATGTGCACCAGAATTGATTGAATAGTCTTCAGGTTAACACCATCCAACCCGGCACTATTGGAACCAATCGAGCTGATGTTCTTTGTCAATTCGGCTGAATTACAAGGACGAAATTCCATTTCTATGCCTTGGCCCCGCTCATCAGCAAACGAGTTGCCGTTCATAGGAGCTTGGGAATTTCTAGTTTCCGTTTGTATCTTCGTTCCAATATTAGAAAAATGATCACCAAACTTGTCACACAACTCCTGTCTCTCCTCAATAACCGCTCCTCCGATTTCAGTTCTAGCGTCCTGAGCTCTCTGAGGCCCTCTAACCAGTTCATTGATAACTGTCCAAGTTCTTTTTTTGGGTTTAATTCTTAAACACAGTGACCCAAATTTCATATGTTACGTTCTGAACCCGCTAATTACACCTTAGTAATACTTGTATTTGCCACGATTCACTATTTCCTATGTGGATTACGCTCCGGACGAGTGTTCACGTATCATGCTAGCGACGCGTAAACCCTGTTACCTGAATTTTGAGGAGTTCCTGCTAGAAGTCAATGGGTCCGGGAAGAGGCTTGAAACAGACAAATCCGTGGATAATTCGTCAAAAGCAGAGCCTAGGTTTAGAGTATTCAGGCAGTTTTGAATGTTGCAACATAAACAGTAAATTGTGCGATATTTGCTTTAAAAAAGTTATGTTTACATTGTGTGGAACCTATAGTTTCCGCACAGTGTAAACATTTACTATTGCAAATCTGGTCTGTTAAAACGCAGCTATAAAAAAACAAATTTAATGCTAGAATAAAGTAAATTAAACATTCTGTTAATCGTGAAATTTTATGTCGCGAATGTTATGCACTGGTAACGCCCCGGCTTCTTGTGTTTCACCATACTGGGAGAATCTTACTAGAGTGGTTTTGAAATTATAATTCTAAAAGTCACGCATGAGTGATTCGAATATAAAGTGGGATGCAGTGCGGGGCTTTAAGCATCTGGCCGAGGATACGATAATTCTTCTTAATGTTTAATGATTAAGTGTCTCTAGGCTAGTACTGAAAACATTGTGTATTTTGTGTTTCTTCTAGTCCTTTCTTTTTATAAACCCGTCTTACGCTGGCGCAAATTAATCATAATAGCAATATCGTTAAACAGAGCGCTAATTAAGGCCACATCCAGGGGGTTCGACCCCCCTCCCCCCGAAACATATAAATATGATCGCTTTTATGGATTTTAACCTATGATCTCTGTTCATGTTTAAACCTTTTGGTATGGATTACGTCCGACGTAATCCAAAGAAAAACAAAAAAAAATCCTAGATACGGCCCTGTATACGGCTATATTTTTCTGTCTGGTATCTAGCTGGTACGGTAGCTGTATTAGCACATTATCAATCGTAATCATCATAAGATCCCGTAGTGAAAAGTTGAAGCTTCTGGTGTGCCAAGTCTGCCCGAGTTCTCAGATAAATATGTGTATCACGTATTTTTTATTGACCAAAATAGCAAGAACAAGACTAAAGGTTTCGATGGGATCCCAGAAGTTCAAACAGACAATTGGATCTTGTCTTCGCCAGATCCGCCAGACTCCTTGAACACTTTTACTATGAAAATTTAGAAACAGATTAAGGCCAAATAGCCAATCATATGAGAACATCAAGTTCAGATATGGATTCAGCATGTGTGTTTACCCTTTTAAGTCATATCTATTTTGACGAAGCAGATAGAAACTTCCTGCCTTACTTCTGCCAATTTTCCAGTTTTGGCGGAATTCCGGAACTACTTGTCCGAAAATAAAGCTCAAAAACGAATTCAGCATGTCTCCTTACCAACCTCCTTATCCAACCTCTTGTCAACTTCAGATTATACTTTTACTTTTAACAAATTTTCCGGTTTCAGCCGGATTCCGAGCGATCTAATTCTTCGGTGATAAAATGATTGTCATATGCGAATTCAGCATGTCTACTATCCCGCAAATCGAACATCTTATCAAATTTAAATAAAACTTTTACTTTAAACAAATTCTCCGGTTTTGGCCGGATTCCGGCCGAACTAATTGTCTTGCGAGAAAATAATTTTAATATTCGGACTCAGCACGTTTCCTTGCCCCTAAATCGATCCTCCAATCAACTTCATATTAAACTTTTACTTTTCACAAATTTTCTGTTTTTTGCCGGATTCCGGGTGAACTATTTGTCTGGCGAGAAAATAAATTTCGTATTCGGATTCAGCATGTCTCCTTACCCCTGATTCGACTATTTCATTAGCTTTTAGAAACTATTTGTTGTTCCCCTTAATTTCAAACCCTCCCCAACCCTAAATATAGAGCTACTCAGCCCGTCTTCGAACTTGACCTGTACTTTGACCTAAAGAGTCCTCATGCCAAGTTTGATCAAAATATCTCAACACCTTCGAGAGTTATCGGGCCAACAGACGGACGGACAGACGGACAACTTTTGCGATGTCATAGGTATCCCTCCACTTACGTTTTGGGATCAAAATTGTATTTAAAGTTGATTAGATTTCTTTAAAGGGATAAGGAGATACGCCGGCTTCGTTTCTGAATTTTTCTTTTTTTGCTGGACTAGTAGTTCGCTCGGAATTCGGGCGAAACCGCAAATTTGGCAGTAGTAAAGCGGGAAGTTTCGGTCAATATCGTCAAAATAGATATGGCTTATAGAGGTATAGATACGTAGATAGAATATCTGAACTCGGTTTTCTCTGATGGTTAGCCTGGCGAAGACAAGACCGAATTGTCTGGATCAAATCTTAGATTTTTGGGATCCCATCGACACCTTTGGTCTTGTTATTATTGGAAATAGATGGCTTCTTATTTCAGAGGAACTGAAGGGGAAGTTAGAGTACTATATAAGCTCTCGACTGCCAGAAAAGGTAAAACTCCTACGATTGAAGGAGCGTCATGGACTGATTCGAGCGCGATTGGCTGGAGCGAAGGCAGCGACTGGCGACGTCATCGTTTTCTTAGACTCTCACTGCGAAGCAACTGAGGGATGGTAAGTCAACCTTGATATTTTGCTACTCTAAATACAGGAAGCTTTAGAAGACTGTGCTTGTGCGTACCTTAATGCAGATTTCCAAGCCTTCGGCAACCCCGTAATGGCTGGTATTTGTGGAATCTATCGTGTGATGTGGTGAGTGGTGGATGAAAAGATAATCTATGGAACAGTTTCATTTGACGTACATGAAAAGTCGATAGTCAGCTAATGGGGGTTAGATGTTAGTGGCTCCTCGACTCTTAGGTGCTTTGGTGCTATCTAATAATCCTCTCGTCTCTACGTTAGTAGCCGAACAAGCCAGAAGTTTTAATTTAAACTTGAACACAGAGTGTTTTCAGACACTTGTGTTTTCCTTGAGTTTAGCAAACACTGTTACTGTGTTTATGTCTAAATGCGTTTTAAGCCTCCGTGTTATGCTCGGGTTTAACACCGGTTATCCAGAACACGCAACTCTCCCGAATACCAAGTTACGTTACGTGTTTAGACGTTAGACTCAAGAGTATACACAGTGGAATGAAAATGGGTATTTGCGCAATGTTGTTAGACTCTCGTCGTTTGAAAACGCAACTCAGGAATCCAGTCTGAGTAGTGGTGCTTTTCATTTGCTGCTTGGACGGTCATACACCAGTTCTTTCTTTCAGACGTTTCTTAACCAGTTCTGAGTGTTAACCATAATTCTCACACGACTCGCGTGATTCAGCTGAAGAGTTTATTTTGTCTTATTTCTGCCCATGAATATAGTTCTTTGAGGAGTCATGTCGGAAGCATTCTAGCATTTGCAATATCTAAATCAACCACCCAAGTCTGTCTAGATTATTCCCACCTTCGACTTTAAATAGAGTAGCGTTCCACAGAGTTGTTGTTCGTTACGATTGTTACTAATCATGTTATTTTTTCGTTCCAGAAACCTCCGTAATAAGTAAATTATCTCCTCCCTCTTATTGTTTTTGTTCCACGACTGTTGCAATTTGCTTATGATGCTCGGGACGATCATAAGTGATAATTACTACCGGTTCTGGGTCACCTCCTGTGAGTGATGGATTATGTCCGCGTTGTTAGTATTTTCGTTCCAGAAAACGTTGTAACTACCAGAATATGGCGCTGGCCCATCCTGCTATAATCGTAACTTGTAATACTAATAGGTTAACTTGCTGTAACGCACTTCAAATCTTAAGGTCACGTCGTACTTATGATAGTAATTCATTCTACTTCAATAGTACTTCCGTTTATTCTCGTTCCCGAGATAAATGTATTCTTCGTAAATGTATTCTATCTCCTCTGTTAACAATACACTGATTATCACGCTTGCCACGATTTCTAATATTTACGTGACATATCAGGCGCCAAGTCATTCTACCCGGAGAGTTATTTCCGTCCGAAGACGGTTATGCACATTTTGCCAAGATTGTCATCCAAGGGAAGGGGCATGGAAAGAGGCTAAACACAGCCGAAGTCGTGTGTGTGTGTAATTTTCTGTAAGCATAACTTAGTTGTACCGTAAAGTGGTCAACTATCTCAGAATATCTGATCAGAAATACTATGCCGTGCGAGGTGTCCTTAAACATTATCATCGGAAAAAAAGAAAAATATTAGTATATGGAATATTTCAGAAGAAATTTAGCATATGGAAATTACAGCTAATTACTTGGCAGTTGGCAGTATCTATTTTTTTCAGTAAAGTATTTTCTGCCTAACGAAGAAGAAAAGGTGTGTCTATTAATCTAACGTGTGAAGTCTGACCCACTGAATAATTTATGACCGGGTGGGATTTACCGGCTCGTTATTATAACGAGCCTTTTCTCTTCTCAATTCTCCGTTCTCGCTTTAAAAAAAAAAAAACACCGATTTTGCCCCCGGTTAAAACCTGTTTATACGGGTTGAACATCCGCCCTTCTTTGACAATTACAGGTTTGTTTCGTTCCCGGAAGTTGAACCAGAGGATTGACAGCCCGACGAGGACCATTGCCAACAAGGGCCGAAATATCGCTGATGATGAATCGTAGCTGACGTATCCGTTGCAAACATTGTTTGAATAAATGTTTCAAAGTCAGCTTGGGCTCAAAGAAAATTTAAGGAGAACGGAAAAGGACAGTCAAGAATTGACTGTCTAATCAGCTTCTCGCTTCTGCAGAATTGCGAAGCTTTCCCCTTCTCTATTCTTACAAAAAAAAAGAAAAAAAAGAGTATTGGCTTCATATCAATACTCATAAAACGCGAAATAAGAGAATTGAGAGAAGAATCGCGAGGAGAATTGAGATAAAAAACGCAACTAATGTCGCCTGATGTTAGGAATGTCAAGAAAGAAAAGATACAGTAGTGTTAACAATAGTCATTCCAATCAGTGGTAATAGAGCTTCTCGCCCATCTCCCGAATATCAGTTAAATCTTTTAAGTTCGGTTTCCTCGACTAGTTGATCTGTCTTATGTATGTTACTTGTTCCAGGCTGGAGCCGATGCTTGGCCGCATCAAAGAAAGTCGCAAGGCTGTTCTTGTCCCAATCATCGATGTCATTGATGACAAGAATCTCCAGTACTTTAATTCAAATGGAGACTTTTTCCAAATCGGTGGTTTCACATGGAGCGGCCATTTTACGTGGATTAACGTGCCCGAAGTCGAAAAAAATCGAAGGGGAAGCCCAGTTGCCCCTACAAGGTATACTACCAGATATTTATTAAACGTCAAGGGAGTGCAGATAATCTAAAGTACGAGTGACCTTAGCGTTATACTAGTTGCGTTTTTGCAGATACCATGGTATCTGTTACCACGGTAACTCAATCTGCAATTAGTCGTTTTTGCAGTTACCGTGGTATCTGATACACGGTTGCTCTGCAAAAACGACTATTGCCGAAATTACATTTTTCGAAGTTATCCCAAAAGAAAACTGATATCCAGCTACATCACTAAGTACTAAATTTCTTTCTCGCCAATTTGACAAAATTTGATGAAAGTGAGATGACTTTTCAGATACCACGACCAGTTACCACGGTCGGACCGTAGTATCTGAATATCAGATACCACGATAACTGGCCAGATACCACGATACCTGCAAGAACGCCTTTTGACCGTGGTGTCAGATACCACGCCACGGTAACTGCGAGAACAACTTTAGACCGTGGTATCAGATAGCATGGTATCTGCAAAAATGCAACTACTGCTAGTTTTCTTCCTTTGTATCCGGGCTTTCGCTCAAGAAGGGCTTCTTCTTCATAGTTCTGCATGCACCATACTAGCAATTAAATTCACAGTAATTTTTTTCTTTATGCCGACGTCAAGCAACGTCACGTCACGCAACGAAACGTCAACGCAACGTCACGTCACGCAACGAAAACTTCACTTTATTTTGTGTTATTGGACTAAGCCACGCCCTGTTTTACCGATGCTTGCTAAGAGCCGAGTGTGGAGCAGGTGTTTGCTGTTGAGATTAGAAAAGAATGTGTTCATGCCATTGCTCAAGTTCACTCTGGGTTTTAAAGAATTTAAAATAACTCTTTTCCAATAAAAAGCGGGTTTCATACGTTTTGTGATTAGAATTTTCTCAGATAAGTTAGCTATTTTTCTCTTTCTTTTACTGTTTTATCCTTGAGCTCTGGTGAGCTTAGCTATTGACTAAACTCAGCAGCATTCAGAAGTTAAGGACAACCATTCAAAGTTTAACCACGTTTTAGGGATCCCAAAACGTAAGTGGAGGGATACGTACGACATCGCAAAAGGTGTCCGTCTGTCCGGCGTCTGTAAGCACGATGACTCTCGAAGGGAATGAGATATTTTGATGGAACTTGATGTGAGAACTCTTAAGTAAGATCGATTAAGGGGCAAAAAAAAATATTTTTTAAAAGCTTTGGAGATAGCTGATTTAGAGGTAAGGAGACATGCTGAATCCGAGTACTAAAGTTATTTTCTTGCTGGACAAGTAGTTCACCCGGAATCCAGCGAAAACCGGACACAAAATTTGTCGACCAATTTTCGGCTATAGCAGTCCCTACCCCTTTATTCTTAGACCAGTATAGCTCTGTGCGTGGATGACGACATTCATTTGTTTAGTCTATGGACGCCGGAGAGACCTAGTGTAATCTTAGTTCGAAGGGGTTGATATATAATGTTCAAACGAGGAAATATGTTGTTAAAGCGAGGATGTTGTTCAATGAGGATTCACTGGTAAAGTACAGGTCAAGTTCGTAGATGGGTCCTTTAGTCCTATCTTTAGAGGCAGAGGAGGGGCTTGGAATTTACGGTAAAAACACGTATGTTTTATAAGCTAATAAGATATTCATTGAGGGCATAAGGAGTTCCGCTGAATCGATATCTAATCTTAGTTTTCTTGCTGGACAAATGGTTCATTACGAATTTGGCTGAAACTGGAAATTTGGTTGAAGCTCAAAGTTATTTCTGAAATCGATTAGAGATTCGGTATCGGGGCAAAGAGACATGCTGAATACATTTTTAACTTTATTTTAACAATATTCAGGGAATCTGACGAAGACTAAATGGCGAAGACATGACCCAATTATTTGAATCAAATGATAGACTTTTGGTATCCCATCGAAAATTTTGGTCTTGTTTGTAAACTTTTGTCATTTAATTCGCGCTTGTATTCCGCTTTTGGATTTTAAAATCGTGTCATTTGTAAATCTAAAACTTAGATTAGAATTGTAAATAGGCAAATATATCTCTTGATTGATCTCTTTAAAGGACACCTGAATGAAGAGTACCAAGTATCATCCCTATCTGCAAGGCCGTATCCAGGGGGGGGAGGGGTTAAGGGGTTGACCCCCCCCCCCCTCTGAAACATACAAAAATAATCAATTTTATAGGCTTTTCCCTCTGATCTGTGTGGGTTTTTTTTTACTTTTTTGTCCGACCACCAGTCAATCCCCCCCCCCCCCGAAATAAATTCCTGGATACGTGCCTGCCTATCTGTTAACATTTCCTGCAGAAAACCCAATCTAAATATGAAAAAGTGTTCCCAAGCTATGATTTTTGCTCATTTTGTAACTGTCCTTATTTCAGTACCGAACAATTTTAGAAATGAACAAATGTCTCCAATCAACCCTTCTTCTGGAATATTCTTTAACTAGTTAAGCCCAAACGCATATCTTGAAGAAATTCCAATACGATCCGGCCAGCGCTGTACAAGATTTGAATGAATTTCGCTTTTTGTCTTGGAGTCTGCATGTGCAAACCTCCAGAATCCCTATTATGAAAATATCACGCTCAGGAGAAGAATGCTGTCCGTGGCCATGTCTGTAAATGCATTCTCAATGGTATGTTCAAGTACGGTTTCATTGTTCAGGTGTCCTTTAAGTGTGATGGCATATCCAGCACTATTTTTTTTTTGTAAAAGATGTTGATGGAACAATAAACCAAACTGTCATTGTAAATAGCGTGAAGCAGTTTACCAGTAACGCTAAATTCCTTTTCTTCTAGGAGTCCCACTATGGCTGGCGGTTTATTTGCCATTGATCGCGAGTTCTTCTGGGAGTCTGGCTCTTATGACGAGGGTATGGACGTCTGGGGTGGAGAAAACCTTGAAATGTCTTTCAGGGTAAGACCAACCTCTTCGCTTTCTATTCGGCCTCTCAGTTTTCTCGGATATGGTTAAAGCTCCCTTCAGATTGACTTTAGAAGCTGAAGTGGGCATTTCAGACTGGCCTACTTAAAGTTTAACTGAAAAGCCAATTTATTTTTCTGTCACTCATTATTTGCTCTATTACACTGCACTAGTTGCTCTAGTATGACGTTCAGCATATCTACGGCCATCTTCACAACGCAAAATTCTACTATCCAAACAATGTTTACAACGGATAGAGGTCAGCTACGATTCTTCATCAGCAGTATTTCAGCTCTTCTTGGCAAGGGTCTTCGTCAGGCTGTCAATCTTCTGGGTCAACGTCGGGGAAGGAAACAAACCTGTAATCTTTTTCTTCTTTTTTTTTACTTTGACTTTGAAACATATGTTCAAACAACGTTTACAACGGATACACGTCAGCTACGATTTTTCATCAGTGATATTTCGGCCCTTCTTGGCAAGGGTCGTCGTCCGAAATATCGCTGATGAAGAATCCTAGCTGACGTATATCCGTTGTAAACATTGTTTGAATATATGTTTCAAGTCAGCTTGTGCTCAAAGAATATTTAGATTCTACTATGACGCGGAAAATTTGAACCTCAATACTAACGCGGCTTTTCAGTGGTGGGTGATCAGCTTGCGGAAGGTAAGTCACTGCGTGAACACTTATCTTTCGTAAATTGTTTGCGTCAAGCATACAACAGAGGTACAGCGCACAAAGAGCATAAAGGTGCCACTAATCTGACAGGGAAATTCCACTATATGAAAATTGATTACTCGTGAAGAGCGGAGCAACGAAGTAATGCATTTCCATCGGGTCTTCGAGCCTCTTTAAAGTTTAACTGAAAAGCAAACTTATTTTTGTGTCATTTAGTTGAATACACTGAGTTATTTGGATTCTGCTAAGAGATTTTCTTATTTTCCACTATCTGCTCTAGTACCGAGGTTCAGAATATCTACGGCTGTCCCCACAGCACTAATTCTACTATGACGCGGAATATTTGAATCTGAAAACAAACGCGGCTTTTAAGTGGGCGGTGATAAGCTTGGTGAAGATTGCTTAGTACCGGAACAAAAACATTCCATAAATCTTATTCGTCAAGCATACGACACAGGTAGTACCACAAATCTGACATGGAAATTGCACTATTTGAAAATTGATTATTCGTGAAAAGCGGAGCGACGAAGTAACGCATTTTCATCGGGTCTTCAAGCCTCTTTAAGTGAATAGTGAGGGGTAAAAAGACTGTCCCATCTCTGCCGTTTTGCCGTTTTAAGCTTTAAGTGAATAAGCGGTGGGTAACTATACTGTCCTATCACATCCCTTTTCAGTTAAACTTTAAGAGTCTATACTGC
Organism: Branchinecta lynchi; assembly: GCA_023053575.1. NCBI lineage: Eukaryota > Metazoa > Arthropoda > Branchiopoda > Anostraca > Branchinectidae > Branchinecta > Branchinecta lynchi. The sequence goes on from JAKZAP010000006.1 coordinate 11,516,688, forward strand.
AAGATTTATTTGTACAGTGTGGTGGAGGCCCTTAGTAATAATTATGAACAGCATTATCACAATACAACACGTCTTCTAGACAAAACGAACTATAACGTGGAAATTTTATCCTTTTTTGCAGATTTGGATGTGTGGCGGAACTCTGGAGACAATTCCCTGCTCCCGCGTCGGACACATTTTCCGGTCCTTCCACCCCTACTCCTTCCCCGGTAACAAGGATACGCACGGCTTGAACACTGCGAGAATGGTGGAAGTATGGATGGACGACTACAAGAGGCTCTTCTACATGCACAGACCAGAACTACAGGTCGATAAAATTACATATTGTACTGAACTGTGGACCAAGAGATCTTGCCTCCTTTATTGTTATTAGTTGCGATTTTGCAGATACCATGGTATCTGTTACCACGGTACCCGATGAAAAATTTGTAGCCTGTGTAGTTGTATGGTAGTTGTACGAAAAAGTTGTATCTAGTGATATGCAGTAGTAAAGAGTACCTACTATCATTTTATGTGCCTCAGACTGGGCCAATCTTAAGTAGTAGTATCCAGTAGCATCCTGTCTTGCTCTAGGAGCATCCAGTCTTGCTAATAGTAACATATAGTAGAATGCAGTAACACGGTAGCCTCGAAGTAGAAGCATGTAGTAGCATCAGTTAGTATTCTGTGCTACTTTTTCGTACAACTTCATGCTACTATTCTGAGATAAATTTTTCATCGGGTAACTGGATCTGTAATTAGTCGTTTTTGCAGTAACCGTGCTATCTGATATACGGTTGCTCTGCAAAAAAGACAACTGCCGAAATTGCGCTTTTCGAGGTAATCCCAAAAGAAAAACTGATATTGAGTCACATCACTAAATGTTAAACTTTCCCACCAGTTTGACGAAAACTGATGAAAGTGAGATGACTTTTTCAGATACCACGGTTGGACCGTCGTGTCTGAGTATCAGATACCACGATAACTGGCTAGATACCACGGTAACCATGGTATCTGCAAAAACGCAATTATTATCTTACTTTAGAAAACTACGTAACTGGTAACCGAGACATACACGGTTTTCTCCAAGAATGAGGAAGCAGACAACGCGAGGTGGGAATCAAGAGTTACATAAAAGATTGATCACACATAATCCAAAACTTCGGGGAAGTAAGGAACAAGTTAACGAATTTTATTGCCGATGCGGAAATAGCGCAATAAAGAAAGAAAAGAAAACTAATAATCATGCAAGTTCTCGATGGCATTGTAAAAATGCAAAATCAGATAGCCAGCAAAATCGGTTGGATCGAGCAATAAGAGACGAATACTGAGTCAGTATTATAAGTACTGCATTTCCTTTAACACTTATTTAACACATTATTTAGTGGGAATTCTAACGGTTACTGTGGTCGCTTGTGGTGGCTTTCGGTGAAAATATATTGCAGATGCTACAAGATACTGTAAAAGCACTTTTCCTAATAATTTTCGTCATGGATTCCGATTTTGAGTTCGTGCTTTTGTCCGCTTAATTCCTACCTGCCCCAATTACCTTTTCATATGTGTGGGGACAGGTGTGCGTTGCGGACAACTTCCCTAAAGATAGCAATTGTGTCTAGCAATCTTTGTTTGCTTTTAATGTATTGTTTCCGTCAGCTGATGGGAAACACGTTTTCATATATTTTGTCAAGAGTTTGTTGTAAACCTGAATGTGTCGTTGATTTTGAGTGATTGACTTATTATTCTTCAACCTGACAAACAAATATTCATGTAGAAAAAACACGTGCTCCTCCCCTATAAGTTGAAATGACCCCCTGAACGAAACGAAAATGTTTAACTAGATACACTATTGACAGAACAGGATAATAGAGGGGGCATTGTGGGTGACGCCAGAGGGGATTTTCCGGAATGCGGGTGATAACGACTTAGGGTACTTCCAGGTATCTAGGACGACGAAACTTGGCATTCGTACCATCGTAAGCGGGTAAACCTTTACAGGACCGAGATGGCAAAAACATGTTCTTGTTTTGAATCCCGATGGAGCATTTGGTCTTGTTTCATTAACTTAAACTTCAGTTAGTTCAGGAAAGATTTCATAAAACAGCCTCGTCCTAACAGCGTGTTCCACCCTTCTAACAATAGTGACTATTAGTTACTATTTTCGTTCCAGCGTCGTAAAAAGTTACTGCAGTGACCGTTCCAACCTTCTCGAAATATTAACTAATACTAGCTATTTGTTTACCATGCTTGGGAGCGTGGTAACTACACATCTCTGTAACATGATTGGTCGGATTTGCCCGTGGCATGATGTCCTGCTGGAAAAATAGAAAAATGGTACCAGCCTTGACGGCAAAAATAAAATTCGCGACGTCATGCGTAGTAACTACGGTAAGTAGGATGGAACCCGCTCTAAGACTCCAGTTCCAAATTTTAGTGCGAATTTGTTCCATTGTGTTTTTTTCGTTTATTCCCTCACGTTTCAGCGCACAAGTTGTGCGGTTAATAAATGCCTACTGTTAAATATTACTGACTGCGAGCGTGTTTCATTCACCCTACTTATCGTAGTTACTGCGCATGACGTCACAGACTTTGGCTTCTTGGCTAGAACATATTTTTCTATTTTCGCCAAAACATCAATCCACGGGATAATCCAGCCAATCACGTTACATAGACCCGTAGTTACCAAGCTGACTACGCTCCCGAGCATGATAAGCAAATAGTTACTATTTCGAGAAGGTTGGAACGGTCAGCGTAGTAACTTTTCGGGAGGCTGGAACGGAAATAGTAACTACTAGTTACTATTGTTAGAGGGGTGGAACACACTCTACATGTTGTACAAAGCAACAATATGAACCGGTGTTCGGAAGGGAGCAAAGAGCGTGTTCTATCCTACTTACCGTAGTTACTACGCATGACGTCACAAATTCCGGATTTTTGCCGTCAAGGTTGGAACGACTTTTCTATTTTCCCGCAGAATATCATGCCACGGGCGAATCCGACCAATCACGATTCAGAGATCCGTAGTTACTATTTCGAGAAGGTTGGAACGGTTAGCGTAGTAACTTTTGGTGAGGTTGGAACGGAAATAGTAACTAATAGTTACTATTGGTACGAGGGAGGAACACGCTCAAAGTGTGCTTGGGCGTAATTTTGTATTCTTTCTTTTTTCTTGCAGACAGATCCACTGGTTGGTAGTGTCGAGGAGAGGAAGAAGCTTCGAGAGAAAATGAAGTGCAAGAGTTTCAAATGGTACCTGGACAATGTGATTCCTGAAAAGTTTGTCTTAGATGAGCAATCAATAGCCTATGGAAAGGTAAGCTGTGCCTCCATCTTTTCTCGAACAGTAAGCATGATTCTTAAAGGACACCTCGCACTACTTAGTGTTTCTGCTAAGATGTTCTGAGAGAGCTGACTACTTTAAAACTAGCTATGCTTACAGAAAATTACACATGTCTTTGGCTCTTTTTTATCTTCTGTCCATGTCCCTTGCCTTGGGTGGCAAACTTGGCAAAATTTGCGTAACCGGTCTCCGGACAAATAAGCTTCTTCGTAATAAGGATCGGCAGCCTGATAAGTCACGTAAAGAGAAACGTGGCAAGCATGATAATCTGTCAAATACTAGTAGTCGAGATAAGATACACTTATTAAGTGTAGAAATCTCGGGAACGATAACGGATGGAAATACCACTGAAGTAGAATGGACTACTATCATAAGTGCGACATGTCCTTTAACCTACATGGATAACATCATTGTTTGAACCTAGCTGATCGTGAATGAGTTGATTCAGAACCAGTTTCGTAAACTGTAGCGGTTTTAAGTAAGTAAGTATATTTGTAATTGTGTCATGTGCTATTTGTGTGAATGACGATCCAATGCTAGCATGTAGAATACAAGCTAGTAAGGAAGTAAAGTACATTATTTATTTTGTTTATTTATTTAACGTTAACTTTGACAATTCAGTGCTTAGCCAAAAAACCAGTTCATGTGCTCTATAGAGCCAGAGTTAGCTACTTAACGTTCAACGACTCATACCCTGCTTTACTTAAGTCTGAAGCTCAAATCTTCTATCGAAAAATGTGATTGTAGTTCGTTTACAGCATAGGTTTTGCTCATCGCAACCTATAGCTACGTGCGGAAGACGGAATTTTAGATCTGCCGTTTTTTCGAAACACCGTCTGCGGAGTTATGCATCTTTCGAAGACAATTCAGTGCGTAGCCAAAAGACCCATTCATTTGTTCTAGGTAGCCAGAGTTAGCTACTTAACGTTCAACGACTCGTACCCTGCTACTTAAGTGTGAAGCTCAAATCTTCTATCGAAAATGTGACAGTAGTTCGTTTAAAGTATAAGTTTTGGTTGCGGCAACCTATAGCTGCGCGTGGAAGACAGACTTATATCTGCCGTTTTTTTTTCTAAACACCGTCAGCGGAATTATGCATCTTTCGAAGAAGTCGGTAACGTAACTAACTCCGATTTTAATGTTTTAATGAGTTTAACAGGTATACAACGACGTCGATGGCAAACAGCTCTGCATTGACATGCTGCAACGGGATGAGCATTCGCAGTATATACTGGGATTCTACCCCTGTCACGAGAAGTTGACCATGAGTCAGGTACTTAGTAGATCCAGGATAAAAATATTATTTCCTGGTGTGTGTGTCCCGCTTGCGGCTGACTGTCTATTTTGCACAGTTGTCTTCACGCCCAAAGCCGCGGGAAAGTCTAATCCCCAGAAAAGTCTGTTCCACGTCTTCCGCCCTACATTACACATTACAGCGTACGAGCCCTTCCTTTTACCTTTAGGAAGCTTATTAGATATCTTGCCGAATATAAAAAGTATCGATGTATTTCTCAGTAATGAAGTAATAGTTCCATTGTCGGAGCTCGCCGCTAGTGCGCTACTAAGAATAAGAGCGTAGTGTGAAATTTTTGTTTTTATTCATGAATAGTTCATGTGTTGTCACGATTTGGGTAAATCAAAAGAACAAGAGCTAGTAGCTCAAATGGCACTTGCAAGGCTGGTCAGAGGATGAAAGTAGGAATTGCCAATGCATGGGTTTGTTGTGCTCATTTGTAAGCAAGACCCTTGAAATACGAATGATCATGTTCCCCTGGAAATCATGAGAATGTATAGTTTGGTAAAAATTAATTTTATTTTTGCACTTGGCTGTGATGATGCGCACTGTAAGGGCTCTAGAAACTAATCTGCAGTCAAAAGCCTCGAGGCAAAAATGATTATGGGCCTTTTAGGATCGTGAATGTATACCGTTCAGTCAAAAGTATTTTTTTTTACTTTTCGGTTAAGATGCGCACTTCAAGGGAGTTAGAAATTCATTTCTAAGCAAAAGCCTTGAGGCAAAAGTGATCATGGGCTCATGGGGATCTTGAAAATGTATATTTTGCTTCAAATACTTTTTTGTACTTTGCGGTTAAGATGTGTACTTTAAGGGATGGTCGGATCCGGGAAATGACAATTTCTAAGCCAACCTTGTCAAGGCTCTGATGTTCAAGTCAAGTTTCATCGTCCTAGCACATCTGGAAGTACACTAACTCGCGATCACCAGAATTCCGACCCCCCCCCCCTCCCCACAACTCCCCCACGGTGTCCATTCCGATAGGGTTCTGTCACTGATGTATCTACGGCGTCTGCTTGTTCTTCCCACCCAGTTTCATCCCAATCGCTCCACTCTATGCGTGTCACAAGATTTCCCCGCCGCCCACCCACACACATTCATCGGATCCGGTCTGGACTTGAAAGGGACATCTGAGATACGAGGTCTTTCCAAATATAAAGTTTTATCAAGAGCCGATTACCCATTGGAAAGTTATACATGCCTCAAAATTCCGGATTCCTCATCCCTCCACTCCCCTCACGGTGGTCGGATCGGGGAAGTGACGATTTCCAAGTTAGTTTGGGGGGGGGGGTCTCTGATATGCGTGCCAAGTTTCATGGTCCTAGCGCTTAAGGAAGTACCCTAACTCGAGAACAGTGAACAGACGACCGAAAAGTGATCGGTGTACGGCACTTGAGCGAAGCTGCAAAGCTGACTCTTTGCTGTTGGTTTGACCAACCGGACATTCTTTCTTGCCATGTCCCTAGGATTGTTTTAATCTCACTTTTCCAGTCCGCGCATGACAGACAGAACTGTGCAAAATAAACAGTTTCACCCCTTGGTTTCAGTGTGGGGGACGTTTTGTTGCTTCTTTGACGTCTGCTACGATTTTCATTTTTTTTTAGGTTCGTAATGCGGTGGCCGGTGTTGCTTTGTGCTTAGACAATTTACAGAGAAATGAAGACGAGCCTTACATTATTGGGTATTATCAGTGCCATAACTTTTTGGCTTCTAGTCAGGTGAGATGGTGTATCTTGATTTTCTTCTTCCCTCTTCCTGTGTAATTTGACGACATCATCCGTAGGTTACACATACTGCGTTTCTGTGTGTGTTTCTGATTAAAGAATCTGAAGCTTTAGTGAGTTTCTTCGCTTTTCGTCCGCCGACCGTTGTCATCGAGTCGAAAGCGGGACCGGGTCGATTTGTAGTGAGAAAACTAGAAGTAGACATTTCAGATGCCACTGCATTTGTGCTGGATTTTTGGCGGCAGCAGCTTCCTCAGACACGCACGTGCGAATGGATGGGACGTGTTTGAACTGATAGTAATAGGTAGGATTGTGATTTATGAATGGAAAATGGTTTTGATATTCTCGGACCAAAATCTACGTCCGATGCCACTAGTTGTGTTTTTGCAGATACCATAGTATCTGTTACCACGGTAACCGGATCTGCAATTAGTCGTTTTTACAGTTATCGCGGTATCTGATATACGGTTGCTCTGCAAAAACGAATATTGCCGAAATTACACTTTTCAAAGTCATCCCAAAAGAAAAACTGATATCCAGTTACATCACGAAGTGCTAAACTACTTTCTCACCAATTTGAAAAAATTTGATGAAAGTGAGATCACTTTTCAGATACCACGATCAGTTACCACGGTTGGACCGTGGTAACGGTCCGCACAATAACTGCAAAAATGCCTTTTGACCGTGGTTTCAGATACCATGATAACTACGAAAACGACTTACCTTGGTATCAGATACCATGGTATCTGCAAAAACGCGACTATTATTTTCTGTTGAAGAAATTGAGCTGAATTACGAATTACGCAAAAGAAGCAGCCTGTGTGAACTAAGAGTAGGGCGGCTTTTAGCCTGTAAATGATTTATGCATTTGGGAAGGCATGCGGGAACTAGCATCTTACGCGCCGGATTCGGGTTAAAACCTCGAAACGGGTGCGTTCATGCGGAAGCTTTTTATATCCAGCTGCTTGGTCTGAGAACTCAGTCAAAGATTCGAGAAGACCATTAATAACGATCGGATTGTAGGGCAATAAAATTGACAACTCAAGCCATCATTTCTAAATTGTAGTTGGAATGGCCTGCCAGCTTTGAAATAAAATAAATAATAGGGCAGACATCTTACTTAGCAGAGTTTAGCCTCAAAAATGTTTACTTGATTGTTGGCCTTCTTCCAGCTTTCCAGTTACTGTGGTTACCAAAGTGCACGCTAGGTAGCGCGCAGTCGTGAGTAGCAGTGAAAATCAAAGTATATGGTGCTCTGCCGGTAATAAAGCTCTTATACTCAATCTGGAACGCGGATGTCCTTCAACGCCATACAAGGTAGTGGACAAAGGTGACCACTACCTTGTATGGCGGTTGTTTTTTTTGTATGGCGTGATAAGAGAAGGAGAAATTCACTACAAAATGATAAGTAGCGGAGTCCTTGTGAGAGTAAGTTTACCGTCTACCTCGTTTCATGACTGCCTGCTGTCTAGCAGACAACCGGGGAATAAGTGGAAAGAAGCAGTCCACCGCAAATCCCTGATTTTTAGCTAACCAATGTGTGAAGCTGGATAATCACTATTCCTTATAGTTGAGTAGGTAAGGGCTAGGGTACCAACGGATATCCGGCGTTTGGTATAGGGTATCCAGGAATCAGGGGTTTGTGCTTGACTGGGAGAAAGGTGGTCGAAAAATCTTCTACTAGATTGCGCAAGAAGAAACCCAGGGAGCCTAAAAGAGGGAAGAAGGTCTCATAGAAATCTTGCTATTGGAAGGCCTTTATGTTGTAGATAACTATTAAAAATAGAGGATGGGTCTTTTTGATAGGACCAAGCTAACTATCCCTTTTCATTTTCGCTTTGGCTTGCGGGAACGTGTTTGTGGATGGCTAAGGGCAGACTTCGCAACGACGCTTGGTGCTGTAAATCTTGTGGCCTGCGTGCAAAGGCAAAGTTCCACACTTGACAGAAACTTCGGGAAGGAAGCCAAGTCTGGTCGGACCATGATGACTGAACTGTGGAATGCTGACTAAGATAGAGTCCAAGTGGACGTGAGAAGTTGTCGCCTTATGCGCCACCAGGGGAATCGAACTGATCGCTATGCGTCTGATCTCTTTCTTATTTTCTCTTTTTGTCGTTTTCAGTTCATGTCTCTGAGCGTAAAGAATCAACTTCGACGAGAGGAAATGTGCGCCACGTTAGACACGAAGGATAGCAAAGGCCAAGCCGTTGTGCGGATGGTCCAGTGCGACGAAGGAAGCCGGTCGCAGAAATGGCTCTTCACTAGCGTAAGCACGTTTCCGTCATTTACGAAGTTTAACTGACAAGTAATAGTCTTTCATAGCATGCTATATCAGAAAGATACTTCGTTTTCGATCTCTCTTAGCAAGGACCCTCTACATCTAAACCCTTGCGCCGATATTGATAAAGCTTAAAGTTTAATACGCCCCTCATAAAATTCCTTTCAGATTAGTTCTTTTTTGTCCGCAAGGTGCGCTATCCTAAATAAAATAAGACACGTTACTTCCTGGTGTAGGTTTATGGTTTGTTGGGCTATTTTCAATTCCTCTTAGGCCTAGATTTTTTTATAACTGTTGCCTTTTCCTCTAATTTTGCTTTACCCAACTCTGTTCTGTCAAGCGCCCTCAAGTTTGTCATTTCTGGCTTCCGACTTCAGTGCTGAGACTCGGTATGAAGCGAAAGCCTAATCGCTTATTCACCCTTCAGATAACTTATACCAAGATATCACGTGTGCTTGTTATTGTTACTCTAGCGCGTCTGGCGGCAATTCGTCAGCGGATTGTAAGAGGGACGTATTCATGAATGCGCTTGTATGGTACGTGAAAACAAGATGGCACTTCAGTGATAAACACGTCCTGAAGGTGTGTCCAGTCTAAGAATACAAATTGCCAATATCTGAACCTCCGCTTGTTGTAGTCCTGGGCAGATACCGTTTAGCTCCTGCAAGCAGGGGTGAGGGGGTGCCCCCGCCTTTTTAAGATTCGGGAAGATTTTGGACCGCAGGCCCAAAATTTTATTAAAATTGTTCGGTAGTTTTTCGATACCAGAACTATTCGGTATATCTACGGGGATGCGGTAGTTATGCAGAATCCTGAATAGGCTGTCGTTACAAATCTTTTCAGTGTTATGATCGATCGAGATTCTGTGTAATTGACAGGATTCGGTAGTTATCACGAATTTGGTGAGCGAATTTACTGAAAATATTGGTGATTTTTCGATGCCAGAACTATTCGGTATATTTATGGTGATTCGGTAGTTACACAGAATTCCGAATAGGCTATCGGTCGAAAATGATTCGTTATCGTGACTGGGATTCGGTCATTTATTCGGTATAATTTTCGGGATACGGTAGTTACAACGAACTTCGACTTTTGTTCCAGTTTTGACAAAATAACCCCGAATACGAATGTTATTCCGTAGTTTGTGATACCACAACTATTCTGTAAACAATGTGGTTTCGGTAGTTGTACAGAATCACGAATTGGCTATCTATTCTAACTGGGATTCGGTAATTTATTCTGTAAAATTTCCAGGATTCGGTAGTTACCACGAACCTCAAAACTCGGATGAGGTCGAGTGAAGAACTGGTCGCAGAAGAAATGACTGATCTGTGATTTCAATGATAGTCCTTACTTCCATTCTGGATTCCCAAAAGATGCTCCAATCATAAATATTTCGAAAATTCCGCCTGCGGCGCTTTTCGTAATATTCTCTATTTTGTGGACGGGAGCGTTATTTAACTTGGGTTTCAAGCCAGTTTTAAGATTGAGGTTTGAGAAACATCAAAAGCTAGAATCTGTATGAAAACAGTTAAATTTGGCAGGAAAAAGTGACCTTAAAAAAATCTCGCATGCGGCGCTCACTTTATGTGATCATACGTAGTAGCGACTAGCCTGCAGTAGCTGCTGCTGCTGCCGGGCCCGTCGCTCCGTCTGGTATCTGGATATCCTTAAGATCTTGGTTATCTACGGTAAAAGATAGAGTTTGTATGAGAAGGACAAAAAAAAAGAATTTAGAAAATTGTCCTGTGGCGCGCGATTTAATTTTGTCTCGTGTACAATAAATAGACGCTGCTACTGCAATCGTGCCCGGTAATATATTGTTCAAGTGAGCTTCGCGAAAACGACCTAGTCACTGGCTAATCATCTTTCATGCTGCACTTTAGTGCTTATTTAAATTATTGAACAGAAAGAATTTCGTACAAAGAGTAACAATTGTTACTCTATGCACGTAATCCTCTTTGTTCAATAACTTAAAATAATGTAAAGCTCGAATTATCAGTTTCTAGGATTCGGGACATTTTTTGAAATGAGTCGGTACAGTTTTTGGCTCTGTCCCCCCCCCCCCCCCACACACACACACCGTACTTGCGACGCCCCTGCTTGCAGGTGGCAAGATATTCGAACAAGGTAAAAATACCGAGTTATCCGAGTTGCTGGTCGATACTGTTCCAAGCATATAATGAAACGTATTTCATCGCAGTTGCTGCTGAAGTGTAAAGATTTCGACAAAACAACAAGGTAACAAGGGTTCGATTAGCTGTGCTAGATCATAATTCTTTCGTTTTGTTTTTCAGGATAAAGAACTCAAGCACAACCAGTCAGGCCTCTGCCTCGATCGAGGATCCCTCGTGTCCATGGCTGATGCCTTCGCCAGCAAATGTACAGGAGCTCTCTCCCAAAAGTGGGTGTTTGACCACTCGACTTAAAGAGCCATAAAAAGTGTAATAAATCGGTGTTATAGTGAAGTTTCACTTCAGAATACCAGGTCAATGTAAAGAGACGTTAGGTAGATAAATGGAATTAAGTGACTTCCAAGTGATGCATCTAGGCACTGCCGGGTGTCTTTTATGCTGGTGAAGTTAGGCGGCAAGTGCGCAGTACTTTTCATTAAGGTCCACGGGTCAGACCAAGTGTTTAGGCTTTTTCCAGCCGACCGGTAAAGGATCTTCTTGTAGACAGTTGAGTTACACTTCTTTGAACGTTAGGTAACTTTGGACGGACGGAACTTTCAACTATGAAGGACTGTGAGTAGTTCTTTAAGAGCTCCCAAGAATATCTAAATTTGCTTTCGTTTTCTCCACCATTTAAATGAAAAAACACCGTCCCAAGTAACATACACCGAGTGTGCCTGATCTGTTCTTGGCCATTGAAATCAGATATGTTTCGATGATCGGAAAACCAAAGTTATCCGAGTTGCTGGTCGATAATGTTCCAAGCGTATAATGAAAAGTGTTTCATCACACTTGCAGCTGAAGTGTCATACTACTGATCGGAATATCTGTTCGTCAGTTACACCTTTTTAGTTCTTTCGCCTCCGCATGAGCTAGGAGGATGAAGCTTGGCATGCGCGGGACCCTACCCTAAGTAAGAGGGGTTCTTCGTTTTCCGGATTACATCATATGTTGTTGGGTAGAGGGAGAAGTGATTTGGGATCTTGTGGCACTATTAAGTTGTGAACGGGTTATCCGATTGGAGTGTTTTTTAACAGTAGGCTTGGAGCGTGTTCAACACTTCTAACAATAGTAACTATAGTTACTATTTTCGTTCCGACTTCGTGAAAAGTTACTAAGCTGACCGTTCCAACCTTCTCGAAATATTTCCTAATAATAACTATTTGCTTACCACGAGCTCGGGAGCGTAGTAAGCGTGGTAACTACGAATCACTGTGACGTGATTGGCCGGATTAGCCCGTGCTACGATATTTTGGCTGAAAATAGAAAAATTCCAGCCTTGGCGCCAAGAAGCCAGAATTCGTGACGTCATGCGTAGTAACTGCGGTAAGTAGGGTGGAACACGCTCTTGGTCAGCAGTTTGGAAATACAGCGAGTCCACAGCTTGCTGACTGCGAATGCTTTAAAATTAATTCCTTAGCCTGCCTTGTTTATGGGAAAAGCAGATGTGTCGACTAGGTGTACGTTTCACTCCGACCCATAGCTAATAAAAGCTAACATTGTCGTTTCAACGTTTTTGCACGGAATACTGGTCGGAACGAGGGTGATAGGGTTTGTTAACAATTGATAGGAGCTTGTGACGCCCTAATCATCGTGAGTTGTTAGCTTACTAGTAATCATGACATTAGGACGTCGTCTGTGATCTGAAGCAATAGATAGTTGTATCCAGTAAATCGAAGAAGTCGGAGTTTTTGCGCTTTTCTCAAGAGTTATAGTGCCTTTGCTTTTTTTTTTTTCACAATTGAAGTGGATTAAGTGCCTTCCATTTCCCATTGTTTGTGCGAGGAAAGGCTTAATATTCGCCATGAAGTGAATCAGCTTAATTGTTTATAATTCGAATGCCTGCGTTTGCGTTATTCTGTGAGGCGAACCAAGTCACCCCTCCTACAGAACTAGTACAGTTTTAACGCTGGTTCACGCTGACTGCGATTCTGCGTTAATACTTTGCGTTTCTGTGCTTTGCGTCAAAAGATAGGACTAGACGCTTTTATGAATGAATGAAATGTTTATTAGCCAGACGGCCATACAAAACGGTACATAATAATTTCACGTGATATCTTTTTTATGACATCCACGTTTACTTAAAACAATTTAAAATTTATTAACACAAAAACAAAACAAAACACATCGTAATCGACGCACTTCGTATAAACCATGTTTTTTCCGCCTGTAGAGAGTTGAACGTTTTTGTTCTGTCAAAACTTGGCCTGCTTATTACTGTGATTTTGCGGGAAGTATTTTTCATTGTTAGCTAAAGCCAGTTACTATTGTTCTGTTTCAGCGTGTTTTGTAGTGAGTTAATTTTCCTGTTTGGAAAAAAAATCCGAGCAGATATTTTCACAAGCTCCGGTTAGCTTGTCTGACGCAAGTAGTGACTCGTAGCAACTATAGCCTGTATAGAAAAAAAAGTGCAACGATATGACGGATAAAATCTGCTACAAAACTTACTTTTGCGCTACTAAGTATTCCTCATCAACGACACTTGAAAAGTCCTTTCTTGTTTTTAAAATTCGTGAGGTTTCTCTTTCACCGTTGGCAGCACTAGAAAAAAGTTTAGCACCGTTTAATGGCTTCTGTCTACGGGACAAATACGTTTCAGTAATCTTCTGTTTCAGGAAACCATAATATGATCGACTGTCAGTTTTTGTTCTCCCTAGCTATAGAATTCCGCGAAGTTGTATTAGTCGGTTTTTATCAAAGAATGAGCTCGAGTAAAACCCGCCAACCTTTTGGGATCCCAAAATTTAAGTGGAGGGATACCTTTGACTTCGTAAAGGTTGTCCGTCTGTGAGCACGATAACTCTCGAAGAGAACGATATATTTTGATGAAATTTGGTATGAGGATTCTTCGAGTCAAGGGATAGGTTGAGTTCGTAGATGGGCCATGTAGCCCTACATTTAGGGGTGTTTTTTATGGCACTTGCCCTTCGGCCAAGTGCCATATAGCGATCGCAATTTCTATCCGTCCGTCGGTCTGTCCAGGTTTTGCTAGTTCGAGCACTTCCACATAAGCTAGGACGATAAAACTTGGCAGGCGTCTCAGGGACCCCAAATGATTAAGTTGGAAATAGTCACTTCCCTGATTCGAGCACCGTGGGGGGAGTGGAGGGAGGGGAAATCCGGAATCTTGAGGTATTTTTAACTTTTGAACGGGTGATCGGATCTCGATGAAACTTGATATTTGGAACGACCTTATGCCTCAGACGACCCACTTAAAATCCGGACCGGATCCGGTGACTTTTGGGGGGAGCTGCAGGGGGCAACCGGAAATCTTCGGAAACGCTATGAGTGGAGGGATCGAGATGAAACTTGGTGGGAAGACACCTAGCAAACACTAGATACATCATTGACATAACCGAGCCGATTCGGGCACTGTGGAGGGAGTGGAGGGAGGGGGAATCCGGAATCTTGAGGTATTTATAACTTTTGAACGGGTGATCGGATCTCGATGGAACTTGATATTTGGAAAGACCTCATGCCTCAGACGACCGACTTAAAATCCGGACCGGATCCGGTGACTTTTGGGGTGAGCTGGAGGAGGCAACCGGAATCTTGGGAAACGCTATGAGTGGAGGGGTCGAGATGAAACTTGGTGGGAAGACACCTAGCAAACACTAGATACATAATTGACATGACCGAGCCGATTCGGGCACTGTCGGGGGAGTGGAGGGAGGGGGAATCCGGAATCTTGAGGTATTTATAACTTTTGAACGGGTGACCAGATCTCGATGAAACTTGATATTTAGAACGACCTCATGCCTCAGACGACCCACTTAAAATCCGGACCGGATCCGGTGACTTTTGGGGGGAGCTGGAGGGGGCAACCGGAAATCTTGGGAAACGCTGTGAGTGGAGGGATCGAGGTGAAACTTGGTGGGAAGACACCTAGCAAACGCTAGATATATCATTGACATACCCGAGCCGTGCCTACTCGTAACAAGTGCCATATGAGCTCGTAGCTCTTGTTCAAATCAAGGGGCGAACAAAATATTTTTAACATCTAATGAGATAGTCGGTTTAGGGGTAAGAAGAAATGCTGAACACGAGTAAGAAAATTATTTTCTCGCCGGACAAGTAGTTCGCCCGGAATCCGGCAAAAACCGTAAGGTTTGTTAAAATTAAGTAAAAGTTTTATTCAAAGCTGATTACATGTTCGATTTGAGGGTAAGAAAACATGCTGAATATTTATATGAATTTCAGTATCTCGTCGGGCCAGTAGTTCGCCCGGCCGAAGCCGGAAAATTTGTTAAAAGTAAAAGTTGTATCTTAAGTTGATTAGATGTTCG
This sequence comes from Branchinecta lynchi, assembly GCA_023053575.1. Lineage (NCBI taxonomy): Eukaryota > Metazoa > Arthropoda > Branchiopoda > Anostraca > Branchinectidae > Branchinecta > Branchinecta lynchi. Next base: position 11,531,760 of record JAKZAP010000006.1, read on the forward strand.
ATTAAGGGGTAAGAAGACATGCCGAAGCCGCATTTGATAATCATTTTCTACCCTGATACATTGTTCGCTTGGAATCCGGCTGAAATCGGAAAATTTGTTGTAAGTAAAAGTTTTATCTGAAGTTTATTAGAGGCTCGATGTAGTGGTATGGAGGCATGCTGAATCCGTATATGAAGATTATTTTCTCGACTGATAAATAGTCTGCCCGGAATCTGGCCAAAACCTGAAAAAGTTTTTAAGTTTTATCTGAATTTGGTTATAGGGGTAAGGAGATCCGCTGAATTCATTTTTGAGCTTTTTGCCGGACAGGTCTTTCGGCCGGAATCCGGTCGAAACCAGAGATTTGGCAGACTTAAGGCAGGAAGTTTTGATCAATTTCGTCAAAGTAGATATGACGTATAACCTAGGGGTAAATACTCGCATGCTGAATCCATATCTGAACTGGGTTTTCTGAGAATGTTCAAGGAGTCTGACGAAGATCGGATCTCTAGAAGACCAAATTGTCTGGATGAAATATTACATTTTCGGGATCCCATCGAAACCTTTGATCTTGTTTTTTTTTAGGGGCAAGGAGACATGCTGAACACGTATATGAAATTTAATTTTTCTCCCGACAAGTAGTTCTCCCGGAATCCGGTCAAAACCGGAAAAGTTTGTTTAAAGTAAAAGTTTTATTTGAACTTGATTACATGTTCGATTCAGGGGTAAGAAGGCATGCTGAATCCGTATATGACAATCATTTTCCACCCCGGACATATAGTTCGCCCGGAATCGGGCTGATGTAGTATTTACTATCATAAGTAAAAGTTTTATCTGTAATTGATGAGAGGTCCGATGTAGTGTTAAGGAGGCATGCTGATTCCGTATATGTAAATTATTTTCTCGCCGAAGAAATAGTACACCCGGAATCCAGCCTAAACCTGAAAAACCCAATTGTCCGGATCAGATAATGAAATTCTTGGGATTCTTCTTTGGGGTCTTGTTGTGATAGTCATACGTTTTATAAGTGAACCTTAATACTCTATGTGACTAAGGCCAAAACACGTCAGTGATCCTTGGGAAGAACGAGAAAACGTCGCCCTAACGACTCAAACTCAACAACTCAAATCCTGTGTCAATCAATCATGGCGATCTTTGGGGACAGCTGTAGTGCCGCTTCCGTCTCTTCCGCTAGGTACACGGCGTGTTTTGTATCGACAAGGAGAGTTAGTCATCAAGAGTATATAAGTGTGCGGAAGTCAAGTTAGCTTGTGTAGACCTAAGAGCTTGGTCACACTGGGCTCAAAAAGCCGCCTATTCGACAAACAACTGAAAATCCCTAGGGGACGTGAAATTTGATGGGCTTTGTGGCAGCGTGGGGATAATGAGCACCCTGCAATTACGGTTCCTGTAACATAATTGTACACGTTGTTTTGCTCTAATTCGTATCCTGAATTTAAACGACAACATTCAGAATTAGTTCCGTCACGTTATTTTTCTTTTGTCTACTTTTGCAACCCAAAAGCCAGGAAATGAGCCAAGTGTGACCAAGCTCTAAGCCAATCTGCACTCTATTTGAATTCCCAGGGGCCCGAAGAGGGCTGTGGATCGAGTTCTTTAGTTACGGGCGTTAATGATGCAAGAAATGGGTAGTGCAAGTTGTTTGAGTAGGCCTATGCAAATTTGCACTTATTTGAAATCACATTGTTGGTTGCGTTTTGCGAGTTTGAGCTTTTTTCTAATCTTTCCACCAGCCGTGTGCTAACGACTGTTGGCACCGTGTTCTTGTTTGTTCGTTTTCATATTGGTGATCTGACTTTGTATCTGTTGCTTTTTGACACCTTTTGGATTGTGGGTCCATATTTGTTACTGATTTTTTTTTTTTTTACATGAACAATGTTTATTTCTAAGACGACCTTTACGAAGTAGATGAAGGAGATTAGGGACTTTCTCGTCGTCGTGTTATTGTGACAAGTGTATGACACATTTCTAGCAGTACGGTGTGGGAGCAGCTATGTCGTGGGCCTCCTCAGGCATGCGGGTCGCACAAAAAAGTACAAAAAAGACACAGATCAGAGGGAAAAGCCTATAAAAATGAGTATTTTTGTATGTTTCGGGGGGGGGGGGTCAACCCCCTAACCGCCCCCCCCCCCCCCCCCTGGATACGGCCTTGCCTGGTACCTTAGACAATTTTCGCAAATAACTGCTTATCACGATATGACTTGGAAACACAGACTATACTATAGGCTCAATTTTTTTTATTTATTTTTTTTTGCTATGCTACTGTACAATCCCCGTACCTTATACCTACTCCATGCCGTACAGCAAGTGACTGTCATACCCCGACGCGTCCTCCGACTCTGGTGGACCAGGAGCGCTGGAATCCTCAATCCCGTTTTTAGCATACACTTTTGTGCGAGTGTTGCATGTGATTTGCCGGTCTTCGGAGAAAGTTTTGTCAGCTTCAAGATTTTACGGAAGAAGAGTTCTAAGTGGAATTAGAAAATCAATTTTCCAGAAAATTGTTTTTCTGTATTTCTACTTGTACGGTACAGTATGAATCTGCCAACATCCGTTGGAACTCGTGAAGAACTCCCATACGGGCCCGTTTGATCTCCTTTCCTTGAAAACTTGTTGTCAGCTAGCATTTTGTTTGACGAGATGAAGGTGACCCGTTATTTTCTTCTTCGGTTGGACCTAAATCTTGTATTCAGTTTCATCTCATCGTGGATATTTGATCCGAAAGAAATAGAAAAATATTTGATCCGGGGCACACCGCAGACGGAGTAGCGGCACGTAGCCTACCCGTAAGATAGGATCAGGGGTGGCAAGAAGGGGGGGGTCACTCCCCCCCCCCCTACCTTTTGCTAAGTTGTATAATCGTTTATTTTGGTGTCACCAAGGTCCCGGGCGCTCATTTTAGTGAAAGACATTTTCAGTACTACCCTGCTTCAGTCGTAAATCCGTTCCACTCAAAGGCAAGCCGAGTCGTTTAAACCGAGTTTCGTAACCCTGTTAGCTCGGAGATATGATTCTCGAACGAAAGGTTAGGAGTGGCAGCAACTCGCCTTGTTTTAAAACCTGTTTTACTAGCATATGATTTGTATCTGTCTCACTTAGGTCTTTCAGTGATTAGAATTCTGAAGTTTGACTGGATAATATGAATGAACCTTATACACGAAAAGTGAGAGACAAGGTTACATGCATGGACTGTGGGAAACATTTTGTCCAAACAAATGGAAAAGAAGGCACGAGATTTCTAAACACAAGCAGTCTGGATTCAGATGATAGGAGCCCCGCAAGACCCTTTCGAAGCAAGTGTATCCAAAACAGTAGTTACGTTTTTGATCGAAGTTTCAAGTTACCTTCAACCTCAAAGGTCTTTGTTTAATTTCCGTTTTTGGTCGCCGGTCCCAGTTTCTTCGTCCTTCAGACTCTGACCGTCGAACTTCGTCAGCTAGCAAGTTGAAGTTTGCTTGAATCGTCGAAGAAACGTCAACCTGGCAAGGATCGCCGGAGTTGTAAAAACAGTAATTAGGCGAACTTCGACGGCGTTTGAAAACGGAAATTAAGCAACCGGCTAAGCAAACGGCGAACAAAACTTCGATTAAAAACGCAACTAAAAGATTTCGATTACGAAGCGAGGTTAAGTTTGGTACAATTGCTTGAAAAGGGCAAGGAAGATTTTGATATACTCCCGAAATTCGTTTCCCAGGGCAGGAGTATGGTTCTGCAGACGCTGGAATAGATCATTCATGTAGGGAGATAAATTTTGGCTACCGTGCTAAATGTTAATATGCTTGTGTCGGACGAAAGCCGAACGTTTGTTTCGTAAGTGAATCGGGATTTGTTTTAATAAAGAACTCACTCGCAATGATCTTTTCACGATAAAATGGCTCAGAAATATGATTTTTAGTGAAGTGTTCCTTGGAACAATCCACTATTGTGAGCGCTGTAGCAGCTTTCGGTTTCCGGTTTTCACCGTATTTTGTGGAGCTCTCATGAACCAATGCAAGTATCAAGTTCAAACTTGGTACACTAGTGGGTATTGGGGTCTAGTTTTGCCTATTGGAGGTCCCACCCCAGACCCGGTTCAGGGGCAAATGGGCCCAGATTGCCCACTGAATAATGTTCATAACTTGACCAGAACTGGACATAGGATGATAAAGTCCTTTTTTGTGTAGACCCCAGGGCTGGGAAATTGCTTTTAAAGTTGCACCTTCCCCACCCACCGTTCATGGGCAACTGGGCCCAGGAGTAAAGTTTGTTGCCCGTGACAGGAGTCAACAGGTATCAAGTTGAAACTTGGTAGGTTTTTTAGCGTTAGGGTTTCTTTTTACTTTTTGCGGGTCCCAACTTGGGTCCCCCACTTGGTTATGGCAATTGGGCCCAGATTGCCTATTTCTTAATGTTTTTAACTTGGCAATAACTGAAGATAAGGCGATGAAATTCCTTTGTGCTTTTGGGTCATAGTGGTTAGGATATATATGTGGAGTTGACCCCCCCCCCCCCCTCCACCCTCCCCGTTCATGAGCAAGAGGGACCAAATTGCACATGAACAAGTTTTTGACCCGTGACTGGAATCAAACTCTAAGCCGGTATACTTGAGGAAAAAGAAGTGTAACTATGCATTTTGATGGGGCCCGACCCCCCCCCCCCCCTTCCGGTCATGGGCAGCTGGGCCCAGATTTCCCATGAGTTAAGTTCGTCTATGACAGGTCTTAAGTCTATGACAGGTCTCAAGTCCAACTCTCGTAAATCTGGGGAGACATATCTATGGAAGAGGATTTTGGTGAAACAGCAACAAATAAGACGAAGCGATGTACTTTAATCTTTAATGAACCGTTGGAAACTGGACTGTTTTGTTATATGATCGATGATATGCCGTTCTTAATGAATTGTGACAAAGGGGTATTAGGCTCCTGCGATTTGGTTTATTGCACTTGTTATTACATTGCTAATCGAAAAGAGCTTTAAAGGGTCGGACTGGCTGGCAGAAAATTGTTGGGACTCGAGCTATTCGAGCAAGATCTTCAACATTTCCTTGGATTTATACTTGTGGTTTGTCTACATTTAAATCTTCTAAAGTGGGATGGTTACAAATTAGTGTTATTTCAGTACTTGTTTGGTTATTGGGGTTGTGAAATGTCGTGGTTCTAAAGCTGTTTGTATATAAAATGTGATAAACATTTTACTTTCACACTCCAAGTCTGAGCGCTTGCGCACTTGTTTAAAATACCATTATCTTCTTAGCGCTTGTCCACTCTCTCGGACGCGGCTGCTGGACGCAAAATATTTGAAAAGTGAACTCACCTTGGTTAAAAGGTGAGATATCAAGCAAAAACAAAAAGAAGAGAAGAGAAGGTAGACTGATGGGTCTACCCAGGGGTGTCCCGAGGGGGGGGGGCGCCTCGCCCCCCCCCCCCTAAGTTTTGGGCATTCGGCGAAATTTTCGCCGAAGGCGAAATTTAAGGCGAAAATTCGGTCAAAACGGGCATATATAAAATCTTGTGTACCCGCATTTCCAAAATAGGCGATTTAACGTGTTTATTGGCTCCCAATTTTTTTTTATCGGTTTTGGTAGTTAACCCAACTTTTGTTCAGTCCGAGTCGATTTCACCACATTCGGTACGCCCCATACGTAAATTCGGTGATTTAACATATTTATTTGGTCACATTCGTTAGCGAATTCGGTTGTTCAACGGACCGCATCTGTTCTATCGCATTCGGTCAGTCCACTTGATAATTCGGTCATTAATCAGATTCCTTTGGTTCTGATTCGTGACCGAATTCGACAATTCATCCAGCTTTTCTTCACTCCGATTCGATTTCACCGCGTTCGGTACGTCCCTGCGTAAATTCGGTGATTCAACATATTTATTTGGTCTCATTCGTTAGCGAATTCGGTTGTTCATCGGACTTTTCTCAAGTTTGTATTTGTTCTATCGCATTCCGTCAATCCATTTTATAATTCGGTGACTAACTAGATTCATTTGGTTCTAATTCGTTACCGAATTCTGTACCTGATTTTTGTTTGGTCCGCATCTGTTACCAGACTTACCACATTCGGTTGTTTTAGGTGGTTCTCCCAAGAGTTTTGTTCCATTCCCAAATTTGGTCGATATACCGCTCCCGATCTGCTCCTTAATTTTTTAGTTAATTTTTCGGTAGCAGGCCTACGAGTTCATTATTTGGTTCACTCCAGTTACTGTGCTTGGTAATTTAAGTGGCATTTATTTAACTCTAGTTCTTTACCATTTAACGGTAGCTTCAACCGGTTTCCATTCATTACTTAACTTATACTTCTACTGCGATTGCAGAACTTCAGGAATAAGCACGTCTCCTGACGTGAAAACTAGCCTATTTTTGTTTGCTGCAAAGTCAGAACAATGTACTTTACATCTATTTAACCCTGGATGAAACTGTTTTCGCCAGGTAGCTCTGTGGTTTAATAGGTAGCCTTGGGATCGCAACAAGACACTTTGATCATGAGTGTTTCCAAAAACTTCGCCTGCGGCACATTTATCAGTCTTCACTATTTAGAAGAAGGGTACGTCATATAGTTGGCGTTTGAGGCTTGGAATTTTGAGGTGCTTGAACCACGTTAAAAGATAAAATTTGCCAGAAAAAAGGCCGATTCAAAAAATTTTCCCTGCGGCGCTTTAGTTTGGGATCGACTAAAACCAGGAAGGGAAGGGAACGCGAACAAATCAGGAAGGCATACTAAAACCAGGAAGGGCATACTAAAACCAGGAAGGCTGTCGCCAGAATTCAGAATTGGAAAGCCGCTCCGTTCCCTTCGTCTGTTTAGTATTCTGAGGGGTCTGCAACTACCAATGGCGACTAAAGTCCTCAGAGTCCAGCGAGGGGTCTACAACTAAGATTTTGTAAGTCCACCCTTTCTTCTTTGAGGGGTTGGCAACTACCCATGGCGACTAAAATTCTCGGAGTCCAGCGAGGGCTCGAGAACTAAGATATTTCAAGTCCACCATTCCTTCCTCGTTTTAGTATATTCAAGGTACTAAAACGAGAGAGGAAATGGTGGACTTCACATATCTTAGTTGCCGACCCCTCACTGGACTCGGGGGATTAGTCGCCTACCATCAGAACTAGAAATGAAAAGGTGAATTACAATCTGATATTTGCCGACCCCTCACTGATCTCAATGCCTACCCCTGCCAGGATACTAAAACGAGGAAGGGATGGTGAACTTTGGGTTTGTAAAGTTGCCGACCCCTCAAAGAATACTAAACAGAGGAAGGGAACGGTGTGGCTTTCCAATTTTAAATTCTGGTGACAGCCTTCCTCATTTTTGTGTGCCCTTCCTGGTTTTAGTATGCCTTCCTGCTTTTCTCGCGTTCCCTTCCCTTCCTGGTTTTAGTCGATCCCCTTTAGTTTTTCCTGGGTACAGCCGTTCACGACGTTGTCGCTTGGCAGCAACTTGGTTTTTCGTCGACACATTCTCAAGTCCTGTTGGCAAAACTGGACGTCCCCTAAAGGCAAACGGCTAGTGACGGCGTATTTTCTCTTTAGACTTGATTTTGCACATAGGCTACTATGAAACTTTTTACATTATAGCTTCTTGAAGGCAACTCGCTGTGTTTTAGAAAAAAAAAAAAATCAAAATTCAGTCAACGTGGAGTACCGATTCGGTCAATTCTTACCAGGTTCGCCCCCCCCCCCCTATGAAGAAAGGCTAGGGACGCCAGGGGGGGGGCGAGGGGGGCGATCGCCCCCCTAGACGGGCTGTAATTTTTTGTTTTGTTTTACTGCACTTACGGAAGTCTGCATTAACGCATGTTCTAACTACTGTAACTAGACTCTAAAATCGTTTTACAAGTGGAGCCAGGAGCTTGAATTTTTCTTGTAAACAGTTGTCATTTGATCAAGTACAGTTTTTACCATTATTGTAATATATGAAAACCACATTTTCGTTAAATAAGAGACCGACAGGGATACTTAAAACGCGAAAAAAATCAGCCTTGTGGCCGACAAAAAGGACACTACCCCCACTCTTTTCGGTAAGAATCGCCCACCCTAGAACGAAAGGCTGGATCCGCCCCTGGGTCTACTTGTCTTCCAAAATGGAAAATAATACTTTGAAGCTTCTCACGTCCTTATCTGTGAAAGATTCAGTGATGGACTTCGAAGATTTCGGCGAAATTCGAGTTGCATGGCTGTCAAAACTCAAAAAGCCTTGGGCAGAAAACGAAACAATGGCGGAAGACGGAGATTTCAGTATTTTATAATCCCATAAGGGAGCTAGATATATTATGAAAGGCAGAATAAGCAAGCCCCTCTTGCTTATTCTGCCTTTCCTCGGCAGCAAATCAGGATCTTGTTACACATACAAAATCAAGTCAAATCTGTAAACGCCTGTCGGGTGAAGATCAAAAGTTTGTTAAATCCACAGATCGGGAGGAAAGAAAATCGTGCGCCTTCAAACCAGATTTTAATCGTTTTGTTTCTGAGTAAGCATGTCTTTTAACTTGAAAATTCCATGTTTTTGTTGTAAATTCAGAACTATTCTACTTTGTGTCTACTTTATTTTGGATGGCCACAATGCGTTTTTGACGGTCAGATTTGGGATTTCATACAGGTATTCTTTACTTTTCACTCCGATCGTTAAAGGATGCTCGGCGTTTCAGAAAATATCGCCTGTGGCGCATTTCGTAATGGTCTCTGTTTAGAAGAAGGTTGTGTCATTTATTTAGCGATTAGGCTAGAATTTGTGGGATTTGAAACACATTACGGGCTAGAATTTGTATGGCAATTAGTTAAATTCTGCCATAGAATGCAAAATAAAAAAAATACGCCTGCGCCACATACTTTAGTTCGGCCTAGGTACAGGGGTTTGAAGCTTTTCTCGTTAGCGAATGCTGAAATGAAAAGCTGAGGGTGTAAATTTAAATAGACCAATTTTTACACGAAAATTTCCACTAATGCATTGCAGTCAGTTTTATAACGGTTTCTATTATTAAATATTCCTTGAGCTCAAGCTGACTTTGAAACATACATTCAAATAATTTATACAACGTATACGTCAGCTACGATGCTTCATCACTGATATTTCGGCCCTTCTTGGCAAGGGACGAGGACCCTTGTAGCTGACGTATCCGTTGTATCCATTATTTGATTATATGTTTCAAAGTCAGCTTGGGCTCAAGGAATATTTATCTACGAAGCCTGACAAGGACCCTTGCCAAGAAGGATTGAAATATCGCTGATGAAGCATCGTAGCTGACGTATCCGTTGTATACATTATTTGAATATTCTTTTATTTGCTGGTGGAGAATGTGTGCCGTTACCGCGAAGTGGCAGCGGTCCTTTTTTGTCGGTACATTCGAGTCGTATATTGTGACCCAGAAGTTGTTGAAATGGGGGGTCTAACCCCCCTGCTTCTGGCCAGCCCTGGATAGGAGCAGGCTGGGAGCAGGTCCAGTGCGGATGAGTGGTGTCGACTAAACATCGTCGGAGCAATGGACTCGATTCCACTTTTGGTAAGCATTACTGAGACGCTTGACTATCGAGACGCGGCTATGCTCATCTGATATTTTCAGTTATATAGTGTTCATGAAAAGAAGTATCCTCCTCTTATCTCGTAATCTTTTGAAGTTTATGTAGCGTTTACACGGACAAGAAATCCCGTCGAGTAGAAAGGAATTCCTGTCGACTCGAAAGAATTCCGTTCGTGAAGACGACTAGGAAAAAGTCTAGCGGGACGAGAATCCTTTCACGATGAAAATAATTATGGAATACTTGAAAGGAATCTTGTCGGCCGTACTGGTAAAAAGACAAAAAAAAAGTCTAACTAGCTTTTGAGAGCAGTAGTCATCAGTACTGATGTCATTAATGCTCTCAGAATATTTTTTTGTTGGCTAGTGAATTTATTTTTGTCAGATTTTCTGGTTTCAAGAATTTATATTTTTTCCCTCTGCGTGTAAACATAATCTTGTCACCAAGATCGGATTCTGTTCAGGTTTTCCTGTACTTAAAACGCTGCATAATGCAGCGTTTGTGTAGTGTCCAATTTGTGTAAATTCCTGTGAAAAGATAGATGGCGCCGGCAACATTGTATCGCCAGCTCTTGCTAGAAGTATAGAAGAAAGTCAAGTCAACTGCAGAGGTGAATAAGTTAGCATTAGGAGGATGCCAAATTTGTTTGATCTTCAGGCCTTATTACAAGACTGTAATCCAAGGGTTTTGACGAATGTATTGTTAACTTCAAGTAGGAGACTATAGGCTGCTGTTGGTAATAATTTGTCAAGTTTTAGTGGCTTTTAATTAGGGCAAACACCGAGTGCATTCAAAACCAACAAGATAAGCTAGGATTTTGACCTTTGAAGTTCACTCAGCTGTTAAACTGAATACACAAACCTTCCTTGTGGTCTAAGGAGATAGGTGGGCTTTAGGTACAGTAGAGGTATGCTTATTTGAACACTTTTTTAACTGTTCCACTACCTTGGCTTTCTTACTTGCATATAAAAAAAGTAAAATGGAAAAGAAAAATAACAAACTTGATACAGCTAACAGCCAACTATTTCAGGGTTATCCTGGCACAAACTTGAAGCAGAAATTCAATTAAATTCCTTTGATTTCGAATTTATTAAAAAGGTCCTTCCTCTTTTGAAGGCATCCGACAGTTCGGGCCATCATCTTCTCCGGTGAAGCTGCATTCCTCCCGGCAAACTTTTCAAATTATAAAAAACAAAAAAGAGGTGTCAGCTGAGTCACTTCCATAGGTGAATGGTGAATTAGCAAAATATTCAGAAAGTGACAAAAGCGTGAGTGATTATTACTAATATTTATAGGAAAAAATGCCTGGTTTGGGTTTTTGTTTTGTCTTTGGTGATCATTCACTGTTAGAAAATGTTCATATAAGCATACCTCTGTTGTAGTTTAACCTGTTCAAAGTGATATTTGTTGAGGGGCATGAGATATCAGATCAGTGTTTTTTATTTTTTGTTAGGTAGGCTATCATACAGTAGAGGTGTGTTTATTTGAACAGTTAACTAAATGTGAACAGTTCAGTTTTGGGTTAAATGGTAGAATGGACTTAATTAACCTTAATTACAGACTTAATTAACCTTAATTAGGCACCTCAAATATTGCCACAAAACTGTTACAATTAAATGTCCATGCTGTCCTGATACTTCCAATAGTCATGTGTCAAAAAATATTCACATTATCTGCCTTTTCTTTGTTTTGAACTTTAGTAACTCTATCTTTTTCATCGTTTTGCAAGTCACAGTAAGGAATTTGAGCTAAGGCTAGAATGAGTTGATCTTGTTTAACTAGAAATATTGAAGCAATATCTGTTTATACAGTATGTAAAACATTCAATTAGCTTTAATCTAGTATGTTTGTCACACTTGTTGATTCCTTTTTAAGCCCAATAGGTTATTCTGAAGGATAGGCGTCTCAGGAAATTTAAAATCTTGTCTGAGGTTGGATACCCTCCTGTAGTGTAAAAATTAGGTCAGGTATCCCTCCTGTATGCTTATTTGACCAGTAACTGTTTTCAGAGGCCCTTAATGACCTACTTTGGCCTGGCTTTGGCTAACTGGTAGTTAACTTTAGTCACAGCCAGTGCATGAAATGGCAAAGTTCAAAGTCAACAAACATTGAAATAAGCAAACCTCTACTGCAGTTGATAGTGACAAACGGATATGTCAGCTGCAATATTTTTCCCTTTGTCTGTCCCTTGTTTGTCACTATCAACTAGAGTAGGCTAAATATCAAACACCCTATAGGCTATGTAGAGTGTAGGCCTTAGTTCAAGCGCACAATACTATACCAACTTAGGAGGTATATAGGTGACCACTAAACAAACAGAGGTACTGCATAGGTGCAGCAGAAATGTTCTTTTGCTTTTTAAGTTTAATCCTAGTTTTTGGCTAAGCGAGAGGAAACCTTAATGGCGGTAATAATGCGCCCATTCAAGGGTTATTAGGAGTGCTTTGTTACTTTTACTGGGACTGCCTTCTCCTTTTTCATGGTTTGATTTTTGCCTCACTGAAAAATTAAATGGTGATGGTAAATTAAGAACTAAATATTTGCTAGGAGCCCAGTATTTCAGGTTTCTTCTTACACAGATTATTAAATTGGATTCATTTAATCTCTGCTGTTTATTTTTGGATCTTTGTTCTTGTTTTGGGATGCTTTGGATCATTAGGAAAGTAATTCAAAACAGTTGTTGCAATACTTCAGAAAATCTTCTGATGCTGTAATCTTGCAGTTTGAGGGTGTAAAAGCAACTGCGCAAACTTAGCAAAAGATTAAAAAAATTACTGTAAATTTGATTTATTGTAGCATACCTCTAGGCTACTGTAGTTGACTTTTGTCAAAGTTAGTGGATGAAAATGTCGCTGTTAAATGTTAACTAACATTCAAAGAGGCATATCTCTACTGTACCTGACCTGCAGGGGCGTCACTAGCCTTTTACCTTTGGGGGGGGGACGTCCGGTTTGTGCCGACGGGTTGTGCGTACATTTCCCGCCAGCACAGAATAGAATCGGGGTAAAACTAACTGTAATGCATCAGTTGAGATTATTCCTTTGATGTAATTTCGTATTTTAAGTTCACATATGTGGCTTTTCATTTTAGCCTTCGCTAAAAAGCGAAGCTTCCAACGACTGTACCAAGAACAAGTTAAATTGAGCGCCGCAGGCGAAATTTTATAAATCTGCCTTTGTTTCCGGAAAAATTTAACTATACCTACCATAAAAGTTCTAGCTTTTAACGTGTTTCAGCGAATTTCAATCCTAAAACGACAAGCTAAATGAAACACTGTTCTTCTCAATAAAGAATACTACAAAATGCGCCGCAGGCGAAATTTTGTGTGAATTAACTGTAAAATTGAGGTTATTCCTTTGGTATAATCTCGTATTTTAAGTTCACATATTCGTCTTTTCATTTGAACTTTCGCTGGAAAGCAAAGCTTCCAACGACTGTAGCAAGGCAAGTTAAGCCAAGCGCCGCAGGTGAAATTTTTTTAATCTTTTTTTTTGCGGAAAATTCAGCTATAGTACCATACTATTTCCGGCTTTTAACGTGTTTCAAACCCCAAGAATTTCTATCCTAAAAGAAAAACCAAATGATACACCATTCTTCCAAATAGGGAATACTACAAAATGCGCCAGGCGAAATTTTGTGTAAAACTTACTGTAATGCATCAGTTGACATTGTTCCTTTGATGTAAATACATATATTTAATTTCACATATTCGGCTTTTCGTTTCAACTTTTGCTAAGAAGCGAAACTTCCAACGACTGTACCCAGAACAAGTTCAATTAAGCAACGCCGGCGATTTTTTTTTAATCTGTATTTTTCTGGAAAAGTTTGCGACCGGCAAATGTTTGCAGAATTTGATTTCTTACGTATAGAACACTCGGTGTGCGGACAAGAACACCGACGCCCGACAAAAGCATTCAGAATTCGATTTCTTCTAGGTTTTGCCCGACAAGATTGTAAAGAACGTGTAAATAGAAGCCGATGTACCGACGAGACTTGAACTTTCGGCATGGGCCCGATAAAAAGTTACAGAATTTGATTTTTTGATGTGCCGACGAGAATACCGACGCCCGGAAAAACCATCGAGCATTTGATTTGTTCTGTGTTTTGCTCGACTAGACTGTACAGAACTTGATTCATATGTGTAAAAATAACCCCTTGTGCCAATGAAACTTAAACTTCCTGGGTGCGCCCGACAAAGTTTGCAAAATTTGATTTCTTACGTATAAGTAGAACCCGATACGCCGACGAGTCGACCGACGCCCGACAAAAGCATACAAAAATATTTCTTCTGGATTTCTTTTCTATAAAAAGAACCCGATGTGCCGACGAACCGAGGCACGACAAAAGCTTGCAGAATTCGATTTCTCCAGTGCTTTGCCTGACAAATGTTTGCAGGATTTCATTTCTTGCGTATAAAAAGAACCCGATGTGCCGACGAGTCGACCGATGCCCGACAAAAACTTAATTTGTTTTTATTTCTTCTGGATTCCTTCTATATAAAAAGAACCCGATGTGCCGACGAGAATACCGAGGCACGACAAAAGCATGTAGAATTGGATTTCTTCAATGTTTTTCCCGACAAACGTTTGCAGGATTTCATTTCTTGCATATAAAAACACCCGATGTGCCGACGGATCGACCGATGCCTGATAAAAAGCACACAAAATATTATTTTTTCTATGTTTGCCGGCGCTTCGCGCCGACAAACAAGTGAACTTTCGCCGGGCTTCGCCCGACGAAAGTACTTTCTCAGGACCTTTAGGGGGGGGAGTCCCCCCCCCCTCCCCCCCCCATAGTGACGCCCCTGCTGACCTGTACAGAACTTTCCTCTTGAACTGATTTGTTGTTGTGTGGTCTGCCTACAGTAGATGTACTTATTTGTCGATGGTGAAGTTTTCAGTCAGGAATTCCCAGCAAAATGATGGGATGTTGGTTTACTGGGTAAACCAAGACCATCTAGGCCTTCAACCAGAAAAATAGCACAGGGGATAGTTAAGTCTGCTACAAATTGATTTTTGAATAGGCATGCCAAAAACTTGGTATGCACATAGTTTAGAATAGCCTCTGACAAGCCCAGTTAGGGCAGCTGAACCCAATAAAATATGGAAAATTAGAGTGAAACTCACAAAACAACTATTAAATTATGTTTATTGGGCTGGTGTGCTCAGAATTTGATAAAGGCTCCTTCGAAAGGCTATTTCGAATATCGCTGCCAAAGTATCGTAGCTGACATATCCGTTTTATGCATTATTTGAATAAATGTTTCAAAGTCAGCATGGGCTCAAGGAATATTTTGTCCAAGTTAACTTACATTGCATGCCGCTACTGTAACTTCGTGGATTTTCCAATTTAGTGGTTCACTGGCTGCTCAGGGTTTTTAAATAGCAGATCAGTATATTTCATTTCAGATTATGCAGTCAAAAGTCAAAGTACTGTTTGACTACGAGTACACTCCTTCAGGAAGCTCTGATAAAGAACCAAAAATCAAAATCTTCAAAAACGAAGAACTTGTACTGCTCCGTAAGGCAACTAGTGTGTGGTGGCATGTGTTCCGTGTGACTGAACTGAAGGCATTTTATGCCCCAGCTGATTATCTAGAAGAAATCACCTTCAAACAAGTAAGAGAATTCGCAACTGCGGAACGTCTGACAAGTAAGCCTGTAGAAAAGAGAAAACCAGAGGTGGAAAGAAAGCGATCAAACTCTCTCGATGCATTATCTGTTCACCGTCCAACGCAGTACACCTCTGGGACCCATCGTCCACATGAGAAGCGGAGCTCATGGGCGGTGAATCCCCACACCTCTCTTGCCCATACAGCAAAGAAAAACCTACAGAAGGTCCAAGACTTGAGCGATTACCGACGGAATTCTGAACCAGAAAAGTGTCTAAGCCCACCTGAGCGAGAGTTGAGGCCAGTATCGGAAAGCAAAAATGGTCAGTTGCTACTTCCAACGCCAGAGGCTAATGTCAGTGCTTCTAAATTGTCAGATGCCAGTAAAGCAGATACAACTCCAGTGCCTTCCAGAGAGCCAGTAAAAGCTGGAACCACACATGCCCCCCCAGTGCCAGCCCCGAAAATCCCCCTGTTGAAGCCAGTCCCGCCAAGGCTGCCCCCGAAGGTTGCTAAAAAACCCATGCCAGCTCCCAGAGACGGGATCAAGCTGCGAAATACCTATATCAACATAAGCCAAACAGATATTCCAAACACTTCAGTTCAGCCAGCTGCTCCTGTTGTCCAGCAAAGTGAGAGTAGTCTCAGTTTGAACAGCTGGTTAGTTCCCAAACAGCCAGTAAGCACCGAGAAGAAGCTACTACTTAGACAGCCAGTTGCGAAAATGGAACGGCAGCGAACTATTGCTGTGATAGACACCAAATCAAAGGCGGACCCCCCCAATCCTAAATCAAGGCCTGATATTGATTTAAACAAGTACAAAAGTGCAAAACCCCTTATCGAAAAACCAAAGATGCCAGCCAAGTCAAAAACCTACGTCGCCCCCTCAAGTGAGCGCTATCCCCTTAGCCCCACTAAACCCTCAGCAGGAAGGAAACAAGGTGTTTTTTCGAGGCTTTTCTCCAAGGAGCCGGTGCAGCCTGTAGCTCAGGTAGAGAAAACGCGAAAGTCAAGCAGTGAAAAATTAAAGTCGCCCCTCTTTGGGAGGAAAATCAGCAAGCAAGAGATGGCACTAGCTGTGCCTGTGACGATAAGTGAGCATGAGGAGAAAAGTGAGAACGAAGGTCCCTCCCTGTATGTCGCAAACCCAATGTTACAGTTCCTACGGCAGCCGAGTCTGAGAGGGAACGGAAAGTTGCCCAAGAATTCCCCAGGAAGCGTTGAGACTCTGTCAAGTGGTACAGGTTTGCAGGATTCCTCAAGTGAGCTTGAAGATCGAGGGTCGAAGAATTCCCTGGATTCGTTGGGATCCGCGTTCACCTCTGAATCGACGTCAGGCATTGCTTCGGAGTCGCCGGGAGCAAGGTCACCGAGCTCCCAGGACGAGACGAGGAGTGAAGACAAGGTAAGAACTACTCGTACGTATGGTAGACTGACATCGATATTTAATAATCATTTGTAACATCACTTGTCAACAATATTGTGTTGTGACCCTACGTCAACTGCCTATCATTGTTTAGTAATGGGCAGGTGCCGTCCCGTTATTCCCGCCATTGCTTACCATGAGCCATGCATGTTCTCCCATTTTGTCTTCAGTCCAAACGCTTTTATTTCAGTACTGCAAAAACGAGAATAGACATACAAAAAAAATTTAGAGACATTAATTAACAAGACAAAATGTGGTCCCAAAGCTTTCACAGTTTTGGCAAGTTGTCGGATCCGCCCCCATATTAGTTTACCAGTTAGGTTTCTGTACTGGCTGTAGTTTAGCGGTTGAATTTTAGCATATGGGCTGACTTGTGTTGGCTACTGACCTGTAGTGGAAGGCCGGTTGAGGTTGCGTTTTGTTCCCCTCACAACCTTGGCAGGTCTACTAGCTCGGTCGAGTTGGCCTGATTAATATCCTTATAGGAAACTTGATTTTGGCAAGGTTTCGAGTGCGCCTGGTAACTTGCCATTATTTTGGCAATTACGACTTTGGTCTCGTTGCAGTTTACCGATTGGATTTTAGCATATTGCTAGCAGAGCGGGGCACTGACCCCAAGCGAATGGGAGGTTTTCTTTTCCCCCTCCCCACCTTGACCCTGGTATGTATAGCTCGCCCTGTTTCGGTGGAACTTGACTGATCATGTGACCAGTACAACTCTTTCATATTTTTGACGAGCCATTAAGCGCGCTCGGGCCAGTTGTGATTCTGCTCTTATTGTCACACACTAGATTCCGAGTCCAACCTTTTACTGTCTCTACACAAGTGTTGAATATGAGACAATGCGGGATTAACAGAAACTAGTCCACTTGGAGCGCTGAACTAAATAAGGTGAATTTACCGACTGCATATTTAGCAGAGTGGTGCAGTGACCGACGTCGGAAGGGTTTTGCGCTTCCATCTGTCTCCGCTACACCTGCCTTCCATTTATGATTGCTAATGAAAGGCCTATTTTGTATTCATATGTAATTGGTTCGGTCTAAGCACGTATGGTTCTTCCTGGATTTCACCTGCTCGATCATGTTTCCTTCCTGAACACGCGTTCCCGTAGTTGAAGGGCTGATTCTTGGTGGAGTCCGTATCAAAACCTGGGCATAGCCTAATATTCATATCCATGCTCAGCTTTTCTTTGTCACAAACCTACCCTCGTTTGGGTAATCATCAATATCAGCCAGGATTTCAGGCTTAGAACATGTCTGTCCTACGTAGCAAACCAGTTTTGAACAAGAATAGAGATGAAAACGAAAGGAGGACAATTTTCGCAAGGCTACAGGCTGGTATTTACAAATTTGAATTATATTCTAATTCTTGTAAGGGTTGCTAAGAATCCCAGCGTCGCCGAACCGGATCGAATAAAGGGTTTAGCCATGTGTGAGTTGTAACCTGAGAGTAGCGAATGTATTTGCTGTTTTTCAGTGTTTATGGCAAGGAAGGAAAAGGTTGCTACAAAGAGGAGTTGGTTTTAGCTCTATCCAGCCTTCCTGCTCTCCGACGCGGCGGCTGTGCGCAAAACATTTTAAAATTGAACGCGCCGTGGTTAAAAAAAAACGGAAATTAAGCAAATAAGTAAGTCACAAACAGAAGATTCTCATATCCTTATGTGCGGGAGAGTTGTCAGTGGACGTTGAAGATTCCTAAGATTCAAACTTCACGTTGTGCTACGCGCAAAAACTCGAAACGGATGAAAAACGCTAAAAATTCATAGCCACCAAACGATACAAAGGAGAAAGGTGGGAATTTCAGAAGTTTATAATTCCGTAAGGGAGCAAGGTATATATAAGCAAGTGGGGTCTTATAAGTCTTGAAAAGTTTGCAATTTTTTTTGGCAAGAATTTCCTAATCTGCCCCCCCCCCCCCCCCTGCCCCCGTCGCTAATGTTTGTTTAAGTGAGGTTTGGGTCCATGCATAATATTACCGATTTGTATTTATCTCCACCGAAATCGGCGAGTATTTTATTTCGAAAAAGTGTGCAAGAGCTCAAACGTGGACTGCGAAAGTAAAACGTTTATCGCACGAACGAACCTAAGAACCAGTTGCCTTGGCGGGTGTTAGAACATTAAAATCAGCCTGTTAAGAAGTGGAATCGCCTAATTATGGCCGGCACCGCTGGTTTCGACCGGTGCCGAGAAAGGGTGTACAACACGTGTCGGGGAGTGAGTAACTCCTGTGATATACAGCAATTGAGCAATGCTACAAGAACAAGTAGCATACAAAGTTCAAATCTATGTACACGAAAAACACCAAAATTACCTGCCTCTGTACCAGGACAGGCGTGTTCCTAAAGGAAAGCTAAGGAAGACAACTTTGGTCGGTCCTTGATTGTGATTCCCCTCTTCTTGGGAACTTCGGCTCGATACCAGGTATAAGCATGAAAGCTCACAACTTCGTGCGCATACAACAATTATTGTCTGTCAGGACGCCTCGTCTAATTTTGAATGAGTTCCAGTTTCTTAAGAACAATAAAAAATGTTTGCAATGTCAGTACTCGTGCGTGCTGTGAAAAAGTAAATCACAACTTTTTAAGGTCATGTCTGACCAGTCTCCTTTCTCTCTGCGAGCGTTTCAAGCCCGGAGAAAAAATGTTGTCGTTTGTTTTCGCGTAGTTAGCCAAGCTCGCACTAGATGAGTACCAAAGTCAATGTCACGTCGTTTAGGATCTGCTTCGGCCGGTCGGTTGGCACCCGCGTGGGTTTGGGAGAGAGAAAATAGTTTCTGATTGTTTTCTTATTTTAATAGCACTTGCCCTTCGGCCAAGTATATATTAAATATTAAATATTTTAAATATTGAATATTATATATTAAATTTGTATATCTTTCTCTCAAAAAGTGCCACATAGCGGTCGCAATTTCTTTGCGTCCGTCCGTCTGTCGGTCTGTCCCGGTCTTGCTAGTTCGGGCATTTCCACATAAGCTAGGACGATGAAACCTGGCAGGCATATATGAGACCCACAAAAAATAAGTTGGAAATAGCCACTCCTCCGATCCGAGCATCGTGGGGGGGGGGAGTGGAGGGATGGGGCATCTGGAATCTTGAGGTATATCTAACTTTTGAACGAGTAATCGGATCTTAACGAAACTTGATATTTGGAAAGACATATTGTCTCAGACGACCCAATTCAAATCTGGACCGGATCCGGGCCTTGGGGGGAGATGGAGGGGGAACCGGAAGTCTTGGGAAATACTTAGGGTGTAGGAAGCGGGATGAAACTTGGTAGGAAAAACACGCAGAAATTCTAGATACATCGTTGACAAAACTGGACCGGAGTCGGGCACTGTAGGGGAGGGGGGGGGGGGGGGCGGAATTCTGGTGATCCCGCGAGTTCGGTACTTCCTGATGCGCTAGGACGATGAAACATGGAAGGCGTGTCTGGACCCGAACGAGAATCGTCGTTTCCTCGATCCGACCATCATGGGGGTAGTGGAGGGATGGGGAGCCTGGGATCTGGTGGCATGCATAACTTTTGACGAAGTGATCGGAATTGAATGAAACTTGGCAGGTTGAAAGAGCTATCGTCTCAGATGTTCCGTGTCAAGTCCTGATTAGATCCGATCCTTGTGGGGGGTGGGGGTTGAGGAAACCTCGTGAAACACTCAGAGTCTAGGGATTGGGATGGAACTTGGTGGGAAGAGCGAGTATTAGCCCTATATACGTAGTTGGTAGAACCAGACCGTATCTGGGCTCTGTGGGGGGAGTTGGAGGGTGTTTCCCGGAATTATAATGATCGCCAGTTATATCAAATATTCGAAGGACGATGAACTTTGCAGGCATATTAGTGACTTAAGAACCAGACATAGTGCACTCGGAAAACTTGTGTTCCTGGATCCGCCTATCTTTGGGGAGTCTAGGGAAGGGGAATCCGGAAATCACTGGCTTCCGTAAGTTGCAAACGGGTGGTCCGATTCGAGTGAAGCTTTATGAATGATAAGAACTGATAACCTAGACAAGCAAAATATGCGTCCCAACCACATGCGGCCACGGTTGGTAGAGTTGGAGGGGAGGGGGGAACTTTTGCACAAACACCAAACGGATGAACAGACTGGGATGCAAGTTGTCAGTTACGAGTTTATGCGGCCTTGATTTGTTATTTGGCCTCTGGCTCAGATCCGGCCACGGTAGAACTGGAAATTTGCAGATAGGCTATGCTCCGGTTCCAGTCAAACTTGCTGGACGGGAACAGGAGATGTAAGAGATGCTATGTTTCCGAGTCGTATTCAGCCACAGCGCGGTGACTCGGAAGGTGAGTCCCGGAAATGTTGTGGCTTGCATAGGGGTCAAACAAAACGAGCGATTTAAATGAAACTTGGAATGTAGAGAAGTAACATGCCCTAGATGGCATATTTTATGGTTCGAGCCGGATCCGACCACGGTGGGGGAGAAGGGGGGAGAGTTACCGGAAGTTAAAAAAGACGCTCAGATTTGAGTGAAACCTGATAGGTGGTAAGAGAAAATGCTTCAGATGGTACATTTAGGAGATTCGTACCAGATTCGGCCGTGGCAGGGGGAGTTGGAGGGGGTAACGGAAATCGTGTGGCACGTCTAGGGACCAAACGAGTGGATCTATTGTGTTGAACCCTGGAATTTAGAAAAGTCATTTTCCCTAGATGATCGGAGGCGATGCCGGAAATGCTCAGACTTGACTGAAACTAGATACCCTATTTTTAGTTCCGAACCGCATTTTTGGATGGCAGGGTATTTTGTGACGTTCTCAGCTACTTTCTTGTGACACCAACTTGTATCAAGTGCCATATGAGCTTGTACCTATTGTTCTTTCTTATTTCTCGAACACGGGGAATTTCGGAGGTTGCAAACAAGTTCCTTGCTACTAATGCTACAGATTCCCGACCATGCGGCCAAAAATAGCAAATGAGGTCCTACTAAATTTGCAGTGTGTATTTACATGGGGGAGAGGGGTTGGGAACAAGGGAGGGGAGTCGGTGAAGGGATGTTTGAAGGAAGGAAGCATTTGAAGAGAGTTGCACTAGTGGGTAGTAGCTGTTTTATAAGCATGTTTTGTATTATGTTTTTTTTGCGTCTTCCACAGGTGACTGCATATCACTTTTTAAAGCCCAACACTTTGATATAAGTTTCAGTGACTTTGTTTTTGTTAGAGCAGCAAATATTTACCGTTTAAACAAAAATAGAACTTCGGTGTTTATAATGGACCCGATATACCTGGTTTATGGATGCGCTCGATGTTGCTAGACCTTTGCAGCCTGAAATATGGTCATATATAAAATGTATGGTCAGTTGGTTGAAGGAAAAGTTGCTTAATTGGCAAAGTTGCACTTTCGCGGAATATTTCCCCTATAAATATGCTACGATGGTAAATGGTCAATTTGGTTCGCTCGTAACTTTTCTCAGTTTCTCGATTTGTAATGTTTTCCATTTCTTTTTCCCGTTGAAAGTAAAAACTACGGTTTTCTTTGTGTTCACATCCATAATAGGTAATTGGCACTCATTAGTTGTTGAAGCACATTTGACGCAGGAGCTGCTGTCGTGGGACTGCGCCGCTACGCAAGGCTGATCTTGCACGCTCTTCATCGTCCGGGTAGTTGATTACCATTTTATAACTTTGTGTCGTTCTGAGGTGAACTTTAGGCTAACGCGTAAGCCTAATCTCTTGGCTAGAGCTTTGCACGTGGATTTGTAGTGACTAAATGGTAGTCTGTGTTTCTTGTTGTCTCTGTGGATTTTGAAAGTAGGATGATTTTGTTGGAGTTTCCCAAATTTGGATTCCCGCGAGGTCTTTCAAAGGTTTGAGTTATTTTGTTATCTCTTGTCTGGCCACAAGTAAGCTTTTTTTAAGGCAAAGTCGGAATTCCTCTCAGGAATGGCTTCGCGTATTTTTTTCGAAATTCAGGGCTTGTAACTCGTATGCGGTTAATATTTTCTGTTGTTTGGAAGTGCACAGTGGTTCAAAGTCGCACCACGTGTACACAGTGCACCACGCCCTAAAGCAAGGGTAGAGGACCGAATTAAGAACCTGAAATGAATTTTTTTTTAAAAACAGTTTTTTGTATGGGGGTGCTGTCCCGTTGCTCCACAGCATAGTGGCCCAACATATGAGCACCGGTGCTCGTACTTTGGGGCGCTAGGGAACGCCCTGACGTTGAGCACTGTGCTAAAAAATTAAGGTTTTGTATATGAGTATTCCCACAAGTTCGTTTTTCCAATTTGAGCGGCTTTTAGCCTGAAGAGGACCCTTGCCAAGAAGGGCCGAATAATAGCCCGACGAAGACTCTTGCCAAGAAGGGCCAAAATATCGCTGATGAAGAGTCGTAGCTGACGCATCCGTTATATACACTATTTGAATATAATAGCTCTAATGAAATTCTGGTGACATATCCGTTTTGCACCATCAAATATGATTTGTATATGACTGTTGTGTTGCATGAAAAACGCGAGTAAACCCTAAAATGCGAAAATCTCGAAATGCTAGAGAACAGACACCTTGGTCTAATATATAATTCTATAAAAAAAAATACCTTAATCTGTAATTGTACTACGGAAAGTCAATAACCTAATTTAAGTTAAGCATATTGAGCAATGTAGGAGGTACGGACAGTTTTATGTAAATGTCCCACCAATCTAACTTCGGAATTCGTTTGGCTAGAAGCTTGACTATATTCAGTTCAAGGCTTTCGAAGGTTTTGAGCTCACGGATGTCTTAAGAATAGGTTTACGTCTCAAATGTCCCTGGGATGACGGTACAAAGGTCATGTGCCGTAGCTGTGCCATTATAGGGTCCGGGACCCGACCCAATGCATGGAGAAGGTACCGGAAATTTCCTGGAAGGGCTGTTTGCAGTACCGGTGATTTGACGCGTGCGAAACTTGT
This sequence comes from Branchinecta lynchi, assembly GCA_023053575.1. Taxonomy (NCBI): domain Eukaryota; kingdom Metazoa; phylum Arthropoda; class Branchiopoda; order Anostraca; family Branchinectidae; genus Branchinecta; species Branchinecta lynchi. The sequence goes on from JAKZAP010000006.1 coordinate 11,555,190, forward strand.
TATTACCTTAAATTGCAGCTTGGAGCAAAATAAGGATTTCTCCTGTAGATTTGCTCCGTAGTTGACTCCGTTTGCCAGGTCCGTGTAACGATTTGACTTGTGGTTAGCTTCAGACATTGATTGCATCAACAGCATCCCAGTTCAACTTCCACTCGATGTCAGCCCACTCCTCATCAACGGATTTTTTGAACGATTCAACTGTTTGGCAGTTTACTGTTTTTTCGGAGAGGGCATTCCAAAGGGGTATGGCTCTGGTAGAGAAGAACTGATGGCGTATTCTAGTTGAAGCGTGGGGTTTTTGGATCCTTCTACTATGTCCTCGGGTTTTAGTGGCTGGATTTGGTGAGAAGACATTGGAAGACTGGCTGGATTGGAGGATCTATCTCGGAACAAGTGCCATTATGAGCTCGCAGCTCTTGTTTTATTTTGTTTGACAGGGAAGATATGGTTACGGCTTTATAAGCCGCTTTGTCGGCTCAAAATTGTGTCCATTGTTAATGTTTAACTGAAGAGCCAACTTATTTTTGCGTCATTTAATTGAATACACTGAATAATTTGGATTCTACCAAGGGATTTTCTTATTTTCCACTATCTGCTCTAGTTATGACGTTCAGGTACGGGTGATTTGACGCGTGCGAAACTTGTTATCTCGGAACAACTGCCATTATGAGCTCGCAGCTCTTGTTTTATTTTGTTTGACAGGGAAGATATGGTTACGGCTTTATAAGCCGCTTTGTCGGCTCAAAATTGTGTCCATTGTTAATGTTTAACTGAAAAGCCAACTTATTTTTGCGTCATTTAATTGAATAATTTGGATTCTACCAAGGGATTTTCTTATTTTCCACTATCTGCTCTAGTTATGACGTTCAGAATATATGCGGCCTTGCCCGCAACGTAAATTGTATTATGACGCGTAAAATTTTAATCTCAACACGAACGCGGCTTTTCAGTGGGCAGTTATGAGCTTGGTAAAGACTGCTTAGTGCTAGTGCCTGAACAACATCTTTCTGGTAAGACATACAACACAGATACAAGCGAATAAAGGTACCACAAATCACACAGAAATTCCACTATTTGAAAATCGATTATTCGTGAATAGTGAAACAACGAAGTAACGCATTTTCAGCGGGTCTTCAAGCCAATTTAAGTGAATAAGTGATGGGTAACTAGGCTGTCCTATCCCAGCCCTTTTCAGTTAAACTCCAAGCATCCGCTCGGGGTGAAAAGCTGCGGAACTTTTGAGCTGACAGGATCATACAATGTTCCAGACGCATTACCAAAATCGTAGTGCCTGTTTTCCCAGACGATTTTCTGGAATTTACGGGATAGGCTCCTTTTGTTGATCTCGATTTCTTTTCTTTTTTTTCAATGGAAAAGAGTACTGATATTGATATCATTTAATGAAGTGATCGTGATTTTCTGGACACCGTTTCTCGGTTTTCCTGTTTTTTGTCAGTGAGATGTCACCGTTTTCTCTGTCACTTCAGCGTTACTTATTTGTTTCCCTTATACAGGAATTTTTTAGTAATAAAAGAACAAGATGTGCGAAGTTTCGTGACACTTTCTTTAAAACACAGCAGTTTTGCGCCGCAAGAATGCATACCCAAGTAATAAGAAGCAAACAAAATAAATAGCGTAGAGTCGAGTTGAAAATTACAGACCATTTGGCAAGCTTCATGTCCATCTGGTGACCAAGTTCGGCCATTGTCTGTTGACGTGGTGCTTTATATCTTTGTTTTCCCATTGGATCAACAGTTCAATTGGAACGCGGTGAAAACCAAAATTTGATGTTTGGTGATGCTAAACCGATTTTTAGCTTGAGCCTGCAGAGGATCCTTGGTAAGGAAGGCCGAACTACGCTAGAATAATTCTTGATTGATTGACTGATTTTTTCAGAACATAGGGAAAGATCGTGGCACAAAGCCAAATTGCGTGCTAACTTAGTCAACAGGTCTTGTATAGTTCGTATATAGAACTATATAAGAACAAAAATATCATGATCGTCAATTATCTCAAACCGATCGGACTTGAATACTAACGTGCTACCTTATGGAGGAAGGGTTTTTTGAAAGAGGGAGTGAGTTTTTATGAGAACGTTTAATAGAAAAATGAAAGTTTGAAAAGAGAAGTTAAATTAGAGTTGATAAAGTATAAAAAGATAGTAGGTTTAAGACGAAAGTGTAAGTGACTTTAGTAGGGTAAACGCTCAGGCAAATTTTGTACCTATTAACGTCACTGAGTTGGAGGTGGACATGTAGCCACTTGTTTTAGTTCGATCTAAATTAAGAACCAATGAAAACGAAGCTACGCGAAAAAAAAAGACTAATATCAGTCTTAACTCTTACCTGGTTTTTAGATAAATATAAATCGTACCTGAATTTCCATTTGGCGCCATTAATACGCTTTCACACTGACGCGTTGAAGCTTTTACACGGAGCTACGGAACCTCTACATCGCGCTTGCGATGACGCAGCACAGAGGTTACGCAGACAAATTAAACGTCAATGTATACACATCAGATTTTTCAGTGAAAACTGGAAGTTTCTGAAGACAAACTGGAGAAAACCTGTAAAGACGAAGAAAAGAAACCGAGAAAGGAAAACGTAAATACACATCCACCGTCCAAGCTTGTCGCGCAGGTGTGAAAGATACGCTACGTTACACATTTTTTGGTTGAGTTGTGGTATTGCATTTGAAGATACAAGGGAGATAATACATACGCCACACCATCTTTTCTTCTGGTAATTTCCTCACAGAATCTTTAATCTACGTGGAGTCGGCAAAACTGCCATACACAATGTTCCAGGGGTCAACTATAGTAGTCTATGGGAGGGCAGTACTATTGGATTGGAACTGTTGGATTCCGAGCATCCCTTAAATCTAATTGCATGGCAACAAATCCACACATTCTTCCTCTGTCGTGACACAGGAGGGTTTACGCGAGCACTTTCTGGTGAGCGAAGCGCATCGCGAAAACTGTGCGAAAGCGATTCCTGGATCACTTTCCGCTTTCCCACTGGACTGATCGCGAAAACGCATGGAAAGCCGATATCACAGGGAAAGTGTTGAACAACGAACCTTTTAGAACAAATATGGTTCACTTGCCGTTTCTTTGATTCTAATGTATTCCATCGAAGTCAGATTAATAATGCTTGCCTTTTTTTTTTTTTTTTTATTAGTGATAGGCTACTTGCACTGTTTTTTCCACACTTTTAAAATTCCCACTGAAGCATTCAACTTTCTCGGAGCTTTCTACAGTAACCTTGTTGAATCACTTTTCGGAAAAGCTGCTTCGGTTTCCAAAGAGCGAAAACCAGGTGGAAAGTTCGGCAGCTTTCCGAAGTAGCGCGAAAACCATTCGAAAGTGATTCCGACTTCGCTTTCCAGCTCGCGAAAACCCTCCTATCTTGTGTCGGTTAACACGCGAGAGGTTGTTCATTCTCGATTTCGTGTACGTCAAGTGCCCGTTGCCGGCTGATAATAAAATCAGTATGAATCGCCTGATTTCGAGCCTCATCTATGGCCAGCGTCGCTAGTTTCTACCGGTACTGGGTCGGTGCAAGAAAAGGGTGTATAGCAAGCGAGGCCCTATCCAGGGGGGGGGGGGGGGGGGTAGAGGGTTGAACCCCCCCACCCCCCGAAACATACAACAATGGTCATTTTATAGGCTTTTCCTTCTGATCCATGTATTTTTTGTACTTTTTTGTCCGACCCGCAGGCAACCCCCCCCCCCCCGAAAAAAAGTCCTGGATACGGGCCTGATAGCAAGTGTCGGAGAGTGGGTAATACCTTGTTCACACGTTCTCCCTGAGGTAATTGTCTTTGGACCTTGTTCGTTACGTTTTTCTCGTGTTTTTGTATCGTCTCCAGACTGCATTGAAGTAATTGATTGATTAATCTTTCCGAGCAGACACAGGTGCGGCCTGCTCGTAAGCCCATTTTGAAATATAGTGGTCGCGTTGACATCCACGGATGGGGCCAGCCCACGTTGCTCGAAGGACAGGTGCGGTCGCATGGTCCGCATTTTTTGTTGTTTTACAGAATTGTGCACCGGTTAGCATGTATGTCGCGGTTTTATTTGTACCTTAAAGGAGTTAAATTGAAAGCATCCTAGCGAGGCCCGTATCTATTAATTTATTTGGGGGGGGGGGGGGGGGGGGGGGGGTTGCCTGCGGGTCGGACAAAAAAGACATAGATCAGAGGGAAAAGCCTATACAAATTACTATGTTTGTGTGTTTGGGGGGGGGGGGTATTCAAACAATGTTTACGACGGATACGTCAGCTATGATTCTTCATCAGCGATATTTCGGCCCTTCTTGGCAAGGGTCCTCGTCAGGCTGTCAATCCTCTGGTTCAACTTCGAGGAATGAAACAAACCTGTAAACCCCCTACCCCCCCCCCCCTGAATACGGCCTTGATCCTAGCATTTGCAGTGTCTAGATCAACCTCGTCCAAGTCATGCCTTCAACCAAGAATAAATAAGGGGAGAATTGAGAATTCGCATGACCTCGATATCAGCAAGCTAAATAGGTTTATTTTTTATTCTGGTTTACCAGGGGTGGAGCTTCGCGGGTGGCCTCTTATTAAGTATTACCTCTAGACCAAAAGCGGTGAAGCAGTCAGAAAAGAAGGGTAGCTCAAACAGTGCTGATTTCTGCGGGATTATACAGTTTTTTTTCGCCAGCCAGCTCTGTGGTTTAAAAGAACAGAAAACTTGACTCAAACTTGACTCGGGAAGCTAGCTGACATATCAAGAATGTACCCTGAGTCGATATTGAGAGTAAGAAAAATTCTCATTACGACCATTGCAGTTTCCGAGAATTCGACTTTTGAGTTAGTAGAAAAAAAGCAAAAGGTTTGTGTGCCGGGAGTAGGAATCGAACGCAGACCTCATGACTACTTTCCCGATACTATGGCCGAAACACGGCTGAAGGCAAACTTTTACAGTGTATAATTGCATAAGGGGCAAGGGCCTGCCAGGTAGCTTTGGGAACACTAAGGAGGGTGTTCGAGATAACAAAGAAGGGGGGTCCTAATCGACAACAAGTCCCTGTATGTAGATAACTAAGCCCCCAGGTCGGTTTGATGGCCGAAAGTTCCGTAGTCAAGTTTTCTGTGCCTTTAATCGTTAGTATTAGGATAGCAAAAAGGCGCTGGATCATCAGTGTTTCTAGATAATTTCGCCTGCTGCGCATTTCGTGGTCTTCACTGTTTAGAAGAAGGGTGCGTCATTTAGATGGCGTCTGAGGCTTGGAATTTTGGGGGGATTGAACCACATGAAAGCTAGATTATGCATGGAAAGTAGTAAAATGTTGCCAGAAAAAAGGCGGATTAAAAAAATTTCGCATGCGGGTACTTTAGTTTGTCCTGGGTAAAGCCGTTAGCGACGTTGTCACATTTTCACATTTTCAAGTCCTGTTAGCAAAACTGGACGTCCCCCAAAGGTATCAGGCTAGTGACGGTGTATCCCTGAAAAAGAAAAAGTAAAAGAGTGAAAACGCGCCAAATTTTCTCTTTAGACTTGATTTTTTACATATCGTACTATGCAACTTTTTACATTGTAGCTTCTTGAAGGCAACTCGCTGTGTTGTTAGACAAAAATCGATGAATTCGGTAAAACTCAGCTACCGATTCCGTCAGCTCGGGACGCCCCTCGGGAAGGGGGGGGGGTGTAACTATTTTAGATTTGCCCCAAGCAAAGCTAACCGAACAATGCATTTAGTTGTGTATTTGTACTATATATTGTCCCGCGTATGGTAAGTAAAAGAGCCTTTTTTGTTTTAGCTTAAACTTACAGCGTCCACCAGTGATCCGTCCCGTGTGTATTCCAACGTCAACTACTGTACCTTCCCAGTGACTCCGCCTTCCCCCGGCCAGAATGACTTACCAGTTCGGCAGCTACACGATGGATGGGCAGAGTATTCTGACCAAGGTGGTCGGATTTACTACTACCAGACCGGAACCGCGGCTAGGAGTTGGAAGCCCCCTAGAAGACTGACTGGAAGCCCAAAGCTTGATGTAAGTATGCTATATACTTCTTTCTGTTGAGTGGCTATATCGTATGTGCACGAATAGCAAACATGGTGTTAAACAATATCAAACAAGCACTGGGATCTTCTGGAATATACACGATTTTCAGCTTCTGGAACGACCACACTTAAGCACATAGTCCGATAAGATTTCGCGTGCGGAAAATTCACATCACTATGGGGAAATCTGCATGCGATACGTCAAGTTTCGGAGAAAAGGAGGAAATTCGCTTCCGACTGCAGAATCGGACTTTGTGTGCATACCTTTAAAGCTCAACTGAAAAGGCAGCTTATTTTTGCATCTGATATTAAAAAACGCTGAATTATTTTGACTTATATTTGATGGTGGAAGACGGATACGTCAGCTGAATATGTTTCCCACGAGTTCGTTTTTCCAACTTGAGCGGTTTTGAGCCTGAAGAGGACCCTTGCCAAGAAGGGCCGAAATATAGCTCTAATAAAATTCAAGCTGACGTATCCGTTTTGCACTATCAAATATGATTCGCAGTTTTTTTTTTTTTTTTAGTCGGTCAGTAGTGGACAAACGAAGTAACGAATTTTTATTGAGTTTTCAGGCCTATTTATGTAAACAAGTGAAGCGTAACGAGACTGTCCGATCTCAGACCTATTTGGTTAAGCTTTAAAGAGCGTTCTGTTAAAGCATTCGTGACAATAACAGCGTATTTTTTGCCCTTCGGCCAAGTGCCATATAGCGATCGCAATTTCTGTCCGTCAGTCGGTCTGTCTGTCGGTCGGTCGGTCGGTCTGTCTGTCCCGGTTTTGCTAGTTTGGGCACTTCCAGGTAAGCTAGGACGATGAAACTTGATAGGTACATTAGGGACCGGACCAGATTAGATTAGAAATAGTCGCTTTCCCGATCCGACCATCTGGGGGGGGGGGAGTGGAGGGATCGGGAATCCGGAAAAATGGGGAAAATGAGGTATTTTTAACTGAACAGGTGATCGGATCTTAATGAAACTTGATATATGGAAGGACCTCGTGTCTCAGACGTCCCACTTTTAATCCAGACCGGATCCGGTGACATTTGGGGGAGTTGGAGGGGGAAACCGGAAATCTTGGAAAATGCTTAAGAGTGGAGAGATCGGGATAAAAATTGGTGGAAAGAACAAGCACAAGTCCTAGATACATGATTGACATGGCCAGAACGAATCCGCTCACTATGGGGGTGTTGTGGGGGGTCCGAGTTTCTAGTGATCCCGCGAGTTCGGTGCTTCCTGATGTGCTAGGACGATGAAAATTGGCAGGCCTGTCAGTGACCCTAACAGATTGACTTGAGAATAGTCGTTTCCCCGATCCGACCATCTGAGGGGGTGGGGCTGGAGGGAGGGGGAATCCGGAAAAATAAGGTATTTTTAACTTGCGAACAGGTTATCGGATCTTAATGAAACTTGATATATAGAAAGACCTCGTGCCTCTGACATCTCAGTTTAAATCCGGGCCGGATCCGGTGACATTGGGGGGGGGGGGGGGCTGGAGGGGGGAACCGGAAATCTCGGGAAACGCTTAGATTGGAGAGATCGGGATGAAACTTCGTGGAAAGAACAAGCACAAGCCCTAGTTACGTGATTGACATAACCGGATCGCCTCCGTTCACTGTGGGGGAGTTGGGGGGGGGGGCGGATTTCTAGTGATCCCGCGAGTTTGGTACTTCCTGGTGTGCTAGGACGATGAAACTTGGCAGTCGCGTAAGGGACCCGGACAGGTTGACTTGAGAATATTTGTTTCCCAGATCCGACCATCTAGGGGGGGGGGATCCCGAAAGTGAGGTATTTTTAACTTCCGAACAGGTGATCTGATCTTAATGAAACTTATTATATAGTAAGACTTCATGTCTCAGACTCCACATTTTAGATCCAGATGACGTATTTTAAGGATTGAACCGGATTCGATCACCGTGGGGGGGGGGGGGGGGGTACCGGAAGTTGAGTGAAAGATAGGTGGTAAGAGAAAATGCCTCAGATGATCCAGTGAGGACTCCGGACTAGATTCGGCCGCGGTATATGGGGAGTTGGAAGGGGGTACCGGAAATCTTGGCATGTCTCGCACAGAGCGAGTGGATTTCTTGGGTTGAAACTTGGAAGGTTGGCGATGGCTTGGAGGTGATTTTGGTAATTTTTTGACTTGAGGGAAACTAGATATCCTAATTATAGGTCCGAACCGCATTTTTGGATGGCAGGCTGTTTTGTGAATTTCTCTTCTACTTTCTTGTACCACCTAATCGTAACAAGTGCCATATGAGCTCGTAGCTCTTGTTTATTTAAGCATGCTAGCTTTCCACGCAAGAAGAGCTTTCCATCCGATTTCTGCCTTTAGAAGTTTTACGAAACCGGTGTAAGAAAGTAAAGAGCTACATTTTCTTATGGGACAAAAGTGTTTCAAATAGCTTTCGGGCTTGCGAGGAGCTGAAACGGCCTCTGAAGCCTTTGAGCGTGTTCCACCCAGCTTACAATAGCTAATATTTTCGTTCCAACCTTGTGAAAAGTATAACGCTGACCGTTCCAACGTTCTCGAAAAAGTATTACCAAGCGTGGTAACTACGATCTCTTTGACGTGATTGGTGGGATATTTACCCGAAGTTAGAAAAAATTGTTCCAGCCCTGAGGCCAAGAAGCCAGTTGCCGTGACGTCCAGTCTTGTGCCAAGTACTTCTATTTCTTATCTAAGTACCATAACCATGTACTCAAGGAAATTTTTACTTAAGTATAAGTACTAAGTAGCCTACTTTTCAAAAAGTCTATTTAAGTAATTAAAAAAGTACTTCAGTACTCAAGTATTTAGGTAGTACTCAGTACTTAAATAGCCTACTCAAGTATTTCGGTAGACTTATTCTAGAAGGTTCAGGTTTGTAAGAAATGCATGATTAATAGACGAACCACCAAACAACAGTTAGTTCTCATATGAGGAAGGGGATACATCAAATTCAGTGTGTAACTTTGATTTCGTAAATCGTGTCTCCAGCCTGTCTGTCTGTTAGCATGACCTCCCGAAGGATTTAACTAGGCAGTCTTGGTGCGAGGAAGGGGTGGGAAAGGGATTTTAAGCTAAGATTTGATCCACGAGTGTGAGACATGATGAATCGTCGTTTCAGTTTTTTATGGCACTTGCCTTCCGACCAAGTGCTATATACCGATTACTTTTCCGTCGGTCTGTCTGTCGGTCGGTCGGTCGGTTAGTCCGGTGTTTGCGAGTTAGGGTACTTCCAGATATGCTAGGACGATGAAACTTGGCAGGCATATTAGGGACCCGACCAAACTAAGTTGAAAATAGTCACTTGCCCGATCCGACCATCGTGGGGGGAGGGAGGGGAGCCGGAATGCGGAATTTAGTGGCATGCTTAACTTTCGAACGGGTTATCGGATCTTAATGAAAGTTGATATTTGGCGAGACGTCATGTCTCAGATGTTCCATTTCAAGCCCGGACCGATTCCGATGAATGTGGGGGGGGGTGGGGGCGCAGGGGGGACCGGAAATCATATGACAAGCTTAAAGTGGAGGGATCGGGATGAAACTTGGTGAGAGGAACAAGCACAAGCCCTAGGTACATCATTGGCAGACGCGGACGGGATTCGTGCACTGTGGTGGGAGTTGGAGGGGAGGGGGGGGGGGGCAGAATTCCGGTGATTTATTCAAACAATGTTTACAACGGATACGTCAGCTATGATTCTTCATCAGCGATATTTCGTCCCTTCTTGGCAAGGGTCCTCGTCAGGCTGTCAATGTCAATCCTCTGGTTCAACTTCGGGGAAGGAAACAAACCTGTAATGATTACAAAGAATATTTAATTCCGGTGATACGGAGTTAAGTTACTTTTAGGTGGGCTGGGACAGTGAAACTTGGCAAGCGTACCAGGGACCCGACCAAACTAACTTGGAAATAGTCACTTCCCCAATCCGACCACCGTGGGGGGAGTGGAGGGAAGGGGAATCCGGATCTAGAGGTACGTATAACTTTGGAACGGGTGATCAGATCTTAATGAAACTTGATATTTGGAAAGACCTCGTGTCTCGGATGTCCCATGTGAAATCCGAACCGGATCCGATTATTGTGGGGGGGAGTCAGGGGGGAGCCGTAAATCTTGTGACACGCTAAGAGTGGAGCGATTGGGATGAAACTTGGTGGGAAGAACAAGCACAAGCCCTATATTGATTAGTGACAGAACTGGATCGGGTTCGAGCACTATATGGGGAGGAAGGGGGGTCCGGAATTCCGGTGATCACCAGTTAAAGTACTTCCAGATGTGCTAGGACCATGAAACTTGAACATTAGAGACTTGACATGATTAGAAAATTTTTGCCTCATGGGTTTTGCTTACAACTGAATTTCTTAAAGTATAAATGATACTTTTTATTAAAATATACATTTCATTCTACCGATGAGCTCATCGTCATTTTTGCTTCAGAGTTTTGGTTACAGATGAATTTCTAGCGCCCCTAAAGTGCGCATCATCACAGCCAAATGTATTACCAAACGATACGTTCTCGTGATTTCCAAGGACCCATTATCGCAAAGGGTTTTCCTTACAAATAATCACAACAAACCCACGAACTGAAGAATTCCTACTTTCATCCTCTGACCCAGCCTTGCAAGTGCCATATGAGCTTGCAGCTCTTGTTTTTTTGGTCCGGATAATTAGTCGTATGGAATCCGCAAAAATAAAGATTTCAGCGGTGCTTATAATTTCTTGGTGTAAAGGATTATCGAATCAAGATAGTGCGGCAAGCAGAAGTGATAAATCGATCTATTTTATTTGTTCTGCTTGGTGCTACTGCTGACTAAAGTCCGGTCAAATGCGGAAATTCGAGAAGCCTCGTGTTACGCATTTATCGGATGTTAGGAATTTCAAGCTAGGAATATGAAGACAGACGATTTTGCCATCAAATTGATAGTTTGGCCGGATTCGTCGAAATCCAGCGAAATGGGGACGTTCGTCATTTAGAATAATGTGTCCAGTGGTTCACATCGGTATAGGGGTAATAAGATGACTGGTCCGTCTATCAGCTTTTGCTCATGGAAATTGCCCGGTTATTTTTTACCGACTGGCCGACAGCATTGGGGGGGGGGGTTCCCCCCCTCCCCCCACCAGTCGTGACGCTCCTGGTTCCTGTACATAGTTAGTGAAGAAAAGCTATAGATAGTTAGTTTTTCTTCAGACAACCGTTTTGGGCTCACACAAAGATTCACTGGATCCCTAATGTCGATTTCTTCTCAACAAGATGGTAAACATCATACTGAACCTCTTACTAATTGAATTTTTCAACGTCGTGAAAGTACTTGAGTACTTAAGTACCTTCAAGTACTTCAGTTTTTTACCCAAGTACGAGTATTAAGTACTTGCGAAATTCTTTTCTTAAGTTGAGTTCAAGCACTAGGATTTTTTACTTAAGAAATTCCTTAAATACTTTTCCTTAAGTATTTCCCAACACTGGTGGCGTCGTACGTGGTTACTACGGTAAAAGTGCGAACACACGATGAGGATTTCCCGGTCGGATTTCCTGCACTTTCATTATGAAGTTGAAATTTTTTTCAACTTTTCCATATGGAAGTGATGATGGTGCAGCAAATCCGGGCAGGAATTCCCGCACGGGAGCTCCCGATCCTCATCGTGTGTTCGTGCTATAAGCAGGGTGGAACACAACCTCTATCCTCACCTACCCTGGTTCCTTATCTGCATTAACACAGCAGAATGTTTTAGCTTGTCCGTCTGTAATTTGTAGTAAACGAAAGCACGGGAATATGCTCAATTAGCATTTATGAAATTAGGCAATCTGGCCGATCTCCTGACCGAGATATGTTCAGTAAAATAAAATCATATTTAATAACCAATTAACGTCTTAATGCATGCTGAAGTTTACACGCCACTGCCTGTCAGTATATCGTTTGTGTGCGCAAACCACTAACGTGCCGGATAAAATGACAGTTCTCGCTGGATAAGTAGGCTAAAGTTTGGCTGAAGGAGCTGATTGTGGAGGTTGTCGTGTGGCAGAATTATCATTATTTTTTTTCTGGTTTGTTACCTGATACCACTGCCGGATATTCCTCAAGGAGCTGATTAATATGGCTGAAAATAGGAAAGAAACTATTATCAGTCGATAGGAACTATTATTGTAAATACAACTATACCTTTTCTTTCTGCAAAATCCTTACACATTATTAGAATAAACCCTTTACCAAGGTTCGAGCCAAAGTTGATCCGAGAGTTGATCCATCCTCTCGTCACTAAACCATCCTTCTCGGTTTACATGCCGCAAAATTGTAGGTATGTAGGTAGCCTACATATAGATTTTGTCATGACGCAAAATAAAATCGGCTTGTCTCCTATGTATTTTTAAATTAAATTAAGCAGTGAATTTTATAGTATTTATTGAGCTTAGTGGAGACTCTTATTCTTTGTTAAAATACGGCGGAATATTAAGCAGAAAGGATGTAAAACTCTCAAAACAAAGTATTCAAAGAAGTATTGCGAAATATTTATCTTTTCTTACTTCTTATTCAGGCAGTTTGTAGGCTAAATATTTTTGACAGCGCCCAGCACTGTACCTCCAAATCACCCCGCTAGATCGTCCCACGGTCGTACGTCGTGGTTTGTACTAGCGACTGGAATGTGTATGGTCTAGACGACATCGCAAATGCGATATTACTTCCGATTTAACTTTTTAAGAGATGTAGTCAGTCAGTCTGCTCGAAAAAATACCTGTGAACGTAATTCCATGTGGCTTTACAGCTGTAGATCCCATCCCACCCCGGAATCGTAAATGCCTTTCCAGATCTCGAGGGTAGGCTGCCACCTATCAGCTCCAAATGAATTAAACCGGTAGACCTTACTCCTAAACTCACCGGAGCTGAAAGGAAAATAAACATAAATGTCCCTGCGTTGTTTATTTATATATTTATTTTATTTCTATCTGCCAACATCGGCGAGTACAAAGAAAACAAGACAAAAGGTGTCGATGGGATCCCACAAATCTAATATTTGATTCAGACAATAGGGTCTTGTCTTCGCCAGATCCAGTCTTCGCCGGGCTAATCATCAGAGAAAGCCAAGTTCAGACATACCTCTATAAGCCGTATTTATTTTGACGATACTGACAGACTCACACTATACAGTACAGTACTCACTATACAGACTCAGCCTCTCTTCTTACCCCTTAATGCGTCTTAATACTTTTAACCAACTGTCCGGTTTTTGCCGGATTCCGTACGAACTACTTGTTCGGCGAGAAACTGGTTTTCACCATCATGTTCATCATGTCTTCTTACCCCAAAATCGACCATTTAATCAACTTCAAATAAAACTTTTACTTTAACCAATTTTCCGGTTTTTGCCGGACTCCGGACGAACTACTTGTCCGGCGAGAAAATGGTTTTCACTATCGTGCTCAGCATGCCTTAGCTGTTTAAAAATATTTTGTTTCTCCCTTAATTTTGACCCCCTCCCCCATCCCTAAATGTAGGGCTACAAAGCCCATCTACGAACTTGACCTCACCCTTGACCCAATGAATCCTCACAATTAGTTTCATCAAAATATCTCATTTCCCTTCGAGAGTTATAGCGCGAGACGGACAGACTGACAACTTTTGCGATGTCATAGGTATCCCTCCACTTACGTTTTGGGATCCCAAAAACACAGAAGAATATGCGAACAACTACAACAATAGGTTGCCTACGCATAATCATATATACTAAAAATAAACCTCATATAGAAACACTACAATCCGAAATATCTCATAACAATGACAACTATTTCAATATAACGGAGCCAAATTATTGCTTTAAGAAGTGAATCGGCTTTTAAGTTTATTTTCTTTCTTATTTTTTTTTGTCATCATAATTGTGTCATCATAATTGTTAGTTTAGTCCCTTGTTTCGTATGTCCCTTGTTTAGTAAGCATCTTTTATTCATACAGTAGACTAATGTGCCTTTTCAGAGAATTAGGCTACTATAAAACCGTAATGGAACATCTGCTTAGCTTTGATTCGGAAAGTGAGGAGATCTGAGAGTCACAATAAAGCCCATCTCGTACTGCGGACCATGCGAGCTCTTGGATCGCCAGTGAAGGGCATACATTTTGTATGGTGATATTTATCGAGTCTACCGTAGAAACCAACAAATTGAGCTTGTCTACATGCAACTCTCTAGCAAGTGCGATCTAAGGCATTTTAGGGTGTATTTGTTTTAGAAGGTCCGAAAACCATATTCAGTTAGTTTCAATTCAAAAATTTATCCCGGTGACAAAGAGCATAATTAAGCACTAATATTTAAATAACAACACACAAAGTAAAAGGCGCAATCACACATTTACGATTCTTGATGGGCTCATACAGTTTCAACCAAAGTGAAGTGACAAAGGCAATAACCAAGAAAGAAGCGTTAATATCAGCGGGTAGAATGGAGTGTCACATGTCCTTAAAAAGCAATTTCCTACTTAATAATTTCACCTACGTTCTTCGAAACGGAAAATTAAGTTGTTGACAGTATTGCCAATTATCCGTGAGAGTTAACCCTAGATTTCCTGGATTTCAACCCGTTCTACGAAGCACTTTCCCCTATTAAATTTGTGACAATCAAAGCTTGAAGAACACTTCCTCTTCCCGACAGCATGAGAAGCGTGGGACTCATTTTCCCATCATTAACCGACATGGCCCTACGACTTCCGGAAGATGGATCAGGAAGCACCCAAAACAATGCACCACGCAACCTTTTAACAAAATAACCTCATATTCATCGAGATCGCCAACATTGGGACCTTGACATTTTTTGACAGTAAAGGACGCCTGCTCCAGAAATCAGCAGCGGGCGGTCGCATCAGATTTGAATGCACCGATTTTTTTTTCTTCAAATCATATGCTTTAAACACGGAGCTCACGACTGGGATCATGCATGGGAAGGTCGGATGAATAGGCCTAACTTTCTGCGTAGAAGTGACCTTTGTAGGCGAATTATTGGGCATACTTTACGATCGCTGTTCGTGTTATAAACATTAAGCCATGGAGTCGGATCGCGGTTTATGATAGACACTCTTCAGGAACTATACTTTCTTTGTTTCACGATTCCTACCACATACACAATGCCAACCATCCCTACTGTCACTATGAATGTTTAAAACCACTAAAAACACCGTAAAAGAATGAGCAAATAAAAAAACCCCACCAAATTCCCTAGGTTTGAAATAAGTCTGTCTGGACTAAAGGAAGGTTTTCGCGAGCTGGAAAGCAAAGTCGGAATCACTTTCCAATGGTTTTCGCGCCACCGCGGAAAGTTGCCGAACTTTCCAACCCGGTTTTCGCGCTTTGGAAACCGAAGCAGCTTTCCCGGAAAGGGATTCCACGAGGCTAGTGGAAAGCTCCGCGGAAAGTTGAATGTTTTGGCGGGAATTTCAAAAGCGTGGAGAGAGAACCGTGCAAGTGTCACTAATAAAAAAAAAAAAAAAAAATGGCAATCGTAATTACGATGACTTCGATGGGATGTATGAGAATAAAAAAACCGTTAAGTGAACCATATTTTGTCAAAAAGTTTTTAATTCACCATTTTCTCGGCGACATCAGCTTTCCATGCGTTTTCGCGATCAGTCCAGTTGGAAAGTGGAAAGTTATTCCAGGAATCGCTTTCCAAAAGTTTTCGCGATGCGCTTCGCTCGCCGGAAAGTGATTCCGAGATCTCGCGAAAACCCTCCTTAAATCTCAGCCGATTATCCCGGACAGCTGTCATGGCACGTAGGGAGCCAAGGGTCAAAATAATAATTTCCATCTAATGCTCCAACTGTTTATTACAAATACAAATAAATTCAAAAACCAAGACCAGTGTGGACATACAAAAACTATCAATTAGGTCTTAAAATTCTTTGCTAATCAGTCCTGGAAAATCTCTGTCATCTAGAAAAGAAGACTTTAGGAGTGGGTTTTTTCTCGAGCCGAAACAGCAACCCGGCAATCGCGTTCAATTCAAAATAAACCTGTGGCATGCGATAACTAAGAAAAGGTAAACGGAATGTTTGGATTAGGATTTTAAGGGGTCTCCGTCTGCATGATTTATTGGAGATCTTCACCCGCTCCACCCCAGGAAAGAGTAATCATGCAAGGCTTCAGCTCACACTCTTGAGCACAACCACTGCTTCCTTCTGCGTGATTACGTCTCTGTAATGTTCAAGGTTATTTTTATTTACAAAAACTGCTGAAAGCAGAGCTCTACCGCAGACGAAACAAACAAAAAATAACTAATCACACCAAATCACATAAATCTTACATCTTCCTAGATTAAGGTCGTATCAATAGGGGTGGAGGGTCACTGGGGGTGGTCATATTTGACGGTGCGAAACGGATAAGTCAGCTACATTTTATTCCCTTCTTGGCGAAGGTCGGCGGTATGAATTGGCGATTTGAAGTTCTAAAATTTAGCTCTAATAAAATGTAGCTGACTTGGGGCTCGTTCCAGCTCCTCTTTTTAGTTACTTCGGAGTAACTACGTGTGACGTCACACATTAACTACTCCCTGGGACGGTCGAAGTTACTATGGGAAGAGATAACGCGTGTTTCTTGGAAGCAAGAAGAGATGGAGACTGTAGGGGGAAGGAACAGAAAAAAAAATTGTTAGTTTTTGCTGCAAAAGAATGGCTCAATAATTATTTTGAAACAGATTCTTCAAGTGAAGGGAGAAGAGGAGCTAATGCTTCAGGCTTGTTAATGGAGCTGTGACAGTGACTATGCCCGTCTCTTCCTGTTGTCTTTTTGGTCACTAAATCCTTATTTTCATATAATTGTTTGCAAGCCCGAATCACAACAGTATTTCCTATCCTTTATTCAAATAATGTTTACAACGGATCCTTCCCCGAAGTTGAACCAGAGGATTGACAGCCTGACGAGGACCCTTGCTAAGAAGGGCCGAAATATCGCTGATGAAGAATCATAGCTGACGTATCCGTTGTAAACATTGTTTGAATAAATGTTTCAAAGTCAGCTTGGGCTCAAAGAGTATTTATTTCCTATCCCGTGCACATTTTTTAACACAATGTTTAGTCCTTATCAGGAACGGAACGCCCAAGATTCTAGAAACCAGAAGCCAATGATGTATAAATCAATGTTCAGCTCCGTCTCCTACAATATATACAATATTTATGATAATAACAATAATAATACAAAGCAACAGAAAAGGTTTTCGCCTCAAAATAACTATGAGAAATATAATATATGATATTATCTAAGATTAATTTAAATGTAATATTATATAATGCAAAAATTGCCATCTGAATTACAGGCTTGTGTTAATCAGTGAATTATATTTGAAGAGAAGCTAAAGGCCAATACAGCTGACAAACGCACAATAGGGTCCTGTTTACTTTAGCAATTACACCTTGTCTCACTTTGCTGCCCCGACCCACTTCTCAAGAAGGGTCTTGGAAAGTGAAAGATACTAAAGATGGTCAGCTACTATCTGTACAAAAAGTTACTTCGAAGTAACGCTCTTCTTTGTGCTCCCCGTAGCTTTTTGACAAGCTGGAACGGTGAAAGTGACTGTAAAGTAACTATTTTATATGCTTTAACTTCTGGGCTATGTTCTTGTTGGTATATATTAGGTCCAACACAGGCGGGAGACCCCCCCCCCCCCCCCGACATGAATTCCCAGATACGGCCCTGTCCGAGAAAAGAAACGTGCAATACACCAGTTCTGAAGGACAATATCACTTCAATCGGCATACCATGCTGGTAAAAAGTGCCATACTAGTTCTTAGTGCAAGTGGATCTCGTTTCTTGTTTTCTTTTTTTTTTCGTTTACTCGGCTTGTGATTCTTGTTTTCTAAGAGATGCTTATTTATTCATCCTTTCATCAGTGGAAGCTGAAAATAACATCAATCGAACCTGAAAGCTCACTCTCCTTCTGTAATCCTCCACTTAGTGCAAGATGACCAGCATCTACTCTCGGTATTGACGGTTTTTGCTTACTCTTTCAGAACTGTTCAGGTGATGAGGACATGGTCACCCCTAACCTTGAGTCCGCGCCCGAACCATTGGCACGGAGCGAACGTCCCAAACTTAAACGTGAGCTTTCGACGTTCGGGGTTGCTGCAACTTTGAATAGCGACGTTAACGGAAATTCAGCTGGCCGGAAGCCTGGACATCCAGAAAACGGAAAGCAGACGATACGTGGGGCACCCCTGCCCCCGGGTTGGATTCAGCAAATCGACCCACATTCCAAGGAGAAGTTCTACGTCCATCCGTTTTCGAAGACCAAGGTATGGAGATCCGTCTTAATTCCTTCCTAGAACTCCGAAGTTGGTCACTATTGGAAGTTACCGTTCGGGTAGGACACCTAAACCCGGGGCATCCTTTCCATTTGTAAAACTTATTAGTGAAATAAGATGTTCAGTTGACGATATAGTAATCAGACTAGAAGAGGAATGGCTTTCCGGAATCTCGTCAGACTATACCACCAACCTGTGGTAACTGCGCTTTTGGTGGATTCTCCACTAGATCTGGGCTTTTTCCTATTGGATTAGATCTGTGTGAACTCTCGGTTCAGTCGAGCTGAGAAATGAGTTCTGGTCCCTTCGTAGCCTACTTTCTTTCGTACTTTCTTTCTTCCCAAACCTGCGAGTACAGTTGATTTAAAACAAATCTGTACCCACCATAACTTCTGGATTCGTTGAACTAAGTGCGAAAAGACTTAGTCAGAAGGCTTTCGATATTGCTAATTTCAGAGGTGTCCATAAAAGTAAAATAGAACTTTTGCTACGGTTCGTTCGGAACCGGAAATCTTGCTTGATTTTTTTCTGTAATTTTATTCCGGTAGGCTATTTGTCTATTTTTACCGGACACTTTTTGCCGAAACGCTGGTTGTAAGCATGCTTAGACATGCACTGTTTTTCGGTAAAAAATCAGTGTTCGACTTCGCGGAAACGTTCGCGGAAACGACGTTTGGTGTTATTGTTGTTAGTTTTTGGTGCTGCCTTCTCACAGTTTTGCGGTATCCTGCTTTGATGAGCACTCCGTTCATACAACAGTGCGAGGTGGAAATTGGAAGTAATATATATCTTTGCTTCTTTTTCTCGTTGGGCCGTATTTTCACCTGGAGTGGGAGATATAGAGCGTGTTCCACCCTTCTAACAACAGTAACTATTAGTTACTATTTTCGTTCCAACCTCGTGAAAAGCTACTACGCTGACCGTTCCAACCTTCTCGAAATAGTAACCATTTGCTTACCACGCTCGGGAGCGTACACACCAAAAAGGTAGAAATCGTGACGTCATGCGTAGTAGCTACGGTAAGTAGGGTGGAACACGCTCATATTAATAACCCGCTGATTGCATCGGGCAATATCGGACGAGAAGAAAAATGACAAAAACACTGAATTAACACAGAAAATTTGGTTTGAATTTCTGGTCGGATCTGACGAATTCTTGAAGACATCAGGTAGGTAGACGAATGGCTGAATGGGTAGAGATGCCGATGTTCTCTCAAAGATTCAATTACACGCCTTGAATACTGAACTTGTGAATTAGCTCGGAGCAACACATTCGTTGATCAGGTTGTGGGATTTGGAGATACAGGGGAGAGGCCTATTTGTTAATCGAATAAGTAGGCGCGGTCATAGAGATCCAAGGACCCTAGGGAGTCAGCAGTCCCCTTTGGTAGCTTAGCAACGGGCTTTACTTTTATTTTTGTATTTATTTAACCTACGGTAGTTTGACTTTAGAAAATAGACAAGCAGGCTGGAAATGAAATAGACAAGTACCAGCTATGCTTTTTTGAACATAAAAGTGACAACTTCGGCTGCTGGCCCAACCCCTTCCGAGGTTGGGGCCCCTATAATATCTGCTGAGTTTGGTACCTGCAATCGTGTATTCTGTCAATCTCCAGTCCTTTTCTCGGCAAAATCGATAGTGAACTAATCAAAAACCACCTCCCAGTCTGGGATCCCACCGAAGGGTTTGGCCTTGTTGCGTGAACTTCCAGATCTTCTCGAAGACCGTTGGGATTCCGTACCCAGTCGCTTGAACAGAAGCTGCCATGTGCCAATCTCCTCTGCGGTTGGGTAGAAAAGCTCTAAACGACACGAATTTGGTAAATGAGTAAGCTCAAAATGCTGATAATCACAGCGGAGCAAAGACATTTTTTTTATCTGTTGGGAAGAAGTGGAGAAGATAGGAAGAAGTCGTGCGATATGATAAGGTGGTCACGTGTCAGATGACGATTGTCGTATACCCGTTAGTTGGGCGTTTCCTCAAATATATCCGGGTCGTTTACTGGCATGATGATGCCCACGTATATTGTAGTTGTTGTTTTCTTTTGCTTTCGTGTGAAAGCGCCATCTGCATGTCGTGACAGAATTTCTTGGTATTTTCCGTTAGATGGCTGACAGGTCCCTTGGATGAATGGGTAAAATTTTTGTGAGGAAAGTTAAGGTATCAAAAGCGGACGAAGTGAAGAAAAGAAACAAGTACAAACATAAATAATAATGTTTGACAGTTCAAAACGAAATAATAGTACGGCATTCCGAGCTTAAATATACATTATATGCTACTCATCTAAGGTATTCGTATAATTAGAACCAGATTAGAACCAAGTGCGTCCATACGCATTCGTTTATTTATTTATAATATACTAATTTAGATAGAACTATGTCTAAATTAACTGATCCATTCAGTGAACTATGTATACTATGAACAAAGTATAGAAGGTTTGAGCAACTGAATTAAGATTATATATTGATGGATTAGATATGATGGAAAATATACAAGAGACCTTTACCGTGTCAAATAAACCAGAAAGCAATTTTTGCATTCAGAAGTCTAGGACTCGAATGTCGGAGTCACATATCAAATCAAAGCAAATCCTTTATTGACAAACCAACTTCGTACCTTTCTTCGTTAGAAGATGCTAAATTACGCTGGTCGTACATACGAAACAAATATATTACACTAATTATTCACTTTGTTAAAAATCCCTGTAAAAAGGGCACAAACGAGCGAACCTCTGACAGGCACTAGTTTGTTTTGTTGTCTTGTTCCTATTTTTCGGAGCACCAGGGGGGGGGGGGGGGGGGGGGGCAATGATCGGTTGTTTGCAGTTGCCAACAGTTTTTTTTGCAAAGTTCAATATCAGTTCTGTTCTTCGATTATAGAGGTTCGGGATCTCAACACAGACAGTGCTTGCTCGTAAGACTGATAGCCAGGACCCATTATTATTCTCGCACGTGGGTAAGGTATGCGAGGCGAAGTTCAGAAATTGTAAAACCGCCTAAGTATTGACACTAAGGTTAGCAGTGTGCAATGTCCCTTTCGCACTACGCTCTCAACGTGATCCTTGAATGAGAAGTCGGTGCTGAAAGTTACTCCCAAAATAGTAGCACTTCTTGCACTTGGGAACGGCAATACAGGCATGACGATATCGCGTTTAAGCATGTTGAATCGGAGTACTTTTGAATTTTGACGGTTAACTTCAAGCATGCTTTTTTTGCACTGTTCCTCAAACTCTGAAAAAAGGGAGGGGCGAATAGACCGTCCAGGGCCAACATGGGAGGGCCTCATGCAAGAAGACTAAAGGTTTCGATGGAATCCCAAAGGGTAATATTTATCAGACTGGTTCATCCAGACTAACGGGTCTTGGCTGTTTCCAGTCCGTTACCATACTATTGATCCCTCATCAACCACTTGATCAAGATCCAACTCGTTCAGTACTATATTCACACCCTGGCATGCACGGGCTGGTAGTATAATATATGGAGCCAACCTGAAATGGTTGCGAGAAAGGCGCTACATACCATGCACGTGGGTAAACGAGTCTTTACCAATTTCTTCACTATTTTTTTTCCTTTTGAGCTGGGCTTTTGGCCGAGCTACCCTGTGCTTTGTGCGTTCGCTGTGAACTGATTTCGCGCGCGCCTCCTAGGGTGAGAATTTTGAGCAATAAAGAACAAAACAGAGAATAAACTATAAAGAACAAAACACTAAAATTCACTAAAGAAGAAGGGACAGGCCATGATGTGCGGGGAAGCTGAGATGGGACATTGTGGGGACTTCTTTGACTAGTGCCAAAAGTTTCAGCGATATTCCGGAAGCTTGTAACGCGAAATCAGATGTCTGTTTTTGTACCAAGGGGGTGGGAGAAGGAGGAGTTTTGCATATCGGTAATAACAACAATGGACGGAATGAAGATTTTTTTTTTTACAATTTAAAACTCCATATAAGATATGGAGTCAACCTTAACTCCATCCATAAAGATTGAAATGTCAGTAGAGCGATCGTTCTTAACGATAGACCAACTGCAAATAGGCGCCAATTATCGCAACTGCGAATGTCTTTGTGTCCATTCCAAATTTGTCTAGAAAGACCATAACCACGAACAGTGTCCATGCTAAAGGTCGTCTCTACTGTGATTTGGGGCTCGATTCTGACGATGGACCAAACACCGATTTTAGATAATGGTGTTAGGGAAGGCGATGTTGTAACAGGACGGGACGTTATCAAGGGTTAAGGATTCCGAAGTTTGTTTATGTTTCAAGATGAGCTGTAAGCAGGATGGATTTATCGCATGTGGTTTAAAGTTGGCTGCCAGCGAAGCAGCTGGGGTTGCTTGTGACTTACCAGCAGTATATGAAGCTCAAACATGTTGCCAGGAGGAAGGATGTGTCGCTGGTGGCTTAAAGTTCGTTGGCAACGAAGCGACTGGAATTGCTTGCGGCTTTTCAACAGTAAGTGAAACACCAAAAAAAGTAAAGAAAAATGTCGCGCCGGCCAATTTCTTGGATCAGCCAGCAAATTGCCGAATCCATTTGGCAGTAATTGGGTTCATTATTTCTTTTTCTAACCAGCAGCGCCAACTTCAACCCTCTGACTACCCACTGTCGGTAGACAGGGAGCCAAACCCTTCGAACCAAACTTAATGACTTCAAATCTGGTGAAAAGGAGAGCACTTTGCAGGATGAGGTCTAGCCGAAAGACCCCGGATATAGCTCGTTGCTACTGGATGACTTTCGGGGTTTCTATATTATTGGAGAGCATCAACATAGCCGGTTTTGTCTGTGGGGGTTGGTAAATTATGCCCATTCAAACCTGGTGAAACGGAGAGGAGTCTGCAGGACAAGGTAGAGCGAACAGACTCTAGATACAGCTCTGTGCCAGTTAGTTATTAGGCTATCCGGTACCTAATCTCTAAATCATGGCTGTATGTAACATGTTTGCATTCTACTGATAGCCTGATCGATCGGTTACAAAATGCTCCATGATCGGTCCCTTTACGTCGGATGAAGATGGTCGTTCTCAGCGGGATTGATATCTGTACCTACAAATTAATACGAGAAAATGAATAGATTATCCGGTGCCGAGGCATTATAACGGATTGCGTCAGAAACAAAATATATTTTTAAACTTCAGCGTGGAACAATCCTGCCAACTCCGCTAGCTGCAGTAGAGGTATGCTTATGTGAACGTTTGATGACTTTGGACATTTTCATGCACTTGTTGTGACTAAACTCAACTATCAATTAGCCAAAGTAGGTAACGAAGGGTCTCTGAAAACACCTGAATAAGTATTTTGTATCTTCATTCTACCATTTAGCCGAAAACTACACTGTTCACATTAAAGTAACTGTTGAAATAAACATACCTCCACTGTACGCCTCTGTCGGTGGCTGTTGGCCGAGTTCGGCTATATTGCAAATATACTGGGACAGGATTGTAGAGCAAAAAAAGCTGAACTAGACACAGGCCCGTATCCAGGAATTTATTTCGGGGTAGTTTTGCCTTTCGGGGGGGGGGGGGGGGTTGCCTGCAGGTCGCACAAAAAAGACACAGATGAGAGGGAAAAGCCTATAAAAATTAGTATCTTTGTATGTTTCGGGTGGGGGGGGGGGCAACCCCCTACCCCCCCCCCCCCCCCCCCCCCCCCCCCCCCCCCCCCCCCCTGGATACGGCCTTGACTAGACAGGCATGCTATTTAACCATATTCCCAAAACATCGCGATTTCTTTGGTGGGGATAAATATTTCGCTAAAGGTGGGCGTGCCGACTTCTGAGGTCACGCCATTTACTAACATATCTGTTTTGACATGCCTAACTAAGCTCGCGTTATCTCCATTTGGCAAGAACTGCGATTGTATTTGATCTAAACCTGTCAGGAAGTCTGCGGTGCAGTGGAGGCGCGGGATTTCGCCATCTATGCGCTTAAGAGGCGATTTTGGCGATCTGGAAAGCTCCGCTAGTCTATGCACCGGCTGTTTTTGCGACTTTGGCTAAAACTTGATTCGCTTTCATGAGCTGTTTTTGCGCTCCGCTAGTGGAAAGTAATCGACACTTCAGCGAGAAATCGTAAAGGCTCAACTGTTTATCCGTTAGTTCTTGCGCTTGGCGGATTCTCGCTTTGCTTTTTCGCAAGCGAACCCGCATGAATGCCAGAATCGCCTTTGTATAACTGGTAAAGTTTGGACGTCACTTCTGTACGTAATGGTACTTCGGTACGTAAATAACTTCGGACGTCACATAACTGGAATTTATAGAATTTAAACCTAGCAAATATGTATGCACAGTTCTGAGTGCGAACAATATTCAAGTGAAATAATTTAAATTAAAGACGCACAGCGGTAGTTTTATGGCACTTGAGCGATGATAACGAGTTAAGGTACTTCCAGATGTGCTAGGACGATGAAACTTCGCTTGAACAATAGAGACTTGACATGATTGGCTTAGAGATATTCAATTCCCTGATATGATCATCCTGGGGAGGGGAGGGAGGGGGAATCCTGAAGCTTGATATTTGGAAAGACCTCATTTCTGACATGTCTCATTTCAAGTCCGGACCTGATCCGATGAATGTTGGGGGGGGGGGGGTGGAGGGAAAAACTGCAAATCTTGTGACAAGCTTAGAGTGGAGCGATCGGGATGAAACGTAGCTGGAAGAACCATGGGCGTCAAAATACAATACCAAGGTAGTCCAGGATTCAGATGAATGTTCAAAAAGAAGCACACCTCGACGATTTGAATTTCTGGTATTTGAATCATGCACGGAAAAGTCTTATGTTTCTCCAAGAACAAAATAATTGAACCGTTGAATTCGAAGATGTCTGGTCATTGCAACCTGTAAAGTGAAAGACCAACATCCTCTCGGGTCAGATTTGAACTTGTGACCCTCGCTTTACAGGAGTGACTCGCTACGCTGTCAGAAGTTTCATGAGATTTAGATGCGGAATTTTAACAGTTAGTTTAGCTGCGAAATTTTAACCTCTGATCTAACCTCGTGTTTTTTATGGCACTTGCCCTTTGGCCAAGTGCCATATAGCGATCGCAATTTCTGTCCGTCCGTCGGTCTGTCGGTCTGTCCAGGTTTTGCTAGTTCGGGCACTTCCACATAAGCTAGGACGATAAAACTTGGCAGGCGTATCAGGGACCCCAAATGATTAAGTTGGAAATAGTCACTTCCCCGATTCGAGCACCGTGGGGGGAGTGGAGGGAGGGTGAATCCGGAATCTTGAGGTACTTTTAACTTTTGAACGGGTGATCGGATCTCGATGAAACTTGATATTTGGAACGACATCATGCCTCAGACGACCCACTTAAAATCCGGACCGGATCCGGTGACTTTTGGGGGGAGCTAGAGGGGGCAACCGGAAATCTTGGGAAACGCTATGATAGATAAGATAAGATAAGATAAGATTTTATTTGCGCTAAAAGCCAACGGCCATGGCAAATACGTATATAACAAAAAAAAAAAAACAACACCACACACAAAAATATTAAACTCCTATAGGCACATATCCCTATGGGCTAAAGCTACCCTGAGGAACCTCACCAGCTGTTTTATATTTCCAAAACAGTTATTCCCTATTACACCACACATCCATTCTTCATCCATTCCCCTTCCATTCACACCAAAAATTTCTAACCTAAGTTCACTCAAACTTTCGCATTCACACAATAAATGCTTTAAATTCTCGTCCATGCTGCCACACATCGGACATGAATAAGGACCGGACCGACCCTTTGCCCTCCCAATATACCGTCTTCTCTCCCCCAGTGGCAGACTGTCTGCCCTACAACTAATCAAATCCCGTGTTTCCTCCCTTTTAAGACCCGCTTTAAAATACACTTCCTCCCCCCAAATCTCTTTAATTTTTGCATAAAACCTCAAAGACATTGACTCATCCTTGGCAACCTGCCAAGATTGAATTTCTTGATCCAACAGACGACTTTCCACCACCTTTCTCACATCACCCACAGGGAGTCCAGGCCCATCACCATTATTCCATAATTCTGACAAACCACACTGGTCCAATATCTGCCTCACCTGGGATGCCCATGAATCTTTTTTGGGGTCCCGCACGCTTTCCTTATATGCTGCCTTAGCGACTCGAACCCGTGGCATCTGCAGCAGCTTCTCCCAAAATGAAATCATACTTACCCATCTTTTTTTCCTTAAACTAGTTAGGCCCAGGTCACCCTTCAGAACTATCGAATTTATTTTGTTACTAACTCCTAGTACTCTTTTAAAATACATCAATTGCAGTTGCTCTAACTTTTCATACTTACCAAAACCCCAAATCTCGGATGCGTAATGTATAGCCGGAATAATTTTTGTCTGGAAAACCTGTTTATGTAACTTCATATCTTCTATAACTTTTAACTTACTTCTTAATACCATATTTATACATCGCTTACCTTTGGTTACGCTTGCTTCAACTTGGCTGCCGAAGGAACCATTTGACTTAAGCTTATGTCCTAAATAAATAAATTCTTCCCTAAACCCTATTTCCTCTCCCCTAAATTTCAATTTAACTTCATCTTCTAATCTTCCCCCTTTCCTAAAAATCATAACAACCGTCTTCGCCACGTTTAACTGTAACTCCTTTCCCGCCAAATATTGATCCAAAAAGTCCAATAACTTCTGGAGATCTGACCGACTGTCCGCTATCAACGCAATGTCGTCAGCGAACAACAACATGCACAAAGATATGATGTCAATACTAACTAATGGAGCACCCATTCTAGTCATAAAATCCTCAAGGTCATTTATAAAAAGGGTGAAAAGCTTAGGGGAAAGGGTACACCCTTGCTTAACCCCTTTCAATGACGTAACTGTCCGAGAAATCCTGTTCATTACTCGAACCACCATATAAATACCTGAATAAATTTGCGCTATAACTCTTACAAATGTTATCGGTAGCCCTACATCTACCAACACTTTCAACAATAGGCTACGTATAACATTATCAAAAGCACCTTTTAAGTCAACAAATGCAACGTAAAGCTTACCTTTTCTCCGTGAAGTGTGCTTCCGTATTAACATCTGGAGCGAAAAAATCTGGTCTAGGGTACTGTAACCCTCTCTAAAACCAGCCTGGAGCCTACTTAACTTAGCCGTACTATTTAACCATGATTTTAATCTATTATCTAATATCTTACAAAATAATTTACTAATCGTATTTCCTAAGTGAATTTCCCTGTAATTTTCTTTATTTGTCCTATCACCTTTCTTAAAAATTGGGGTAACTACTGAAGTATTCCATCCTTCTGGCCAATAAATATTATTTATTATTGACGTAAATGCCAATGCCATGAAAGGTATTAAATATTGTTTACTCCATTTCCATACAATCGTTGGTATACCATCTATTCCTGGTGCTGATCTCCCACGCATACCTTTTAAAGAAACCCACACCTCATGTTCACTTACTGGAGCTACTAGCTTAAATTCTTCCTCGCCTATGGGTAAACTCACTTGTTTCTCCATCTCCTTTAATATTTCCTTAAAAACGGTCTGGTCGTTTTCGCATCCTTGCTCCTTATCCTCTAAAAAATCAGGCCAAGAGTCTGCTGGGGGCGTATGTTCGTTCATCTGGTTAGTTGTCAACATAGTCGTAACTCCCTTCCAAAATTCTCTACTGTTTTTACTTCTAAAATCCTTCACCACTCTATCTTTCAACTCCTTATCCACCAATTCTCTCTTTAACTTCAACAAATCTTTATAAATCTTTCTTATCACCTTATATTGACGCAATTTATCACTTAGATTATCTGGGTCACTAGCTTTCACTGCAATTAACGCTTTTATTACTTCTTCTCTTTTATCATAGCATTCCTTGTCAAAAAATGTTTTATTCCCATGCTTAGCCTTCTGTTTCTTAACACTAGAAATTTTGGAACACTTATCATATAATGTGTCTGTCAGCGCCCTCAAAGAGTGCTCTATCTCACCATCTTTTATTTCAGTAACTGCTTTCTCTATAACTCTTTCCATTTCATCTGAACCCAGCATAACGTGCAGCTCCTTCTCCGTAATCAAATCAACTTTTATCTTTTTTCGTGGTACATTATGCGGACAAGTCTGGGGGACACTCTCACCTTCTCCACTAACAACACAACTTATGTTAGGCACAGGACTTTCAACAGTAATAGTTACTTCCACCGGAACATGATCTGACCCCCCAACATTCAATGTCCTGAAGTTTCTGCAACACAACCAAAGAGACTTACTCACCAAAACATAATCAATAATGCTTGGAACTTTCCCTGAAAAGCATGTAAACCCTCCCCCTTCCTCCTTATCCGCCCCAACTCTACCGTTCAGAATTACCAAATTTTCGTTACCCGCAAAATCTAGTAAATTTTGACCCCACCTGTTTTTCCTCCGGTTCCGGTCCTTACTTGTCCTCACACCATACGTCTCCAGATACTCCTCGCGAAACTGGGTAGGTTCCTCAAGGCCCACTTGGTAATCCACACTCTCCAACGAGTCACTGGTATACCCATTGAAATCACCTAGAAAAATACGATCGTGGTTAGGCCACTTTCTACTTAATCTCACTGTCTCTTCTGCTAACAATTCCCAAGTGTCCTCTCTTGAGTATGAGCTAGACTGTGGTGGAATATAAACACAACATATCAACATTTTCCTATTTCCTACAACACCTCTTATCCATACAATATTTTCTGAACCACTTTTCACTCTTTCCACAAAATCAAATACACCATTCTTTAAGAAAATGCAAACACCCCCATACACCCTTCCATTTCCACTCTTACCTCGTCGCCTATCAAACGTACAAAAACCCTCCAAAAATAGTGGATCACTTTGCCATGTTTCCACCAATACAAACAAATCCGGGTGTTTCCTGACTTTCAACAAATCCGATAATTTTATACTAGAAAATCCTTGGACATTCCACAAAATGAAATACAGACATCTTGGTTGGAGGCACGTGTGCACATGGCCGTCGTCTCCCTATGTTTCTGTGTCACTCATTGGGACATCTCCGCGGTTCGTTTTTTCCAGCGTAAACAAACGTCGCGCTTGAGCCTGACCTTCGTAACGCCGGCCTACTCCATCTCCGGTTCCACCTTGCTCTGGAGACCCCGGCAAGAAAACTCGATTTGTGTCCGGTTGGCGATAAACATCGTTCGGGCTGATAAT
This sequence comes from Branchinecta lynchi, assembly GCA_023053575.1. Classification (NCBI taxonomy): domain Eukaryota; kingdom Metazoa; phylum Arthropoda; class Branchiopoda; order Anostraca; family Branchinectidae; genus Branchinecta; species Branchinecta lynchi. The sequence goes on from JAKZAP010000006.1 coordinate 11,584,631, forward strand.
CACCTCATTTCCACGCTTTCTCGTTTCATTGACATTCAAAACTTCGACTTGGGACCTCCCCACTGGAGTTCCGTACCCGGTTTGAAAACTTTCTCTGGCATCGTGGAAACTTCCGATAGAGCTAGCCGAGTTGCTCCTTCCACGACCAACTGGCCTATCGGTTATCTGTCGGCTTGCACCACTGTTCATAACATTACTTTGCTCCAATGGTGCCTGTCGCACTTCGATTGGTTCCCTTGCTGGACGATTTTGTAGCACCACGCGGTCTGCGCCTTCGTCATATACGAATGACTGGTTTCCCACCATTAATCTTTCCCCTCTCATGTGAGCTTCGAACCCCTCATTTCGCGCCTTCTCGAGAACAGGCTTCAGTTTATTTCGCGAAACCAGCTCCCGGCTTGTGTACTCCGGCATCGCGCTAAGGTGGTATCGGCGGAGATCAGGATTAGCTCTAAGGACGGAATCTCTGCACCCTTTTGAAACGAATTTGATAAGGACGGGTGGTACGGCTCTGTTATTCGACGATTTCACTCGGAGCCGGAAAGCGTCTTTTATTTCACTCTGGCTGATCCGGAAACGGGGAATAATTTGGTTCAAACAATCAACTAAATCATGCTGGAGACTCGGACCTCTAACTGAGGGTGCAAAATTGTACAAAATCAAATTTGTGCTTTTCATATCCGCTTCAAGTTTATCACATTTTCTCTGTTGTTCTTCTAATTTTGCGTTCAAACGACTAATTTCTGCTGTGGCTTCATTGACGGAGCTTGTGGTTTGGGCACAAGAGCTTTCGGTGTCTCTAGCAACCTTTTCCACCTTTTCTGTGAGTTGCGCCAACTGAGAAGGAACGGCCTCCAGTGCCCCAAGACGCGAGTTTATCTCCCCGATCTCAGCCAAGATTCTGTCTAACTTGTGTTCTGCCATATCTTTTGTAAAACGCTACAAGTAATATAATAACAAAACTTATCTTGCTGCGGGCAGGCCCACGGTATACGGTGGCAATCACCTATTGGGAGGTGGCCCGGTGGAACGTAGAACCTGCCAATTTATTTCCACCGTACTCTTGCATGCAACTCAGCAATCTAGATTCCAATCAGTAATCCGGCGCTCTGTCACAGGTTCACGTAAACTGATAAATTGACACGGCAAACTGATAGCTTCAATTGCGACTGCTCTGAATGAAAACTCAAGCAGAACTGAGTGGAGGAATCGAGATGAAACTTGGTGGGAAGACACCTAGCAAACACTAGATACATCATTGACATAACCGAGCCGATTCGGGCACTGTGGGGGGAGTGGAGGGAGGGGGAATCCGGAATCTTGAGGTATTTATAACTTTTGAACGGGTGATCGGATCTCGTTGGAACTTGATATTTGGAAAGACCACATGCCTCAGACGACCTACTTAAAATCCGGACCGGATCCGGCGACTTTTGGGGAGCTGGAGGGGGCAACCGGAAATCTTGGGAAACGCTATGAGTGGAGGGATCGAGATGAAACTTGGTGGGAAGACACCTAGCAAACACTAGATACATCATTGACCTAACCGAGCCGATTCGGGCACTGTGGGGGGGGGGAGTGGAGGGAGGGGGAATCCGGAATCTTGAGGTATTTATAACTTTTGAACGGGTGATCGGATCTCGATGGAACTTGATATTTGGAAAGACCTCATACCTCAGACGACCTACTTAAAATCCGGACCGGATCCGGTGACTTTTGGGGGGAGCTGAAGGAGGCAACCGGAAATCCAGGGAAATGCTATGAGTGGAGAGGGTCGAGATGAAACTTGGTGTGAAGACACCTAGCAAACACTAGATACATCATTGACATGACCGAGCCGATTCGGGCACTGTCGGGGGAGTGGAGGGAGGGGGAATCCGGAATCTTGAGGTATTTACAACTTTTGAACGGGTGACCGGATCTCGATGAAACTTGATATTTGGAACGACCTCATGCCTCAGAAGACCCACTTAAAATCCGGACCGGATCCGGTGACTTTTGGGGGAGCTGGAGGGTGCAACCGGAAATCTTGGGAAACGCTATGAGTGGAGGGATCGAGATGAAACTTGGTGTGCAGACACCTAGCAAACACTAGATACATCATTGACATAACCGAGGCGATTCGGGCTCTGTCGGGGGAGTGGAGGGAGGGGGAATCCGGAATCTTGAGGTATTTATAGCTTTTGAACGGGTCGATGGAACTTGATATTTGGAAAGGCCTCATGCCTTAGACGACCCACTTAAAATCCGGACCGGATCCGGTGACTTTTCGGGGAGCTTGGTTGGGCAACCGGAAATCTTGGGAAACGCTATGAGTGGAGGGATCGAGATGAAACTTGGTGGGAAGACACCTAGCAAACACTAGATACATCATTGACATAACCGAGGCGATTCTGGCTCTGTCGGGGGAGTGGAGGGAGGGGGAATCCGGAATCTTGAGGTATTCATAACTTTTGAACGGGTGACCGGATCTCGATGAAACTTGATATTTGTATAGACCTCATGCCTCAGACGACCCACTTAAAATCCGGACCGGATCCGGTGACTTTTGGGGGGACCTGGAGGGGAGAACCGGAAATATTGGAAAACGCTATGAGTGGAGGGATCGAGATGAAACTTGGTGGGAATACACCTAGCAAACACTAGATACATCATTGACATAACCGAGCCGTGCTTACTCGTAACAAGTGCCATATGAGCTCGTAGCTCTTGTTGTACTTATTGGTTTTACCCGGGGTTAACCCCCCCCCCCTTCCCTCCCAAATAAATTCCTGTATACGGACCTGGTCACGTCCTTGGAACATGTTTCTCTTGTTTGCCAATTCAAGGATTACCATGTTTCTATCTGAAGGGCGCCCTTTCTCGTGTTCAGGTCCCGTCTTGGATTTCCAAACGAAGAGCTGCCAGTATCTTCCTCGCTCCAGCGTTAACACCTAGAATTCCAAATTCAGTTTTAAATGTTGGAGGTGAAGCTGGCTTCTCCCATCCGGTACTCCTCTGCCGTAATAAATAAGAATAGTCCCCAAGTTTGTAACAAAGGGATACACAAATTGGGAAGAAGTTCGTAGTTCTCAGCGAATGATCATCGAACGAATCCATTGGTTGGCTCGCTCGAGATCAAGATTCATTCGTCTCAGACCTGTTGTCCTTAAGCGCAGCCAAGTGTGTAAGTTGAGAGAAGAGGTCTTAAGAATCTTCGTGGGAAGAACAAGCAAAAGCCCTCGGTACCATCACTGACAGAATTGGACCGGATTTGGGCACTGTGGGGGAGTTGGAGGGGCCTAAAAGCCAGGCTTCAACTTCCAGACTTTTCTTCCGGATTCCATATATCCGTTTTCGTTGATGTCGATCGTCGGAGCTTGGTATAGGGGCGAAAGACTAATCGAACCGTCTAGTAGCTGGTTCCTCCCGAAGTTTCCCTCAGGATAGCTGGCGCTCAATGCAAGGAGACGGAGTCTCATCCGGTAAAGCGAATGATTAGAGGCCTTGGGGCCGTAACGGCCTCAACCTATTCTCAAACTTTCAATGGGTGAGAAGCCCAGCCGAACTTGATGTGCGGCGGGGATTTCGGATCCGAGTGTCCAGTAGGCCACTTTGCTCAGGAAGATGAGTCCAGACGAAACCTCTGCGTATCTGGGACGTTGGACACCCCAGATTCTGGAATCTGGGAGGGTGTCGTAGAAGCAACCCGTTCAGGAGAAAAATAAATATGCAAATGCAGAGGGCAGGGGAAACAGGAGAGCTATTGTGAGGCAAGATATGAGCGAGAGAGATTGGAATGGAAGGAAGAAATTAGCCATCAGCATTTTCATGGTATCCGGAAGAGTTGGCCGACATTTAGTTATCCGAAAGGTGAAACCTGCCTTTAAGTGAGAGCAGAAAGGTCGTGATTACACCGTCTTCCTTTTTTCCGGCTGTTTCTAATCGCCTTTCATACACTGGCAACCAGTATCTTCCTGGAAGTGGTCTGCGGCATGAGTCAGGCTTCAAGATGCGGTAATTGATAAAAGAAATTGTCGGTGCGCCTCTGAATCTTTTCGGGGCTGTGGCCTTTGAACTTACCTCGGTGTTATCTGACTCAGTTCTGTGTTCTTGTGTGCGGGAAAGGAGTGGTCTGTAAATCGTGGCAGGTGGTCGGTCTGGAATCTGGAACCGTCGGCTCCTTCTGTGTGGTTGTTTTCACATCTTACTTTTTACAAGGTCAATCTGTTCTTTTGGCAGTTGAGTTTCAGCATGTTCTGTGGAGCGTTTTGTGATTTTCTATAACATGACATCATTTCTTACCCTTTTCCTACTCTTTTCCCACCCTTGTCCATGACGAGCAATTTGGGGTAAGGAGTGGTGCTTTGACTAATTGCATGTAGAGTGATGGCCCGCCATCTGCTGGAATTCTGGGACTGATTCTGGGTCCGGTGTGACTATGTTCGGCCATATTTAGGAAAAATAGTTCAGGCTGCTAGGATATTTTATCTTTCTCCCAGACTAAATGATTAAATAACAAGTAGTGAGCTGAAAGACAGATGCTCCTCAGGCCGGATTTGAACCCACGTCATCTTGTTTACAAGGCAAACTACCACTTAGCTACGGAGGGGCTTGTGGATGGAAGCGGGCTACAGGGACAGTGATCCCGTCAAAGGCAAATTTGTCTAAGCAGTTCATTGGATTACCTGGTGTAGGTACATGTCAAAGTCATGATGCTTAACTTGTAAATTTCGATTTTATTGCTTTCCTTTTTCATTTCATTTCAGCATATTGTGAATAGAAATAAGCGAGTAATAACAGTAAAGTCCATTGCGTCTAATCAGTAGTCCTACAGTTTACTATCCTGATTGTCGTAACCTGGTGTAAAGTTTGAACTATCAATAACATCCTTTACAGTTTTCAGTAAGTAATACAAATGAAAATAGTACTTTTAGTGTTACTGATAGGTACTGAGGATATCTAAAATGACATTTTGTTGATACTTTTTGACGAAATATAACATTATCGAAAATAACATCGAGACGGCAATTGAAAATACCTGTCCGAGGCTATGAGAAATATCTACCGAGCGCAGCGATGTTCATATTTTTCAGTGGCCGTCGAGCTTGTTATTTCGATATCGACCGAGATGGAGGTATGTAACTTTTATTACAGTTTTTCGAACAAAACTATTAACAATTAAGTATAAACCATGCATGTCACCGTATGTCCCACAGGTAGTGGGACAGTCCTATTATGATAATCGTCACACTCAAAGTTAGAGGTGGATATGACTTCATATCAACCTCCTTGGTGGAGGTAGGGAGGTCATATCCACCGCTAACTTTATGTGTAAAGATTAGCGTAATATAGCCAACCGACGGTCATAGGATGATATAAAGTAAGTATATGTTCGAGAAAAGTAATACCCGGTTTGAAGCTACGTCTCTGCATATTCGATGACATTAAATCATAACTTACCCTAATCTTTCCTTATTAATGTCATCTACAAAAAATTTATAATTCATTATTCGAATAATATTTTCTTATTCTATAAATATTTTCTTCATTATCATTAACCTATTCATAAAATTTTCTATTTAAAACCTACTAAAACCAAAAACCTTAGATTTCAAGCAGCCAAATCTTATAGGTTCGATGAGGTCCTTGGGTTTGAGCTACTTAATAATTCTTTTATTGACTTACCTAGAAGGTGTCATTTCCGAACCGTAGCTGGCTTTACTTTTCGGCTGATTTGTTTCAGTGTCATTTTCCCTCTGGGGGCTAACCTGTACCAGTGTAGCCGAAATCATGTTTGATTTAAATCCTAAATCAGTTGTGGTGCCGTCGACACTCCACAGGGAGCAGTCTGTTAGTGACGAACAAAAGCAGGGCTGGTCTCAAAAGAACATGATCGTCTTTCTTTTTCTACTTAGCTTGAGCCTCTGGTTTACTGTTCAAGGCGCAGGGGGGATTCTGCTAGCAGCTGGGGTTGTGGAATTTCTAGAGTTGTATCCGGTTTTATGTTCCTGTTCACCAACCAGCATGGGCTCGGCATAGTATTTCCTGTTACAGCAGAATCACAATGGAAAATTTGCATACTGAGTTAAGTAGGAAAAGGAGATTAGAAGTTCACTTATAAGTTAATTTGTTTCAATCATGCCATAACATAGTTAATTATTTTATTCAGCCATATAGACGATCGAAACCTTTGTATCCATAAAGGTTATGTTACCACTCGTATTTTTTACGCAGAATTCACTACTGTTCATTACCTTTTTGGGATCCCAAAACGTAAGTGGAGGGATACCTATGACATCGCAAAAGTTGTCCGTCTGTCCGTCCGTCCGTCCGTCCGTCTGTAAGCACGATAACTCTCGAAGGGAATGAGATATTTTGATGAAACTTGGTGTGAGGGTTCGTTGGGTCGTCGGACCAGTCAAGTTCGTAGATGGGCTTTGTAGCTCTACATTTAGGGGTGGGGGAGGGGATTCAAATTAAGGGACAAACAAAATATTTTGAAACAGCTAATGTGATAGTCGATTATGGGGTAAGAAGACATGCTGAACAAGATGGTGAAAACCATTTTGTCATCGGACAAGTAGTTCGCCCGGAATCCGGCCAAAACCGGAAAGTTTGTTGAAAGTAAAAGTTTTATTTGAAGTTGATTAGATGTTCGGTTTAGGGGTAGGAAGACATGCTAAAAGACGATGGTGAAAATTAGTTCTCGAAGGACAAGTATTTCGCCCGGAATCCGGCCCAAACCGGAAAGTTTGTTGAAAGAAAAAGTTTTATTTGAAGTTGATTAAATGTTCGATTTAGAGGTAGGAAGACATGCTGAAGACGATGGTGAAAATTCTTTTCTCGACGGACAAGTATTTCGCCCGGAATCCGGCCCAAACCGGAAAGTTTGTTGAAAGTAAAAGTTTTATTTGAAATTGATTAGATGTTCGATTTAGGGGTAGGAAGACATGCTGAAGACGATGGTGAAAACTATTTTCTCGACGGACAAGTATTTCGCCCGGAATCCGGCCCAAACCGGAAAACTGTTGTAAGTCAAAGTTTTATTTCTAGTTGATTAGAGAAGCGATTTAGGGATAAGAATTGATGCTGAGTCCCTGTATGACAATCGTATTTTACCCGGACATATAGTTCGACCGGAATCCGGCTGGAATCGGAAAATTTGTTATAAGCTAAATTTCTATTTGAAGTTGATTAGATGTTCATTACTGGGGAAAGAAGATACCCTGATTTCGTCTTTGAGCTTTCTTTTTTCGCCGGACAAGTAGTTCTGGAGTTCGGCCGGAACCGGGAAATTGGCAGAAGTGGCAGGAAGTTTTCGTCAAAACAGATATGACTTACAGGGGTAAACACACATGCTGAATCCAAATCTGAACTTGGTTTTCTCAGGTGATTAGCTATTTGGCCTTAATCTGTTTCTGAATTTTAATTGTAAAAATGTTCAAGGAGTCTGGCGAAGACTGGATCTGGCTAAGACAAGACCCAGTTGTCTGGATCAGATATTGAATTTTTGGGATCCCATCGAAACTTTTGGTCTTGTTTCTAGCTGATTTCTAAATTGGTCGCTAAAAATATATTCGTTTCGGTTACGGAGATTTGGTGTTTATTTATGGCGGCTTAAAATAGTACATCTGGCTCGCCTGATAATTCAACATTAATCGTCCTAGCCGCGTCAGATTATCATGACAAGCACTTCTTGTAATAATTAGCAACTAAAAGTTTGAGCTTGAAAAACTACCTTTCATGTGTAAAGATCATTATGAGACTGGCTGCTCTAAGTTTGAGGTTGAATAATTTAAATCGGTGATTTAAAGACTGTCGCTGATCATTCATCTGCCCCGAGGAGCTGATCTAGTTGACGGCATACACGATCTTTACCATGTTCTTGTTTAGATAACCTCTTCGCTCGTATCATTAAACACGCAGAGATGCTGTTCCTGTTGGGGAAGGCTGCATTGTTAAGGTCTTTGAGTAGGAAAACTGCCCTGCTAGTCAGAAAACGATGACACATATTCGCGCACCCTCGTTGATGGTGCTGTTCATTTGTACATTACCTTACCTCATTTATTTTGCCGTTCGCCTTTTATGCCTTGCTCACACAAACTGGGTTGGCTGATCCAGTTTTTCAACACAACGCTGTAGACGCAAAAGCTAGTAACATGCAGAAACAGAAAATACTTCGATTGGAAATAAAATAAAATCCTCAAATGGGATTTGAACCCGCAACCTCTGGCTCTCATTTAATGGTGCTTTTCCAGCTGAATTAGAGAAGGGTCTGGGAGCTAAGTTCCCAAGCCAGTACCATCTCTGTATAGTTTCAGGTCATGGGATCGATGGTTCTCAATCCTCAAACTGCTGTTTACGGAATTGATGGAGAATTTGACGGAATTTCAGCCTTATAAGATTTATTTTCTCTACTTTGTCCCGAGAATTCCAGATTCCAGATTTGACCTTGGTTTCAGTTTCTTGTTTTTGTTTAGTCACGGGTCAACAACCCCCCCTGCATTGCCTTCCCCTAGTTATATTCAAAACGCAGAAACTCGTGTGCGTGAAACGGCCATTAGACTTGCAGCTTTGTCATCTGTTATGTCGGACAGGTTTTCTAAGCTGGCTGCTGTGTCTAGTATGTGAAGTGTTGAAAAGGCTGTGATTGATCAAGAGGTGAATCGGGCAGAAGATGGACGAACGGATTCAGTCGATAACTGACTTTCAGCGTGGCTTAACCGTAAGGGGTAGTGTTCGAAAACCAGAGCTGAATGCAAACTTGAGCCGTTCGGGGTGCAATACAGTGGCCCACTTAGTTCTCCCGAGCATTGCCATCACCACAGAGGGTAGTGAATCAAGACGAAGGAGTGTTTCACCGGCCAAACCTCCTCGCCGCTCCAAGACTGAGAGGACACCGAGTCCCCAAGCTAGCGACTGGAAGGTACCCGGGCACCATGCTAGTATCCGACGACCGAGATCCCGGATAGCCGTGCCGGTGGTAATCCCAAACCTCGTGAAAACAGCGGTGAAGCTTCCCTTTGCGGTGCCGGTGCAGGCGTATACCAAACCACCAACGCCTCCGGTGCCGGTTAGAATGGTGCTAAACGAGAAACCACTGAACTTGTGCGGATTTATTCTTCTGCCCGCGAAACATGCAAACGAGGAACCACAGCTGCTTGAATCAAAGGACTTTCAGTTCGAGGTGAATTCAGAACTCGTGTTTTTCCGGAAAACATGGCCTACTGTGCCGGATTCGAAGGTCTTGAAAAGGGAGTTCAAGTCGGATTTATGCCTTCCGCTGCTTGGTAGGGTTGGGGTGTGTCTTATGACGGATGTAACCCAGGGAGAGAGCTTAAAGGAAGGGAAGAGCGCATGTGAATTAGAGAGACAACGACCCCTTCCGAAGATAAAGACGGCTCCCGATAAGGTATGCTCTTCGCCAGACCTGCTGAAAGACCTTCAAGGACGATTATGTCTAGTAGAATTTTCAGCATTTTCATCAATTTGTTGTCACAAAAATCAACCACCAGTCAGCCAAAGCACTGCTAAGAACAGCTGAATTGGTGTTCGAGTCTTCACTTTACCTTTTAGTCCTAACTGTACTGTTCAGAGTTAACTACCATTCAAAGAAGCATACCTATACTGTAGATACGTTAAGCGATACGTGCGGTTTCTCGCTAAGCATAACCGAGGGGTTGCCCACTATCGATTTAGTGTACAGGAAGTGTACAGTGCCGGCACCGGTTGCCACGTGTTAGAACATAAAACCTGCGTGCATAGAAGCCTTGAAGATGAATCGTCTCATTTAAGCTACGTTTACACGGAGGGTATTTACCCGTACTCCGCGGGTATTTTCCCCCGCAACAGCAAAAAATCCCCGGGTATTTTAGACTTCAATTTCGCGAACTTTTTAGCCAGGGATTTGTTTGTCGAAGAGTATTTTATGACGTCAGCAACAACAAAATCGGATTTTCGAGCATTAATTTTGATTATGTCCACATAAGAAGTGATCCAAATTGAAAAGATATCCTGAGCTTTATAACTTTGGAATCTATCGCCACTGATAGTACTCTCCCGTGAAAAATACCCGCGTACCGTCTGAACACTTTCGCCTCTCGTCTCCGGGGAAAAAATACCCGCCGTGTAAATGATCCTTTATGGCTGGTTGCGGGAAAAGATATATAGCAGGTGCTGGGGAGTAGGTAACCCCTCAAGCATAGCAAAAGTCGCTCACTGTCAACTAGGCAGTGCCCGTGGAAACTGGAATCAAAGACATTAAAACTGAAATTAAATTTTTCTGGAGACGCGAAATTCACCCCACTGGGCTTCAGTTGGAGCTTAGCTTTTAGCTTTTCAGTCGGCAAACACGCTTCATATGACTTGCGTTGCCGTGTTTCAGCATCGAGTCGGGAGGAAGGGGTGGGGGCATGGTTGGAATTTCACTTTGAATCAACTAACACTAGTTTCTTCCTTCGTGATTGCATAAAAAAACAAGACGAAAGGTTTCGATGGGATCCCAAAAGTTTATTATTTGATCCAGACAATTGGGTCTTGTAGATATTCCGTCTTCGACAGACTTCTTAAACATTTTTACTATTCAAATTTAGAAACAGATTAAGGCCAAAAGTAATCATCTGAGAATGCCAAGTTCGGATATGGATCCAGCATGTGTGTTTACCCTTAGCCTACGTCGTCTCTACTTTGACAAAATTGATCAAAACTTCCTTCCATGCTTCTGCTAAATTTGCGGTTTCGGCTGGATTCCGGATAAACTACTTGTCTGGCAAAAAAAATAAAGCTCAAAAACGAATTCAGCCTCTCTCCCTACCCCTACTTTTAACAAATTTTCCGGTTTCAGCCGGATTCCGAGCGATCTTACGTCCGGTGAGAAGATATTGTCATATACGTATTCAGCATGTCTTCTTACCCGCAAATCGAACAACTTGTCAAATACAAATAAAACTTTTACTTTAAACATTTTTTCCGGTTTTGGCCGGATTCCGGTCGAACTAATTGCCCGGTGGGAAAATAGTTTTCATATTCGGTCTCAGCACGTCGTCTTACCCCTAAATCGAACCTCTAATCCACTTCATATTAAACTTTACTATTCAAGATTTTTCCGGTTTTGCCGGATTGCGGGTGAACTACTTGTCCGGCGAGAAGATAATTATCATATTCGGATCCAGCATGTCTCCTTACTACTAAATCGACTATTTCATTAGCTTTTAAAAAATGTTTTTTTGTTTCCCTTGATTTCAAAAACCTCCCCCACCCCTGGATATAGGGCTACAGTCAGCTACAGAACCCATCTTCGAACTTGACCTGTACTTTGACCCAAAGAGTGCTCATGCTCATGCCAATTTTGATCAAATGCCTCAACCTCTTGAGAGTTAACGTGCTAATAAGATAAGATAAGATAAAATAAGATTTATTCAAATAAAAGCACAGAGGCCATGGGAAAAAAATAAACACAAACAAAACTAAAAAACAAACCAAATAAATGCTAACTATTTTACATATTCCTTTACAGGAATTTTTCTCTGTGGTTCATCGAAACCGAAAGGAATCTTCCCAAGTTTTCAATATCACCAAATATTTTACTTCCCATTTACCAACCAATCCTCCCCCCAATTACTAACACCAAAAATTTCCCCACGAAGATCTGAAAGCTCAGGACATACGCACATTACGTGAAAAATATTTTAGTCCAATTGTCCGCACATTGGGCAAAAGTAAGGACCAGACAACACTCTTACCTTACCCCAATATCTTCTACGCATTCCTAAAGGTAGACAATCACCTCGTAAACTCATTAACAACCTCAAATGATCTGCTGAAATTCCCCCCTTGGAATTTCCTCCCCCATGTCTCTTGGCCCTCGCGTACAAGCACAATGAGTCAGATGCCTCCACCCCACACTGCCACAATTGTATTTCCTGGTCATGTAACCTAACCTCCACCTCCTTAGCAATACTCACACCATTTCCTGCTCTAGGTCCTTTTCCATCACACCAAAAATGAGACAAACCGCTACTACCCAAAATATTTTTAACCTGTTTTGACCACGGTTCCTTCGATTCAGTCGGACAGACTGACAATTTTTACGAAGTTATACGTATCCCTCCTCTTACGTTTTGGGATCCCAAAAACAGACCAGTCTCCAAACGCTTGTTATCAGATCGAGTATTGTAGTAATCGGTGAACTGCTACTTGATTTGATACTTTCGTAGACGTCTGTAGAAACTCATTAATATTTTACAATTTGCAGAGATCTAGCGTTCCGTCTCTGCTGGTGGTATTTAAGAAAATCCCGTCCAGAAAATCCGACGCCACACTGCTATAAAAAGTGCTGTCGGACTTTGAACGTTCCTGTCAAGACCGCCGAATACGTGCATTGTGCGTTAATGGAACAATTTGCGCATTGGAATGCGGCTCGTATGGCATGCGCTTGCGCGTTCGATTTTGAAATTCAAATCAGTCTTCGTGATTTTAATTAGCGTATCTTGTTCCAGTGGTACACGTCTGTCGACAAGGAAGAGAGGCTGTACTACTTTGAAGAGAATAGCAACGAGTCCGTATGGGTTCTACCGGACGTCCAGCCCGTCACGTCTGAGGTATGTGTCCTACAGTCCTACTGCTTTATGTCTCACTAGCAGGGTTCCGGATGAAAATTTGTAGCCTATTTAGTTGTATGGTAGTTGTACGAAAAAGCTGCATGTAGATATGCAGTAGTACAGAATACTTTCATTTAATGTGCATCACACTGGGCTAATCTTAAGCAGTAGTATTCAGTAGCATCCCGCCTTGCTCCAGTAGCATCCAGTCTTGCTATAGTAGCATGTAGTAGTATTTTTCAAACAATGCTTACAACGGATACGTCAGCTATGGTCAGCTATGATTCTTCGTCAGCGATATTTCGGCCCTTCTTGGCAAGGGTCCTCGTCAGGCTGTTAGTAGTAGTATCAGTTGGTACCGCATGCTACTTTTTCGTACAACTTCATACTGCAATTTTGAGATAATTTTTCATTGGGTTGACACATTTCCCTTTAATCCCCTTTCAAGGAAAGCTGACTTTCTTTTCCCTTCTCAGAAAGTTGATGAAGAGTATGTTAGTTATACTTGTTCTGAATGGATTTCCGCAGACTTCGATATGAAATTAATACATGAATATCATAAAATATTAATAATATAAACAGAGAACCGATTTTTGAATGCTACGATGAATGTATTAATTAATGTTTATTACGCACTGGGCATAAGTGTAGTGAAGAGTAAAAGCATAAACAAGAGCTACGAGCTCATATGGCACTTGTCACGAGTAGGTGGTGTGAGAAACGAAAACGTAAATCCGAGCATTTTTCCGGAAATTCCAGTACTCCTACCCACCGTGCTGGGATCCGATCTGGATCCTAAATTATGTCGTCTAAGGCCCACACTCTCTACTTTCCAAATTTCATTCAAATCACTCCACTCGTTCAATCCCTATGCGAGCCACAACAATTCGGGGACTCCCCCTCCATATCCCCCCACTGTGGCCGAAAACGACTTGGCCACATAACTTTGCATCTCTAACATCTCCTCTTCCCCTCCATCAAGTTTTACTCGAATCGGAGCATATCAGCAAAATTTCCGGTTCCCGCTTCATCATCCTCTACCTTGGTCGGAACCGGTTCGGACGTCAAAGGACAAATCTAGGCCGCATATGTGGTCTATTTGGCCGGGTCACTAATATGCCTGTCAAGTTTTATCCTCCTTAGCACATCTGTGAAGTATCCGAACTCGCAATCACCGGAATTCCTGGAAAACCGCTACACCCCCCCCCCCCCCAAAGAGCCCCGATATGATCTAGTTTTGTCAAGAAAGTGTCTAATTCTTATGCTTATTCTTCCCACCAAATTCCATCCAGATCCCTCGACGCTAAGCGTTTCACAGAAATTCCGGTGCCCCCTTCCACCCCCCCCCCCTGTATCGGATCTGGTCCGGACTTGGCATGGTACATCTGAGACAATACCTCTTTTCACTTGCCAAGTTTCATTCAAATCCGATCGCCCGTTCAAAAGTTATAAATGCCACTAGATTCCGGGTTCTCCATCCCTCCGCTCCCCCCACGCTGTTCGGATCGTTCAAAGGACTATTCTCAAGTCGGTCTATTCGGATCCCTGATATTCCTGCCGAGTTCCATCATCCTAGTACATCGTGAAGTACTGAACTCGCAGAATCACCAGAATCCCCCCCCCAACTCCCCCCACAGTGCCCGAATCCGGTCCTGTTATGTCAACGATGTATCTAGGACTTGTGCTTGTTCTCCCCACCAAGTTTCATCCCGATCCCTCCACTCCAAGCGTTTCCCAAGATTCCCCCCGCCCTTCAGCTCCCCCAAAAGTCATCTGATCCGGTCCAGATTTTAATCGGGTCGTCTGGGGCACGAGGTCTTTCCTAATATCAAGTTCCATGAATATCCGATCACCCGTTTAAAAGTTATAAAATCCTCAATATTCCGGATTCCCCCTCCTTCCACTCCCCCCACGATATTCGGATCGGGGTTTAATAAGATCGGCGAAACCTATGGACATAAAACATTGCCTAGCTAGAGAGGTTAGGGTATAGGGTTTCAACTGGTAGGCTGCAAGGTAAAAGAGCGTGCTAGGCTATATATATATAGCCTATATATATATAGCCTAGCACGAATTGAAACCAATTGTTTCCGATCATGATTTTACGATTGGAAACAACTGTTTCCAGTCGTAAACAACTGTTTTCCAATCGTAAACAACTGTTTCCAATCGTAAAAAAAACAATTGCTTACGATCGTTTCCAATTGTTTACGATCGGAGAAATGTCCCATAATACGATGAATTGAATTATTTCCATACGGATACCAAGTCACTTTCTGCTTCAGCCGGATTCCGATGAAAACAGGAATCAATTGAAAGTTTAAAGAAATTTTACTTTGATGGTCGGTGGGGTAAAACCAAATAAGGAAATGCTGTTTATTCCGTGCGGAATGACAGTTTGGAATGACAATTTGTGTTAGGCTTAAAGTTTAACTGAACAGGCAACTTATTTTTACATCTTAGATTCAAATATATTGAATTATTACAACACACATTGGGGATTTTCAATCTGTCCACAGTAGTCTTCAGTAGGGACGTTGGGAATGTGGACGCTTTCCCATGGTGAATCCGTCCACGATTCGCCCGCGAAAATTTAAACTGTCGACCAAATGTGATTTTTCAAGCTCTTATTTTGGTCGAGGTCAGATATGGCAAATACACAATTTATTTATTCCTATGCTACTGGTGTTGTTGCCAAATGTTCCAGGCACCATAGAGCTATCACAAAAAAGGGAAGAGCAGCAAGCACAATGGGATAATCGGTTATTTGGAAATATCAGAAAAACAAACTAATGCTTTTTCATCGGGTTTTCAAGATTATTTAAGTGAACAAGTGATGGGTAACTAGATTGTCGTATCCTAGCCCTTTTCGGTTAAACTTTAACTATATTTTGATTTTGTCTATTTTCTGCTTGTTCAGATGGTCGTTATTAGCTTTAGAGGAGGAATGGCTGTTGTTTCTTTACATTTTGTTTGTCAAGTGGAATATAGGGGAAAGTTACGTAGGTAAAGAACGAATGAACATGTTTATTTCCCATCTTTACCGAAAATGTCACTGGTGGAGTATAAGAAAAGAAAAATAAACAAAAAGGAACAATGAACAACATACAGGATACAGTTTTAACTCGGCAATACATAATTCATAAAGGGACATACAAAATAATACAATATTTCTTTAACTGTTTAATTGCTAGATAGAGGCGGTTTAGAGGGTCGAGGGATTCCAAAAATCGAGCACGACGCTCTATAGCAGCCTCAATCGGATCTTTAACCCCATGATTTCATGTAAATCGTCGATTTCGAGACCACAGTGGCAGCTCAATCAGGAATTTAGCATATTTGTAAAGAGTACTTCTAATAGTTCTAACATCAGATGTTTGGAAAAGTTTCCGAAATGGTGCTAGTGCAAGTGCATGCGGTGATGCAGAGCAGTATACAGCTGCGCGAGCACCAGTCTGTTCTAACGGGCTTTCGACGCAGCAAGCATACAGTATGCTTTTCTGACTTTAGCGGGGAAAATGCACGATTAGGCCGGAACGTGTAGATCGCAGGTCTTGACGGATGGACAACCCGAAGTCAGAGATTCGGAAAGGCTTAGTATCTCTCCCTTATCTTCACCTTAATCGAAGAACTATCGCAGTTTCTACCGTACAAATAACCATATCACTTTTTCTAGGGTTAGAAGCGAGTCTTATGACATAAATATACTAAAATTCTCTTCAATACGGGAGATCGAACGGCCCAGGTTCAGTACATCATCTGCATAATTCAGAAGCGACATCAAGTCCACGGAAAATAAAGACCAATTTCGCTTGTTTTTGCGCTGTAGGCACAATCAAGACTTGATCCAGCTTGGGAATTTGTCGTGCTAACCATTCGGCCAGAAGAGACGACAAATGAATCAATCATTCAAATCCCACAACAATCTTCGGACTTGTTTTGTATTTCATTTTCGCGTCGTTTCTGGGGAGAGGGAAGGCCAAACGTCTATTATTGTTGAGTGCTCCAGTAGGTAGCCGAAAATAAACTGGAAGGAAACGCTTCGTTAGACCAAAATTATGCAAGATTGATTGCCGAAAGAAGCGATTCTTGAAAAAAATAGGACATCCTTCTTAACTCCAGACAATTGTGCTTCGAGTGCCAGCGATTAAATGAGTTATTGCTTCTCTTTCTGCCTTTTCAAGGTCCTATCACAGATTCCTTTTTTTGTTCTGTTGGTTCTCTTTGGTTCAGGTTCCACCGAGTCTACTATATAAATATGTACACGAATCTGGCAGGGCAGATATCATAATCGCAGATATTTTTAAAGATTCAAGCAATTCTCTTTGCTCCTTTTGTATGCGCGTTTCCTTCATTGTATCCTACTGCGCGGCGAGATTGTAGTCCAGGGCATTGGTAAAGAACGATGTGAAAAAGTGTGTCATCATTAAAAATGACCACTGTTTTCTAATCTTCCTGTCCTTCAGACCGTCAATAATTGCCTTGGCGGGCTGTTGAAGTCAAAGAACACCATTATCGTTAATCCATGTCTATCTGTATACAGTAGAGGTATGCCTCTTTGTACGGTTAACTTTAAACAATGCAGTTTTGGGCTAATGGTAAAATGAAGACCCAGAACATCCATTTAAGTATTCTTAGAAGCCCGTGATTGCAGTACATGTACGCGTATTTGAACGTAGCCTAACAGCGAACGGTTGACAAAGAAAATACTAAAAGCCGTACCAGGCAGCTTTTACAGCAAAATGCTTGCCGAAAACGTTTATTTCGTCTCTATCTTACTATGTGACTGCTCAGGCCCGTATCCAGGAATTTATTTCGGGGGGGGGGGGGGGGGGGGTTATTGCCTGCCGGTCGGACAAAAAAGTACAAAAAAACACAGATCGGAGGGAAAAGCCTACAAAATGATTATTTTTGTAGGTTACGGGCGGGGGAGGGGTTCAACCCCTAGCCCCCCCCCCTGGATACGACCTTGTGTCTGCTACATTTTGAATTATTTGTTCTCAGTTTCTTTTAGTTTCTTCTTTCAAATTGTGAATCTTGGGTCAGGTCTCGGGTCAGGTTCAAACTACCCCATCGGATATATTTAAAAATAAAAAATTAAACTTCAGTTTAGGCTATTGTTTGTGCCAGAAGAGAGCTCAAAGAGTTGGCTGTCACGTGAGACCATTTTTTTTATTTTGCTTTCCACGTTTTTATAAGCAAAAGCAACACCGTGAAACATTTAGAGTAGTGTTCACATAAGCATGCCTCTACAGTAGCTGCTTCGGCTGACTGGTAGTCGACTTTTGTCGCAGCAAGTGCACTAAAATGGCAGTTTGAAGTTAACTAATGTTCAAAGAAGCCTCTACTGTATTACATTGAATTACTTCTCCAGTTATCTGCAAGTTATCGACTTCCTTCATTATAAAGGGTATTAAAGGGCATAAAGGGTACATGATGTGTTGCCAGGTCCGTATCCAGGAAAAAATTCTTTGAGCCCAAGCTGACTTTGAAACATTTATTCAAATAATCTACACAACGGATACGTCAGCTGAGATAGTAGCCCCCCCCCCCCCCCCCTGGATACTGCCCTGTCTGTTGCCCATAGTTATTTCAGCTTCAAAGGGCCTTCTAGTGTTGGTTTCTGCTTGATGACGCACAAATACGACACAAATTTAGTCATATTGGAAAAGGAATTCCATGAATTGAGCACGTCTGTCTATCTGAGCGAAAAGGGTACCCTTCAGTGGCAAACCGGATGCCTAGAAAGGGGATTCCAAATAAACAGTCTAGTGTGAACAACTAAGTCAGAACAACCAGAGCAAAATAACACTAGGGAGTAACGTCAAGACCTACGCTGCTTCACAAACGGGCCATACTCACAACGCCGCCCACTGCGCCTGCGGCATTTAAAGCGAGACAAACTTGCGGATTTAGATATTTCTAGTAAAGCTAAGACGCGGTCTGCATACATCGAGGAAACAAGGGAGGTTGTAACTCTTCTTTACTGTGTTGAGAATATGAAGTTCTTGGAGCCAGCGCTGGTACACGACCGATTGAGTTTCAGGAGGGACGTTCACTATCGCTAGTGGTGCTAGTGTCGCTGTTATTCGAGCGTGTGTCACTTTTTTCAAGTCGTGGCGCCACGCCCTAGTGTTCTTTTGCTCTGTGAACAACTTGTCGTGGTCTGGATGCCTTCTATCATACATGAGCAAGGGGCCATGATTTGAGAGTTCGGTATGAATAAGTGGATCTCTTTCCTACAAAAGCCCGAGGGGCAATGGTGGAAAAAAAAGCACATCTCAATAATCATAATATTATAGACGCCAAAATTATCCCTTACCCCCCAAACGTTCCCGATACTCCATAGCCTGCTTGAGAAACCTCCAGTCGGCAAAATTTCTCTTACCCAGATTAAAGTTAGGTTTCATTTTCACACAACAGGCAACCGCTCGTTCACGATACACAAGATAAGCGCCTCTTGTGTATCACCATTGACCGCCGTCCATTTGAAGTTCTAAAAGGACCCCTCGCAGTATTTACTGTTCAACTTGTAGTATTTTAAAATAGTTGAATACTTTAAAACTAGGCTGTGCTTTGAACGAATAACCCACGGGTTTAGCTGTTTTAACCCTTTTCCGAGACCCCTTGACGTATGTCGAAAACAGGGAAATAATTTACAAAACCGTTTTTTCTGATGGAAAAACCTCTTGCAGACAACCCTCGACAGCGGTAGTGAAACACTGCAAGTGAGAAAACCAGCGTGGTTTATTTAGAGGGGTTAGAATGTACCGTACGAAATTGGGGTCTCCTTATTAGAAATATATGGAGCGATTATGGAAGTAGGTTGCGTTAGTATTATAGGTGAGATAGGTCCTTTAAAGTTTAACTGCAAAGGCAGCTTAATTTTGGGATCCCAAAACGTAAGTGGAGGGATATCTATGACATCGTAGAAGTTAACAGCTAATGTGATAGTAGATTATGGGGTAAGGAGACATGCTGAGCACAACCATTTTGCCGGACTTGCCGGACAAGTGGTTTGTCCGGAATCCGGCAAAAACCGGAAAGTTATTTAAAAGTAAAAGTTTTATTTAAATTTGATTAAATTTTCTATCTAGGGGTAAGAAGACATGCTGGACATGATGGTGAAAACCATTTTCTCGCCGGATAAGTAGTTCGTCCGGAATCCGGCAAAAAACCGAAAGTTGGTTTAAAGTAAAAGTTTCTTGAAGTTGATTAAATGTTCGATTTCAGGTTAAGAAGACATGCTGAACACGATAGTGAAAACCATTTTCTCGCCGGACAACTATTTCGCCGGGAATTTGGTCAAAACCGGAAAAAAATTTAAAAGCAAAAGTTTTATCTGAAGTTGATTAGATGACAGATTTAGTAGTAAGAAGAGACGCCGAGTCTGTATATGACAATCATTTAGTAAAGTTTGATTTGAAGTTCATTAGGTGTTCTTTGTAGGGGATAAGGAGATACACTGGATTCGTTTCTGAATTTTCTCTTTTTGCTGGACTAGTAGTTCGCTTCGGAATCGGGCGAAACTGGAAAACTGGCAGAAGGAAAGCAGGAAGTATTGTCAAATTACGTATGGCTTATAGAGGTGTATCTGACAACTTGGTTTTCTCTGATGGTTAGCCTGGCGAACACTGGATCTGGCGAAGACAAGACCCAATTGTACGGAACAAATATTAGATTTTTGGGATTACTTCGACACCTTTGGTCTTGTTACATCAGATAGTTGTATACACTGAAATATTTTGACCCATCTCAGGGTTTTGTATTTTTCACCCAAGGCTCTAGTAATAACGCCCAGAATGTGCGCTGATTGCACGATAACCCAAAACTCACCGAGACGCGGAGAATTTGAATTCGAAAAAAAAACGCATTTCCAGGGTTAAGGTCGCTAGTCCCGGAAAAGTCGCGGCTGAAGAAAGTAACAAAATGAGTTAGAATATGTCTGTGGAATCTGCCATTTTTAGTTAATTTTTCCGTAATGGCTTACTTTAGTAGTTGGTAAATGTTTCAACCATAGAGGGACCGGTTCACAGAGGTACCAGAAATCCGAAAGAATAAGTTCATTCGGTGAAATCGATTACATGTGGATAGCGGACAAACGAACTAACACAGTTATCGGGTTTTCAGGCCTATTTAAGTGAATAAAGTAAGTAAGTAAGTAAATTTATTTATAACCCGCCGTTTTCAGAAAGCGGAGTGAATGGAGAAAATAAATAAAACACATAAACATACACAAAAAGATACTTAATTTCAATCGTCGGCCAGGAAGCACAATAAGTGATATTCAGCTAGACTGTCGTCTATAGCAGTCCCTTTTTGGGGGGATCACAAAACGTAAGTGGAGGGATATCTATGACCTCCTAAAACTGTCGAAGGGGTTGAGTTATTTTGTTCAAATTTGGCGTGAGGACTCTTTGGGTCAAAGAACACGTCAAGTTCAAGACGGGCAAGACCTTTGGTCTTGTTATTCAAGAAGCTTGAGCTTTGAGTGCGCGGAACTTAAACCACACCTTGCACTGTCTACTAGTTATGTTTCAGTATTTCAAAATGGTTGAATTCTTTCAAACTAGGCTCTGACAAATTTTCCGCATTCTTGTTGATTTTACAGATCGGAAATAACGACAGGGCAGAAAATCGTGTAGGAAAACCTGATAGTGTGTCCGCACCATTACAGCCAACTTTCTGTGCGGTAGGCCATTAGTCGCGTTCCTCGTCGATATTAAAACCGGCGTTTTTGAGAGCATGTTTTTGGGATCCCAAAACGTAAGTGGAGGGATACCTATGACATCGCAATAGTTGTCCGTCCGTTCGTCTATCCGTCTGTGCGCACTATAACCCTCGAAGGGAATGAGATATTTTAATGAAACTTGGTGTGAGGATTCTTTGGGTCAAGAGTAAGGACGAGTTCGTAGATGGGCTCTGTAGCCCTACTATTAGGGGTGGGGAGGGGATTTAAATTAAGTGGCAAATTAAATACTTTTAAACAGATAATGGGATAGTCGATTAAGGGGTAAGAAGACATGCTGAACACGACGGTGAAAACCATTTTGTCATCGGATAAGTAGTTCGCCCGTAATCCGGCTAAAACCGGAAATTTTGTTAAAAGAAAAAAGTTTTATCTGAAGTTGATTAGATGTTCGATTTAGAGGTGAGACGACATGCTGAACATGAAGGTGAAAACTACTTTTTCGCCGGACAGTTAGTTAGCCCGGAATCCGGCCAAAACCAGAAAGTCTGTTAAAAGTGAATTTTTTCTGTTTGAAGTTGATTAGATGTTCGATTTAGGGGCAACAAGACATGCTGAACACGAAGGTGAAAACCATTTTTTTTTTTGCCGGACAAGTAGTTAGCCCGGAATCCGGCCAAAACTGGAAAGTTTGTTAAAAGCAAAAGTTTTATTTGAAGTTGATGATTTACGGGTAAGAAGACACGCTGAATCTGTACATGCAGTTAACTTGAGTTACTTGAATTTGATTAGAAGTTCTTTATACGGATAAGGAGATACGCGGAATACGTTCCTGAACTTTTTTTTTGACAAGTATGGTAGTTCGTTCGCAATTGTCTGGATCAAATATTAGATTTTTTAGATCCCATCGAAACCTTTGGTCTTGTTTTATGTGTTGGTTAATCATACCAGCATCAGATCCAAGTTTTTGTTAAATTAATATTTTAAAGTAGCGGAAGGCCTAAGCACTTGATATTTTTCATTTCACAATGCACTGATTTGCTAAAAAGTATTCAGGATTTACTGTCTTGTTTAAAGACGCTAATTGATCATGACGTAGATATGTCACTTGGACCAATCAGGGAGAGTCGGTTTCAGCATTTTTCTCCGAAACACCGAAGTTACTGCGAATCCCTGGGCGTATAAGGTGTTTTTCTCTCCCTTAGTAGACCGTAGATTCGATCTCTTACTGCATCAGGTGTTTTTAATTCAAATCGTCGTATCTAGAGGAGATGGCTACAAATGTCTTTTGAGTAGATTTTCAGGACTAGTACTGTGGGAAGTCCAGATTAGTTGCAGAACGGGTAAAAATATCAGTATGGGGATATATATCAGGGACATATCGGGTGCAAAAAAAGGTTTGTCAAAATTCGTTTGCCCTTTAAATCACATAAACGTTCGATCAGAATTTTTGACTATTGTATGTCTTTATCTTTTTTCCTGGTCCTCGCCCTTCATCTTCACTAAATTTAGTGTTAGAAACTTACCTGGGCAAAAATCACCAGCTGACAACGCAGTCGGAACAGCATTTCGGTCGAAATGGGGTCTTTTCTGTTGTCTTCTTTTTGTTTAGCGCCAGTTCAGCTGCCTCTTTAAATGTTATCGTTCGAATTCAGGCAGCTCAGAGCCCATCGCTCACTTCTCTACCTATTGAAAAGACTTGAATATACTTGGGAAATTCGATTGTACTCCATTCAGGTGTTCGTGCTCTGATTTTAAGCGCCTCATTATTTTGGAGCGTTACCCTTTTTGAACTGAATATGAATAGCGCAGGAACAGCAACATAAGTGAATGGTGCAGGTCCGCTTACGATTATGTATGGACGAACTCATGTGAATGCCAGTGTCTGTCGTATTCTTGGTTGATACGGTCTCCCCACCCCGAAGTTTTAATTCCTTTGACTAGCAGCCTTCTGAGGTTTCGAGGATGCCGAACTTACCTAAATACTCCTTGATTATTTAGGCAAGTTTCTACTGAAACGCACTTATCTGTGCGTACTGTGCGTACTTACTTAATGAACTTACCCCTCAGAAGTAGCGTCACAAAAATTAATTGTAGCCTATTATCAGTTAGTGAGTCGACTTGCCCTGCTGGTGCCAGAGCTTCGGCTGCCTTGGGTACACCATAACCGCTTTTCTTTATCCACCATAATTAAATATTCAGTGTATGGTAATTTATGTTTTATAACGATAGTTTGTATTATTAATCCTACCCAGAGACGTTAGATAATTAATAGCAGTAAGTAATGCAACAATTTTCACATTTTCCCTGACCTTTGTTTTCTTACTTACAGAAGCCTAGCCAGCCAACCAGAAAACAAGCTGGAACAACCCCTGATAGCCTGTTGTCCGGCGGTGGAAAAGAAAACCTCCCAAACAACCCCAGCCTGGGGCCTGCGAGACCCCGACAGGTCAGAGATGGCACTAGCTCGGTCGACCGGAAGGCTCAAGCCATGTCACAGAGTTTTCTGGATTCGAGGTAAAGTCGGTTTTCTTTACAGTTTGCCAATGCTAACCCGTTACCATTGTTTCAATCAAGGCCGTATCCAGGGGAGGGGTTAGGGGTTGAACCCCACCCCCCAAAACATACAAAATTAGTGATTTGTACAGGCTTTTCCCTCTGATCTATGTGTTTTTTGTACTTTTTTGTCCGACCAGCAAGCAAACCCCCCCCCTCCCCAAAAGGCAACCCCCCCCCCCCCCCCCGAAATAAATTCCTGGATACGGGCCTGGTTGCAATACTTGACAAAACTATTTTTTCTGGTTTTCTTCCTTCTTTTTTCCTTTTTTTCACAGCTTCTGAAACTGTAATCGTAAAGAATAAGCCTAGCCATAACACAAGCACAACAAAACCCCGAAATGTATCGATAACTTTCATTGATTCATTTCCTTCACGTCCTGCTGACTGGAAGCAAAGTTTTTCATTCCCTGCCTTCTCGGTATATATATATATAAACATGTATTTAAAAGCCAGTGGTCATATACACAACTACAAACAAAAACAATAACATATGTAATGCAGAAGGAGGGTTTGACCCACTTCCTCTTAGAGTGCCAAGCGCTTTCGCATTTGAGGGCAAAATTGGTTGGGGTGGGTTGGTATCGCTTCTCGGGATCCTGAAAAAAAAATATGCAAATATGTAATTATAGTTTAACTGAAAAGCCAACTTATTTTTGTGTCATTTAATTGAATACACTGAATTATTTGGATTCTGCAATGGGATTTTTTTATTTCCCACTATCTGCTTCAGTTATGAATATATGCGGCCATCCCCACAGCGTAAATTCTACTATGACGCGAGAAATTGTAATCTTGTCACAAATACGGCTTTTCAGTGGGCAGTGATGAGATTGGTGAAGATTGCATAGTGCCCGAAGAAAACAAAATCATAAATCTTTCTCATCAAGGCATACAACAAAAATACAAGCGCATAGAGGTACAACAAATCACACGGAGATTCCACTATTTGAAAATCGATAATTCTTGAATAGCGGAACAGCAAAGTAACGCATTTTCAGCGGGTCTTCAAGCCAATTTAAGTGAATAAGTGATGGTTAACTAGATTGTCCTATTTTAGCCCTTTTCGGTTAAACTTTAAAGTGTTTAGACTTGAGGACAGAAAGTTCAGCCTAGTTTATGTAACAGTTCTAGTAACAGGTGTAACAGTTTATATGTGTGGTGTGATGATACACGTACTCAATCTTGTATGACCTTTTTGCTTAATAAACAAGATATTATTATTATTGTATTATTAACATATTGGATGGCGCTAATCGGAAAAGTAAGCCTAGATTTGTTCCACCGGTATTTCGGCACTTCTTGGCAAGGGGTTCCGGATAAAATAAAAATAAAAATCTCCCCGGTACCAAACCCCCCCCCCCCCCCGCGTAGAAAAAAAAAGAATCTCCTAGTCCCAAATACATACGCCACGGATGGTACACGGGATTAGCTGGGTACCCAGATTAGCTCATGTACCTACTGACGGATACATAAGAGTAGGGCAACTGGACGCAGTATCCAGTAACAAGTGTAAGAATAAGCCTGTGTGTGCACAAAGGGCATGTGTATGTGAAGCAAAAAGTGCCGGCAAGATGTGTTCTAAGTTTTGAATGCGTTAAGTGCAGGCAGAACAAGGAAGGGGAGTGTAAAGCGGAGGTGAAGGTTGATGGTGACAGAATAATTGCTGAGTAAACGAACACACGCATTCACCTTAAGCTGTTGTCAGTGAGGGGTTAAAAGTGAAAGGTCAAATCAAAACCCGTGCCACTCAGTGTAACGATCCCCGCATCCCCCCCCCCCCCCACACAAATCCTTTCCCAATTCCTTCCCCTTCTTGGCGAGGAAGCTGCAGTTAGGTGCCGTTAGTTTTTGGGATCCCAAAACGTAAGTGGAGGGATACCTGTGACATCGCAAAAGTTGTCCGTCCGTCTGTTAGCACGGTAACTCTGGAAAGGTCTTACATATTTTGTTCAAATTTGGCACGATGACTGTTCGGGTCAAAATACAGGTCAAGTTCGAAGGTTAAATGTTTTGCATTCGTATTAAGTGTAAAGGATATGGGGGGTTTTTGGTCGGGGGGGGGGGGGGGTAGCCAGGGTTTTTTTCGCCGGGGGGGGGGTTGTCCGGGGGGTTCTCGCCTAGACCCCTTGGCAAGGACCATATATGATTTGAAGTCACCTTCGGCTGAGGGAATACTTCTACATTATCGGTATTTGGCGCCCCTTCAAAGTGGCCATTGTATTCAGAGCATAGCTTTCCAGACTAAGAGAAGACTATGGGCCAGTGCCATAGCTAAGCTTGTTTGCGCCCGATGAGAAACACCATACGGTACCATTGAATTAGAGGAGAACGTAATCAACGGTTGCTGTAGATAGGTAGATTTGTTGATTGCTGAGCAGCCCGAGGGCCATGGCAAAAATTAATCACGAAAAGAATCTTAAACACGAAACAAACAAAAAAATCTCCTCCGTAATCTTATTATCCTCAGAAATCGCCCCAATCTGTTAATCACGTCATGGGAAAGCACTCGTTCTTAGCAATTGTGATTGACTAATCTTCATCAAATCCACCCAAACCATGCTGTTATTTCCTCCATTCACTCATTTCCATACACTTGCCTCGCAGACGAGGTGAACCAACTCCCGTCCTGACACCCGCGAAACGGACAGAAGCAAAGACCGGATTTCTGCCTAGAAATCCCAAATCCCGTCTTCTAGCCCCAATTGGTAGAGCATCCGTCAACATTTCGAGTATCTTTAATTCCTTCCGTTTAAAACCCGCTTTCAACATTGTGCTCTCAGTCTCAACCCATGCCTCCCTTACGGTAGAGTAAAACATTGGAGATTCAGATTGATCCTTTTGAACGTGCCAAACCTATTCACTTCTCTTGAGAATTTCTTCCACTAGCTTGGTAACTCCGTCCTAACTCCCATATTGAATTGAAACTAAAAAGAAACTACTTGCCATTTACTCACTGTTGGTCAATGAGTAAGAACTTAGAAGTACGGCAGGCAGGCCGGGAGTAAATAGCGCATTTTCTGATGTCCAGTGTCTTTCTTTAATTCTTTTATCGTCCAATCAGAGAGGGTAGAACCAGACAATAGAAAACCCGGGTTGTAAAGGGTAATAGGTTTGAACCTGTTAGACGAAATTTTGTTGGCTGTTGGTAACTCATGACGACGAACTAAAATAAATGGCCGAAAACCTTTTCGGTCGATTAATAGTATTATTAAGAGGAAAGTAAGAGCTACGAGCTCACGTGCACATGTTTGAGAAGTTGGTACAAGAAAGTACATGCGGACATCCCCCCCCCTGACTCCCCCACCATCACCGAAAGTCAGACGCAACACTGGTACAAAATCCTACGAAACTTCTTAATGAGGAAGTTGTCGTTTCCATCATGAGAGTTTGTTTTGGCGAGTCCGAAAATTCGAAGAGAATTGTATTGTCGATCATTCGTTAACCAGTGCCTTACTTTTTTTGAACGTTGCAGCGCTTTCTGATCTTTTATTTTTGGTCGATGTTCTGTGCTGTATCAACTTATAACTTGTTCTCCAAATATCGCCCATTAGCCTAGTGGTAGTAGTAATAAATTGGTTGGTTATTTTGATATATTATGGTATTGGCTTACGACAAAGTGGGGTAACGTGAATGTCTTGAAGTTGAATCTTATTTGTAAGAATGTGCAATTTATTAATTTTAGTTTTATATTTTAGCTTTTCGTCGGAAGCCCTGGCAAGGTCCGATGTTACTGTCAAGACTGCAAGTCTTCCCCGCGATACTTCACAGTTGCCTTACCTGGTAAGTGCTAATTTCTTGCTTTCCCCTGCTGAACCTCACAGGGGGGAAACCACCTCGTCCAGTCTGTCAGTGGGCTATCGACTCTCTCAGAAGTTACGTAATACCCCGGCATGCTCTTCGTATGTTTATAAAGTAATCTTCATAATGCCTTTTTCCGCGACACAGTTGTGGGACAAACACTTCTGAGTGTTTGTCGGGGAAACACGATTGTGTGCCACACAGTCGAGCCACTAGTTGAAACTCCCGGAAATACTGTTTTGTCTGGTGGTAATTTCAAATATGTGAAGAAAAAAAACACGTAAAATCTCAATAAATAGAACTCCAGGCTTATTTCCATCCATTCTTTACAAAAAACATCCTCAGTTTTAAGTCTATATGCTTGAAAAAGTAGATAACTTTATTGTTTAGACACTATTTTGCTGCTTTATTTGAATTTCCCGCCAGAATCGAGCCAGAAAATCGACAATCACCTCGCCAGTTGCTTGTCGAATTTTAGCCACGAAAATCTTGTTGGTCGCGAAAACACACTTGTGGGCCGCACGAAAGACCGCAAAAACACTCTTTTCGAGCCACAGTCGACCCAGCCCACAAACTGTTTGTGAGAGCAAAAAAAACGCCTATAGTTTGGATGTTTTCCGGTCGCTTTTTAAAACTTGGTGTGCGGGTTCTTTGGGTCACCGGACGGGTCAAGTTCGTAGTTTTCGAAGTTTTCGTCAGGGGTAAACACACATGCGGAATCCATATCTGAACTTGATTTTCACAGATGATAGCTATCTGGCCTTAATCTGTTTCTGAATTTTGATATTAAAGATGTTCAAGGAGTCTCGCGAAGACTGGACCTGGCGAAGAGAAGACCCAATTGTCTAGATCAAATATTGGATTTGTGGGATCCCATCGAAACCTTTGGTCTTGTCGTTAGGGATGACTTAGAAAAGTGCAATTTTGGCAATTGTCGTTTTGGCAGAGCAAAGCAACCGTGGTATGATACCACGGTAACTGTAAACATGACCAGTTGCAGATCCAGTTACCGTGGTAACAGATACCATGGTATCTACCAAATGCAACTATTGTCTCACTGTGGGTTTCTTACATCAAACCTGTCTCTCTCCCGGCTGAGAGCTTTTTTTGTTTTTCAGTTCATTACTTAAAGATGTCCTAAATGACCTAAAACTTCTGACAGTTGACATTGCGAACAATGATAGTCGCACGGAAATGTTTTACCACGAAAAGGAAGGATAAGAAACTTCAGGAAAGATGCATACAGTACAAAATCCGGTTTCAACCGGAAATTGTGGTAAAAAAAACTGTTTGGGGTTCAGATTTGAAAAATCATTCCTTATCAGTTCTCGACTGTCGTTTTAACACACAAAGGTCGGGCGAGGGGCAAGCCAAAATTTTAATATTTATTGGACTTTTTATCCAGACAATCAGGGCTTTTAGAGATCTGGTCTTCGTCAGACTCCTTACACAATTTACTATTTATCACCAATCAGCTGTTTCAAAATAAACATAAACGTTGCCGTAGTGATGTGTTATTGAAAAATTACGGGCAAACGGCTCAACTTCAGACAAAACTGAATTTAAGAAAAGTTTCTGGTTTTGGTT
Source organism: Branchinecta lynchi (assembly GCA_023053575.1). NCBI lineage: Eukaryota > Metazoa > Arthropoda > Branchiopoda > Anostraca > Branchinectidae > Branchinecta > Branchinecta lynchi. The sequence goes on from JAKZAP010000006.1 coordinate 11,613,845, forward strand.
GGATTCCGGGTGAACTATTTCTCCGGTGAGAAATAAATGTTCATACACGGATTCAGGATGTCTCTTGCGATAAACCTCTAATCAACTTTAGATAGAACTTTTACTTTCTACAAATTTTCCGGTTTTGCTAGATTTCGGGTGAACTGTAGCCTATCTCCGGAAGTAAAGTAATTTGCATGTATGGATGCCCACTTACCCCTTTTCGAACCTCTAATTAACTTTTAAGTCACCTCATTGCTTTTAAATACTTTCTGGTTTTGGCCGAATTGAATATTCGAGGAGAAAATAATTTGCATTTACGGATTTGTCTCCGGACACGTCTCCTTACCCATGTATGGAACCTCTAATCAACTTCAAGTGAAACCTTTTCTTATAGCAAATTTCCAGCTTTGGCCGGATTCCGCGCCAATTGTATGTTCGGGGAGTAAATGATTTGCATACACATGTTAAGCATGTCTCCTTGCCCATGCATCGAACCGCTAATCAACTTCAAGTAAAACTTTTACTTTTAAAATGTTTCCGGTATTGGCCGGATTACGACCTAACTAATTGTCCGGTGAGGAAATAATTATCATATACGGATTCAGCATGTCTGCTACCCCTAAATCAAATATCTCATTAGCTTTTAAAAAGTATCGTGTTGGCCATTAATTCGACCCCCCTCCCCACCCTAAATATAGAGCTACGTAGCTCATCTATGAACTTGACCTGTCCTTTGACCCAAAGAATCCTCACAACAAGTTTGATAAAAATATATAATTCCCTTCGAGAGTTATCGTGCTTACAGACGGACAGACGAACAACTACGAAGTCATGGGTATCCCTCCACTTACGTTTTGGTATCCAGAAAGTGAATGAAAATTGACGGGTTTTAAATTTCTAGAATGTCATCCGACATGGACTGCTCAACAAAACCAAAATCACAGAAAACGGCAAAAAGACTAGGAAACACTGGACCAGCTCCTACTGTATACTATCAGACCAGTTTCTACTGCTGTATAAGGACAAAAAATCAGCAACCCAGTCAGTAAGTAAGACTCCAGCTTCCTCAAGTGAGCTTAAGGACACGTCGTTCTTATGATACTTATTCTTTCTAGTTCAGTGACATTTCATCCATTCTCGTTCCCGAGATTCTGCGCTTCATAAGTGTATCCTATCTCCTCTATTGTCATTACACTCATTATTACGCTTACTGTGTTGGTTCTTTATGCACGACGTATCAGACTTCCGACAATTATTTCCGAGAAGCTTATCGGTCAGCAGGCTGGTTATGGAAATTTTGCCACGTTTTCATCCAAGGCAAGGGACATGTGAAGAGGTTAAAAACAGGCGAAATGTTGTGCTTATAGGGAACTCTCTTAGAGATCCCGATAATTTAATCCCAGCGAATCTTATTATTGGAGGATTTTCTCTAACCAGTGACACGTAAGCAATCAGAAGCCAAACTTCAGACCTGTTTTAAGCATTATTTTTGTTAGCATTTTTTTTAAGCATTTAGCAAACTCAAAGGAGCGTGGGAAAACCCACACAGAAAAGTGAAGAGACGGAGCGTTTTGTGAGTGAGTTTAAGACCTTTATAGCCCCTATCATGATTCGAAGTATTTAGAATACTTCGCTTACCCTCTTCAGTGTTCCTTATTCCTTTCCGAAAGCTTATGAATTTATGTTTTAGCGCCCAGGCTCAGCTCCTGCTAAGCCTGAACTTTCTCTCGACCTCAATGGGTCATCAAGTGAATGGTGTGCCAACAAGTCGAGCAGGAAGAATGTCTTTCAACTGTCGACGATCTTCGGTCTCCAGATTCTTCTTCAGGACGAAGATGGGATAAGCGCTCGGCAGTGGTATGAAGCCATTCGATCTGCTATAGGACAGTTGGTAAGCTTTCTGACTTCCTACTCTTTTCTGTTTTGTCATGTAGCATTAAAGTTTAACTGAAAAGGGTTGAGACAGGACAATCTAGTTATCCATCACTTATTCACTTAAAGAGGCTCGAAGACCCGATGAAAAAGCGTTACCTCGTGCTCAGCTATTTTCGAATAATCGGTCGTCATATAGTGGAATTTCCCTGTTGGATTTGTGGTAACTCTATGCACTTGTACCTGGGGTGTATGCTTGAAAACGATTTACGAAAAATAAGTGTTCACGCAGTTAGCCACCTTCTGCGACCTGATCACTCGCCACTGAAAAGACGTGTTTGTATTGAGATTCATATTTCCCGCACCATAGTAGAATGTTTCGTTGTGAGGACGGGCGTAGATATTCTAGCATCATACTAGAGTAAATAGTGAAGAATAAAAAAATTCCCTTAATACAAGCCAAATAATGCAGTACATTCTGTTAAATGATGCAAAAATAAGTTGGCTTTTCAGTTAAATTTTAAGAATTTTGTTCTCCTAGTAGCACATTTGCAAATTTCTAACTACGGATCTTCAGCGTGAAACATAAGGCGAATTAAGTAAGGCACAAACGAAGATACCTTCCAATTGAGTATATGTTGGATAAAATCAGTCGTGGCTTATGTAGTGTTTGGTGTGGTCAACTCTCAAAATCTCAAAATCTGGTAAAACGGTCATGTGGTGATTAGAAGCTAAACATCGCGCGGCAATTTGAGATTGATAGTGTTATTTTCCTTCCGCCTCACCAACAGGGATTCAACATATTGTCGTGGACCCAGCGCAAATGTTCTAAGGGAGTATTTGCTCTGTATTGCTTGTGTAAGTCATGTGCTAAAGCCACTTTCACATTGACGCGTTGAGCCTTTCACTCTAAAGTACGCAACCTCTGCTTCGTGCTTGCGTCGACTCAACGCAGAGCTTATGCAGAAAAATAAAGCGCAACGCAAGAATAGAATCAAGTTAAAACGTGCGGATGAAGAAGAAAAACTCGCTACGAGTACAAGAAGTTAAAATTCAGAAGAAGAAACCGAGAAAGGAAAATGTAAGTGAGCATCCAGCGCGAAAGCTTCTCGCGCAGGTGTGAAAGATGTTGCGCAACCTGTACGCAACGCAAGATAAACGCATAAGTAACGCATCGCAACGACCCGTCAATGTGAAAACGACATAACTCAGTTCGCTTTGTCAGTTCTAGATAGCCCAGGCAACGTAAATGTAGTATAAATTTGCACAATACAGTGAAATGAAAGCGCTTCTTTATAATTCTAGCCCTCTGGTCTGGATAAGTCGGACTTGAACAACTCTTCGAGCAGCGAGTATCTCGACCGCTCATCAGCAAGCTCTCTTGGCCCACCGGACGATGGGAAGAAGTCGAAGCTCACAAGAACTAAGTCAGCCAAAAGTAAGTTTTCCTAGCGCTTCGCCCCTTCCTCCTACCCACCACTTCTAACCTTGTGACAATATATTGACTTGGTAGACGTGTGTTCCGGCGCAGATTCCCAGTACACCACAGATCCTTGATTTTTGGATGGGCTATGCCAAACGCCAACTATCGGCCATGACGAGTACATTCTTGGTTTCGAAATTCAGATCCGGATTGGAACAGATCCCGTCCGGAAACAGTGTTCCTCACAAATACGTCTAAGCAAATTCCTGGTGTCCAAAGGCGCAAATTATACAGTTTAATGTTTCGGACACATAGTGTTTTCCGGACGTAATGCGGTTGTGCACCTGAAACAAAAATCCGGTTTTTTGACACGAGTAAAATGCCTGTCATGGTCGACAAAACAGACAGATGGGTCACACCAGTTTTTTGTCTGGCTCCTTGTGTTTTCTGACTGAAATCCGATTTCCCTTTTGAAAACCTAATCGGGGGTTATCACTTGTCGGGCTTGCCAGACTATGAAGTCAGAACAAAAAATGCCACATTTTTATATTCTGGGACGAGACTTTTCGGGCATTGTTGTGGGATTTGGCCGGAAACGGACCCGGAATTTGTGTGCTCCTAGCCCGTCCTACTGGAAGTTAGAAGAGGGGGGGGGGGGGGACTGACTGTACTCATTCATTTCTTATTATGATCAGAGACCCTTACGTTCGGACCAATTTTGTCCACTATAGATGCAATCCAAGTTCACTTCATTTTATGTTCATCGTTAGCGATTTTCAAGGGTATCTTACTGCCTGTGCTCAAAATTTCACCGGGGCCCTGTTTTCTCTTTCTAGTCTGCACGTTGTCTTGTCCTCATTCCGCAAACTGAATATGGCCGAGAGGATGAGCCGATTTCTGGACTGTTAGTTTAATCACGGTCCCTTTGGCCGCAAAATGGAACTTGTCAGAAATTCGCATGATCTTTGAACCGATCTTTTTCCACCTCAATGTTGTCTGGACTTCGGTTTTGTGCTTAGAGCCGCCTTTTGATCCGTGTTTTGTCGCTGCGCGTCATCTCAGCGAGCCACATGACTCGAGGAAACCTTAAAGCACCAGTGACACAAGAATTTGTCTTCTTTTATTTTACCAAGGCTATAAACTCTTTAAAACAAAAATTCTGTAAATTCTTAAGCACCTCGAAACTTCACTCGAGAAATTTTATTAGTGTATGTCTTCTAATCCCCAAAAGGGAAAACTCGTTCTGTTCCTGTCCCTGTCATGAGGACTTATCATCAACACGCCAGGCATGTTACCTGACGTCCGTACACACGAAAACTGTTTCAAATTAAAGTATAGTAAATGTAAAAAATAACATAAAAAGCCAATTGCGTTGTTGTGAACGTAAGTTGCTCACAAGGCAGACATCAAAAGGAAACGCTCTTCTTGATAAATATTCCTTCAGCCCAAGCTGGCTGCGAATCTTTTTTGATTGTGCAAAACGGATACGTCAGCTGAATTTTATTTAGAGCTATATTTTGGCCCTTCTTGGCAAGGGTCTTCTTCAGGCTCATAGCCGCTCAAGTTGGAAAAAAGAACTTGAGCGGCTTTGAGCCTGAAGAGGACCCTTGCCAAGTGGGCCGAAATGTAGCTCAGATAAAATTCAGCTGACGTATCCGTTTTGATGTTCTTGACCACCGTACCTGAATGCCTAGCTATGTGGCAAGGCATTCAGCTACGGTGGTCTGGAATACTTTTCCAGACTCAATTCGAGAAGCGGAAAGTGTACCGCAGTTTAAAAATCGGTTAAAAAAACATCTCCTTGAGGGTAGTTGGTAAGTGGAGGGTTTGGAAGACGAGAGAGGACAAATTGACAAATTAATTAATAAATTTTTAGTTTATTTTAGTGAAGGTTTGATTAGAATATGATAGTAAATGTGTACTGGTTGCGTTTTTCAAGCGCGTATGTGCTTTGTGTGTAACCGGTCGTCAAGCCGGAATGATTTTTTCTTTAGTAAAGTTGTTGAATCCTGAATCCTGACCGAAAGAAAGGCATACAGAATTAGCTGGCACACGCTATTCCGTTTATTGATACTTTTACGGGGGGTGAAGGTCACACTGAAGTTGTAGATTTGATACCCTTGCGGATCAACAGCGATGAACAGAGAATTATGGGCCTTTCCTCAACCTAAGCTTCGTACCTAAGGGGCTTTACCTCCAGTCAGACTCCAGTAGACGATACAATGCTTCTTTCATGACACGCCCACGCCTTGCGGCATGTCCAACGTAATAGTACTCGACCTGAAAAGGGGTTGGTCAAATAAACTGGTTCTGCCCGTCTTCCTAGTGTTGCTGGAATGCCCCTGCTTAAACGGAGCACGAACGTTTGCTTTGAGAGTATGCTCGTCCTGGTTCAATAGCTATTGCCAAAACCATACCATAGCTAAAGGCACATGTGAACTATCCCCCCTTCCCCGCATTTGCTCATTTGTGTTTGTTTTTGGAATGGGTTGGGATATCTTTATAAGTTGCAGTTGCCTTGATATGGCGTTACTGCTACCGCGTTAGAAGTTTGGCTTTTGGCTTAGTGCAGTAGAAGTCACGACTTAGTTAGCTTACTCAATAGTGCATTGGATGCGGCGTTGCCACGCTGGATAAAGCCTAGATTTGGCAAATCCTGTGGGCACTTCCTTCTAGAATATTACAGAAGGCGGTGCTTTACTATGTAGGTGACGTCGGGATTTGACTGTGGTCGTCTTCTATTTCCTTACGAATTTTAGTGTTTAGTCTCTCTGTGAAGGAAGCTTTTAAATTTCGTAGTATGTAAACGTCCTATTACATATGTGTGTCTTTCTTGTTGGAAAGAAGAGTACCTTCACAAAGCCAGAACTTTTTCCAAGAAGTCCCGAGGAAAGAATAGGAGGACCATACCATTTGACTCCCGCGGCACGCTTGTCTTTCATAGCATTATGATTAGGAAAAAATATTTTTTGTACTTTACATTCTAACCCTTCTAACTAAACCACGCTGATTTCACTTGTCGTTTGTTGCTACCTTAGATGTGTATCACGCTCTCGACGGTTGTCTGTGCGAAGTTTTTCTATCAGAAAAGAAGGTTCTGTCAATTTTTTCCCTGTTTTCGGTGTAAGTCAACGGCTCGGAAAAGGCTTAAAACGGCCAAAACTGTAGGTTATTTGTTGAAAGCACAGCCTAGTTTTAAAGTATTCAAATGTTTTAAAATACTGTAAGTTGAATTGTAAATAGTGCTAGAGGTCCTTTAAGGAAAATGGGAAAGAATTCCCATCAGGGAGTCATGAGTAGATAAAACACTTAATCAGCAGCACTGCAGAGACTTTGGCAAGAGAGCGCTAGGTCATTCGGTGCTTTCTACACGTCGGCAGTTTCCACGATTTTAAGTAGGGCGAAGCTTAGTAGTTGCTCTTGCTCTGATGTGTGAGAGCTGCTTTGGCGCTAGCTGATAGCCGTTCTTTGTTCTAGTTAAATCGGGCAGTATTGAAGACTTGACTAAGCTAGATAGCGACCATAAAAAAGTGCGCGATCAGCTTCGAAAGTTTTTCGGACGTCGGCCGACGATCGAGTCTCTCGCGAAAAAGGGAATCTGGAAAGGTAAAGAAATCCGCTTTTGGGGGCTGGTAGTGTAAAAAATATTTTCCCAACAGTCAGTAGGCTATGTAGCTTTTGTTGCTAAGGTGTTGGTTTTGGCAATGGTTCCTTTCCGTGTCGTTCTTAGTTTTCTTTTGGCGTATTTTTTATTTGTGCTTCTGCATGAATGTGTCTCATCCTGACCTATGGTGGAAGGCAATGAGAAATGGGATTTTTTTGTGTTTTGTATACGTTTTATTTGTTTTGGTTTTCCTGGAACCGAGTAATGCGGGAAAGAATTCAGTCGAAAGGAACTCAATCCTCAAACAAATGGAAATGACATGAGAGCAAAAATATATAAAAGAACGCCAAAAAGGCTTGTACTTACTGTGCATTTTATATTATCCCCAGCTCCCATATGGAATTATAAGCTTGAGAAATCTCTGCACTTCGCCATTGTTTTCTTTTGCACATAGCCTACGACTTTTTTTTGCCCTTTTTCGGCAGAGCCGAGGTCGCCAGGTATGTAGCGCAAAGTTCGCCGAGGGTTTCAAGGTCCACCGACAAATCTTTCAAAGTAAGGGCAGGAGGAGCTTCAGATTTTTTTTTCACATGGGAAATTTTCGTAAGACTTTGGCCTCATGCCAACATGTATATCTTATGTTCCGTGCTCCTTTTTTTATGCTTGACTTTTCCCATTTTTGGGATCCCAAAACGTAAGTGTAGGGACACCTAGGACATCGCAAAAGTTGTCCGTCTTTAAGCACGATAGCTCTCGAAGGGAACGAAATATTTTGATGAAACTTGGTGTGAGGACTCTTTGGGTCAAGGGATAGGTTTAGTTCGTAGGTGGGCTATGTAGCTCAACATTTAGGGGTGGGGGGTCAGATTAAGGGGCGAACTATTTTTTTTAGACAGCTAATGAAATAGTTGATTTAGGGGTAAGAAGACATGCTGAATATGAGTATGAAATTCATTTTCTCGCCATTCAAGTAGTTCGCCCGGAGTCCGGCCAAAACCGGAAAGTTTGTTAGAAGTAAAAACAAATTGGAAGCTGATTAGAAGTTCGATTCAGAGGTAAGATGACAGGCTGAACATTTACATGAAAATCATTTTCTGTCAGACAAGTAGTTCGCCGAGAATCCGTCCGAAACCGGAAAATTTTTAAAAAGTAAAAAAAATGGAAGTTGATTAAAATATTCGATTTAGGGGTAAGAAGACATGCTGAATTCGCTTTTGACAATCATTTTCTACCTTGACATATAGTTCGCCCGGAATCCGGATGAAACCGGAAAATTTGTTAAACTGAAACTTTTATATGAAGTTTATTAGATATTCGATATAGGGGTAAGGTACTACGCTGAATTCGCTTTTGAGCTTTAATTTTTGCTGGACAAGTAGTTTGCCCAGAATCCGGTTGAAACCAGAGATTCGGCAAAAGTAAGGCAGAACGATTTGATCAGTTTTGTTAAAGTAGATATGACGTGTAGCCTAGGGTCAAATACACACATGGTGAATCCATATCTGAGCTTGGTTTTCTCAGACGACTAGCCGTTGACCTCCTTCTGTTTGATAAATTTTAATAGTAAAAATGCTGAAGGAGTCTGGCGAAGACCGGATATCTACAAGACTAAATTGTCTGGATTAAATATACATTTTTGGGATCCCTTCGAAACCTTTGGTCTTGTTCATATTCTAAAAATGAATAAAACGGGAGTTGTCAGCTACGATACTTTTGCAGTGGTATTTTGGCCCCTCTTTGGAAGGATCCTCGTCAGGTTGTAGAAGGTTGGTGAAGGAACGAACCTGCAATAAACAACTGAAGCTTCTAACGACTATAAATATCCTATTCGGGGAATTCACTTTGAAATACCACTGCAGGGAAAAACTGGTGCTGAGATCTAATTTTTGACACAGCTGCTCGAATTGGGCGAATTAACCACGTCCCGCACAATATTCAAACATTTTGCGTCGAACCTCCGCTTCGGAGGTTTTGACAGAGTTGACAAGCGCCAACAAGAAAATCCGCAATTCCACTGGGCAATTTAAAATAATTTTATTTATAATATTTAAATAATTTTAAAAATAATTTTTTTATTTTATAATATTTAAAATAAAAACAGATATTTCTGAGACATTTTTTGCTGCCCTAAAAGTGACTGCCCATCCCCAGTCGGCACAGCCGTATCGCTGAGGCGGCTTCTGCCTCTGGCGGATGGATAGCCGGTTGTTCGGCAGGTTTGTGACTGCAGTCGAATGGCAACCGTAAATTCCTGGCGGTTTATTCAAAACTAGAGTCTGTTTTTTAATGAATTGCGGATGGCCGACAAGTTTTGTGGTGTGCTAGCGTGACATTCAAACCCCACAGAGTTTTCTCCAGTGTTTGCAGGAATGCGATCGAAGAAGGTCATGTTAAAGTTATCTGTTCAGAAGTCACACTCCCTGCCGGCAAGCTTACCTAAAAGTATCTAGTTGTGTGTTAAGTATTTTCTTTTTGAGTACGCACTTAAACAACACCAAAGGTTTTGATGGGGTCTCAGAAATTCAATATTTGATCTAGACAATTCGGTCTTATCTTCGCTAGATCTAGTCTTGGCCAGACTCCTTGAACATTTAAATAAAAAAATTCAGAAACAGATTAAGGCCAAAATGAAATATCGTAAATTGGTTTCGGATTTTAACATTGAGCTTGTCACTGTGTACAAATTTTAACTCGATTTAGTGTGCTTTTAAACTATATGAAAATAATGTAGTCATGTTTATGGGTGTTTTCTTTTGTTTAGTGTTTTAACATATATATTTTACTGTGTGTATTTTACTCATACTCCGCTGTTATTCAAAAAGTGGGTCGAAAATAAATAAATAAATAAAATAGCTAATCATCTGAGAAAACCGAGTTCAGATATGGATTCAACGTGTGTGTTTACCCCTATAAGTCATATCGATTTTGACGAAAACTTCCTGCCTTACTTCTGCCAATTTTCCGGTTTCGGCCGAATTCCAGAACTACTTGTCCGGCGAAAACAGAAAGCTAAAAAACGAATTCAGTGTATCTTCTTTCCCCAGTATCGAACCGGATTCCAGGACTGGATTGAGTCGGATTCCGGGCGAACTAAATGTCCGGGTAAAAAATGATTGTCATATACGGATCAGCATCTCTTCTTATACCCCTAAATCGGATTTCTAATCAACTACAAATAAAACTTTTACTTTTAGCAAATTTTCCAGTTTGGGCCGGATTCCAGAGGAACTACTTGTTCGGTTAGAAAATGATTTTCACATAAGTTTTCAGCATGTCTTCTTATCCCTTAATCGAACATCTAATCAACATAGAATAAAACTTTTTCGTTTAACAAACTTTCTGGTTTGGCCGGATTCTGGACGAATACTTTGTCTGACGAGAAAATGGTTTTCATCGTCATGTTCAGCATGTCTTCTTACCCCATAACAACGATCACATTAGCTGTTTAAAAATATTTTGTTTGCCCCTAAAGTTAACCCCCACCCCAAAATATAGGGCTACAGAACCCATCTACGTACTTGACCTTACAATTGACCTAAATAATCCTCACACCAAGTTTCATCAAAATATCTCATCCCTTCGAGAGTTATCGTGCTCACAGACGGACGGACAGACGGACAACTTTTGCGATGTCATAGGTATCCCTCTACTTACGTTTTGGGACCCCAAAAATTTCGTTTGTTCGTTCGCTTACTTGTTTCCCAGTGAGCGAATTCGAAACCTCTTTGTAATGACACCATTTTGCGGGGTCCAAATTTAAATCGTTTGGGCCTAATTCCCTTCCGACTTACTATCCTTTAATAAAATAGTAAGGCGTACCTTTTTGGTCACAAGTCGATACCGAGTTGCTCGTATACGCACGCTGTAATGCAAGTCAACATAACGTATGGGCTTAACTTTCAGCTTCGAATAAGCGTAGGAATCGTGATAGGGCCTCGCTACGCTCGGCAATTTTTGTATTATCTGAATGTGAAATGTCTATAAAAAATATATTTGCTTTTAAGGCAGCCTGTTTTACGTCTGATATTTGCATACACTGACATATTTTGACTCGTCTAAGGGATTTTTTTTCTTTTCCCGAGGCTCTAGTAATGACGATCAGAATGTGCGCTACTTGCACCAAAATCCAAATCTCACCCAGACGCGGAGAATTTGAGTTTCAAAAGCATCGTGCATTTCTAGCGTTAAAGACGCTAATCCAGGACAAATCACGGCTGAAGAAAGTAGGAAAAAGATGTTAAGATATCTCTTGCAAGGAATCGGATATTTTTATTTAGTTTTCGGTAATGGCTTAAATTTTTGGTTGGCAAATATTTCAAGGGTAGAGGGACAAGTACATAAAGGTATCACAAATCCCAAAGAAGAAGTTCATTTGATGAAATCGATTATCTCTGAATTGGATAGCGGACAAGCGAAGTAACGCGTTTTTAGTGGAGTGTTCCTTGGAACATTCCACTATTGCGAGCGATGTAGCAGCTTTTGGTTTCTTGCTTTCAGAGTATTTTGTAGAGCTCATAACTCGTGAACCAATGCAAGTATCAAGTTCGAACTTGGTACACTAGTGGGTATTGGGGTCTAGTTGTGCCTTTTGGGGTCCCACCCCTCACTCCAGCACGGTTCAGGGGCAAATGGGCACAGATTGCCCAGTGAATAATGTTCATAACTTGACCAGAACCCAATGTAGGCTGATGTACTTCCTTGTACATGTAGATCCTAGGGCTTGGAAATTGCTTTTAAAGTTGCACCTCCCCACCCACCCCGTTCATGGGCAACTGGGCCCAGATTGCCCAGGAGTAGTTCGTTACCCGTGACAGGAATCAAAAGGTATCAAGTTGAAACTTGGTAAGTTTGTGAGCGTTGCGGTCTGTTTTTTACTTTTTGTTGGTCCGAAATCCCACCCCCACTTGGTTCAGGGGCAATGGGGCCCAGATTGCACATTTTTTAATATTTTTAACTAAACAATGACTGGAGATAAGGCGGTGAAATTCCTTTGTGCTTTTGGCTCATAGGGTTGGGGATATATATGTGGAGTTGAACCACCCCCCACCTTCCTGTTCATGAGCAAGTGGGCTCAAATTGCCCATAAAAAAGTGTTTGGCCCGTGAGTGGCCGTGACTGGAATCAAACTCTAAGCTGGTATGCTTGAGGGAAAAGAGGTGTAAATACGCATTTTGATGGGACGACCCCCGCCCCCCTCTCGTTCACGGACAGCTGGGACCAGATTTGTCACGAGTTAAGTTCGTCTATGACAGGGCTCTCGTTCAAATCTTGTATATTTGGAGAGATTTATCTGTGGATGAGGTTTTTGGTTTGTCAGTAACAGATAAGACGACGCGACGTTCTTTAATGAATAGTTGGAAACTGGATTGTTTTGTCCTATAAGCGGTGATTTGCGGTTCTTAATGAATTGTGACAAAGGGGGTGTTAGGCTGCTACGATTTGGTTTATTCCACTTGTTATATTACCTTGCTAATGGAAAAGAGGTTTAAAGGGTCGGACTGGCTGGCAGACCGTTGTTATAACTCAAGCATTCGTGCAAGATCTTCAATTTTTCTTTGGATTTATACTTGCGGTTTGTTTACATGTTAGGCTTTTAAAGTCGGATGATTACAAATTAGGTTATTTCAGTACCTGTTTGGTTACTGGGGATGTGAACTGTTTGGATCTAAAGCTGTTTGTATACAAAATGTGATAAATATTTGCTTTCACACTCCACGTCTGAGCGCTTGCGCACTTATTATATGTGTAATTAGACTCTCGGATCTCAGCCTATTCGGGTAAACTTTAAGAAAGCCTAACGTGGAATCCAACATCGGCATAGCCCCCCCCCCCCCCCCAGCCACGTATAGGAGAAAAAAGCCCTGGGGTTTTAAATACACTTATTATTATAGTGCTATCTTATTAGACTCCTGTTAGTCACAGTACAGGACTATTTGAGGGTATGGAAGACTCGACAGCGTTAGTCAGACTCAGTGAGGCTCACGTGGGGGGCTCCACCCGCAACCAGTGACAACCAAGTTGGGGTTGAAGAAAATGGACTGGAAAAAAGCTTTGATTCTGTTTTCTGTCTCCGGATTTATACTATCTGTTTATTTAGATGAGCCTGTGTTTGGATCAACCCTCAAAGCGCTATCTATTGCCGATGAGTCGTGCATACCAAAGTTCGTTGAAAAGATCATCCGAGTTATTGAGAGCAAGGAAGAGTATCTGGAAACCGATGGACTCTATCGGGCCTCTGGAAACCTCTCACAAGTGCAGAATATTCGAGTGAAGGTAAGTATCTGCTTCAGGGGTTGTCTTACTTGTTCTCAGAACGCTTTGGCTCCGTTGGGGCTACCATCAGTTTAAAGTCTGTATTGATCAGAAATGCCTCTTTCGGCCATCCTGTTAAAACAAGGCTAAAGGTTTCAATGGGATAAGTATACGACTAATCCTCGATTTCCGGGTACCCTATGCAAACGCTGGGTCGCCTATATGTAGCGTTAGGCGATTGGCGTACCCTATGTCTAACGCTGGATACACTGTGCGAACTGCTGGATACTCCAGACCAATACAATTAACATTAACATTTAATATTTCTTTAACATTTACATAAATGACTTAACCGAAGGCATCAGCTCTCCGGTTATGCTATACGCTGACGACACTAAGCTGTACTGAGGCATAATGGGATTGAAGGATGCCGAGTCTCTTCAAAAGGACCTTGGTAAGATCTTTCAGTGGATGACTAAATGGGCCATTGAGATCAACACCGATAAATGTCACCACCTTAGGGGAAGGACGATTTCGGGAACCACCGCTGAGCGTGACCTCGGGGTGGTAATGGACACAGATCTAAAATTATCAACACATTACGAAACTATCATCAAGAAAACTACAAGAATTTTGAATCTTATGAGAAGGACATTTACATTTAAAGGACACCTGAACAATGAAACCATCCTTGAACACACCATGGAGAATGCATCTACAGACATGTCCACGGAGAGTATTCTTCTCCTGAGCGTTGTTTTCAAAATAGGGATGATTGTTTCTGGAGGTTTGCACATGCAGACTCCAAGACAAAAAGCGCAATTCATTCAAATCTTGTACAGCGCTGGCCGGATCGTATTGGAATTTCTTCTAGATTAACGTTTGGGCTTATCTGGTTATAAAATATTACAGAAGAAGGGTTGATTAGAGACATTTGTTCACTTCTAAAATTGTTCGGTACTGAAATAAGGACAGATGCAAAATGAAGCAAAAATCATAGCTTGGAAACAATATTTCATATTTGGATTGTGTTTTCTGCAGGCAATGTCAATGGAAGTCATACAGATAGGGATGATACTTGGTACTCTTCATTCAGGTGACCTTTAAGGACAATTCCCCATTTCCTATTTTATTTAAAACACTGGAGATAGATAGAAAGAGATTTTATTGTAAAAATCGACTGTCGTTGTTATAAACCAAATTTCCGATTATTGTCAATCAAACAGAAAAATCGCCTACTAACTGAATATGGCCACGCAACAACGAGCCCCTTCTATATCAAGGACGTTATCGCCATTGAGCGAGTTCAAAGAAGAGTAACAAAAACAGTGCCAGCCATTCGCCATCTGCCTTATGAAAACCGGCTTCAAAAACTACGATTACCCAGTTTATCTTACAGATTTCTTCGAGGTGATTTGATCGAAACTTTTATAATTTGCCATAGTTATTGTGATAATATTAGGCCTGAAGATGTCTTCACTTTCAATCACTACTGTCTCAGAGGACACAACTTGAAACTGAGTGGTAAGAGATTCCGAAAAGACATCGGAAAATGGAGTTTTAGAAACCGAATAGTAGAATATTGGAATAATCTCCCAGAAAGTGTTGTAAATGCCGAAAATATGAACCAATTCAAAGCAGGTGTTGACTAGCACCTGGCTGAAATTCAATTTAGTGTGTAAAGCGTACCGAGAATTTATAGAGGCGAAAGACTTATTATTGCAATTATATTATTATTAATAAAATGTTGATGTGTGAGTGAAGATCAGAAATCAAGCAATCAGAGTTCCTTTGCAGTGGAGTAGGTCAGGGTACCAACAAGTATCCAGCGTTTGACGTAGGGTACTCAAGAATCAGGGGTTTGTGGAAGACTGGATGGGGTTTCAAAGAGGAATATTTGTTGTACTTCTTGATCCAGACAGTCCGGTCACCGAGGGGAAGAAGATTCGATTGATTGTAAGTGAAGAAGTGTAAGGTGTCTTATTTCTTCTGAGCTTACCTGGGCTGCGGGGACTAGCATCAAACACAGTGTAAATTATGGAAAACAGAAATGCCTTTTGCGCCGCCTGTCAAAAAAAAAGTATAGAAAGAAGGAAAGGGTATGTCGTAGTTTCAAAAAGAGGAATAGTCAGTCGCGATTTCTAGTTGTGTGCGTTTCTTTTGCTGATCCACCATTGATGAAATTAATTAAAGAGAAGGGAGTTTTAGGGTGCCATGTTAAAGGATATTAGTTGCGTTTTTGCAGTTACCGTGGTATCTGATACACGGCTGCTGTGCAAAAACCACTATCGCCGAAATTGCACTTTTCGAAGTCATCCCAAAAGAAAAACTGATATCCAGTTACATCACTAAGTGCCAAACTTCTTTCTCACCAATTTGACAAAATTTGAAGTGAGATGACTTCCCACATACCACGATAACCGGCCAGATACCACGATGACTGCAAAAACGCCTTTTGACCGTGACCACGGTAACTGCCAAAACGACTTTAGACCGTGGTATCAGATACCATGGTATCTGCAGAAACGGTACTACTGAGTTGCTATCGAATTCTCTTGGTCTTGTCTAGAAAAGAACTATGACCACGAAAATCTCCTACTGCATTATTATTATATTGTATTTCTCTCACACTACCATATTTTACGAGCGAACTCCATGCTCCAGACATTTCCAGTGTGGCTTTACTTTCAGGGTTTATCATTTAACTTTTGTGTTGTAGGCCGACTTGTACCAGTTCCAGTGCATAGACCAAGAGGAAGACGTACACGTGCTCTCTGGAGCTTTGAAGCTTTTCTTCAGAGAATTGAAGGAGCCGGCAATCCCGACTTGGTGCTTTGTGAAAGCTTTAGAAATTTCAGGTTGGTTCATTTTTTGAGCGTGTTCCAGCCTACTAACAATAGTTACTATTAGTTACTAATCCGTTCCATCCTCACGAAAAGTTACTACGCTGACCGTTCCAACCTTGTCGGAATAGTAACTAATAGTTACTATTTGCTTACCATGCTCGGGAGCGTAGTAAGCGTAGTTACTACGCATCTCTGTAACGTGATTGGTCGGATTCGCCCGTGGCGTGAGATCCTGCTGGAAAATAGAAAATCGTTCCAGCCTTGACGCAAAAAGCCAGAATTCGTGACGTCATGCGTAGTAACTACGATAAGTAGGATAGAACACTCACTTTATTGTTTTTCATATACTCTGTATATGCACATTCTGTGCCATTTCTAAATAGGTTAATAACGTTATTGATTGATTGATCGAGTAAGGGCTAAAGAAATTTCAGGTTCGGTTCATTTATACGTAAGTTGTGGCGTTATGGTACGCAGCGGAAGAAGAATGGGGATCCGCTGTCTCTTCTCATTGCCGAGGTCTGGATTCTCTTTTTCGGAGGGGATATTTTTTTATTTTATTTTTTAGAGAATCGGCCGGATTTTCACTAGATTTCTTCTGAAACCCATTTTGATATTTTCTTGTCAGAAATGAAAAATTTCGTCCGATTTTCTTCTGGAATCGGTACAATTCACAGAAGAAGAAAAGGTTAAAAAAAAATCGTGTTTTGAAGTTCTCAGTGTATCGTTTTCCGCAAGTTGATTTTTCCAACTTGAGCGGCTTTGAGCCTGGAGAAGAACCTTTCCAAGAAGGGCCTAAATATAACTCTGATAAAAGTTCAGCTGACGTATCCGTTTTGCACTATGAAATATGTGTCTGATCTTTCAGATTTTTTTTTTACCGAAAAAGTTAAAACTGGACAGTGAGAATCTTCAGGGGTTTTCGATTTGCAAGCTTTGTGGAATTTTTTGTTGTCTTTACAATAGCGCTCAATGTCCGTAATATTAAGTTTATATAGTGATTCGGTTATCCAAGAAGAACAATTATGGACCCGTGCTTCTAGGTGTTAAAACAGATTTATTTTTTAGGAAACAAAAACAGGAACGAGCGAGTGAAGAAATTCCGCGAGCTGCTGAGTACATTCCCGAAGGAGAACTACGAGACCCTCAAATTCTTATTCACGCACTTGTTAAAGTAAGTAATAGTCTACTTGCAGTTAATTATTTTTACCATTATTTTTTAATTAATTTTTCAAGCTTTAGCTAATTTATGTAGTTTTAAAAAGATAAGATAAGATAACGTTTATTTGCTGTATATCATAGTCATATTAGTCATATTAATTGGCGATTTGATTGCATTTGTCACTCTCTGTTTATATCTACAAGTCAGCCCGTATGAATTTTCATTTGCTGTCTTGTCTTTCCGTCTATGATCTCTGCGGAACTACCTTACCTTAGTCATGCGGAGGCATCCGAGTTTCCTATGAGTTGATAATTGTTAAGAGTGGTAATGATACGGGTTTACATCCCCGTTGAAAGGAGTACAAGCTCCGTCCATCGGATTCCGAGGTCAGTACTTAATTGCCTTTATGAGCTCATGCAAAAGCTCAGACGTTCAAGTTGAGAAACCGTGCTCAAATCGCATAAATTTGGTTGATCTCCTGTATTGTATATGATTGAGTGAAGAAGAAAATACGGATTCTGGCCTGGGTTTTCAAACTTAGTTCCGGAACTTTACAAAAATGGTCCGCGCGGAGATAACTTCAAGATATTTCAGTGTGCTTTCCAAGACCAAATTGCGTTCCGGGACTTACCGATCGTTAATTGTTAACAGTTGTTAACTTTTTGTGTTCCACGTTTCTGATTTCAAAATTTAAGCTCCGCCCACCTACATTTTTCGTTCCAGAGCTTAACGATTGTTAACTATTTTTTAACGATGGTCAGTGAGCATCGTTGCAAAATAGTTAACAATTGTAGAATTGGGAAAATTTAACGATCGTTAAAGCTACAGTTAGCTCCGCCCCGAAGTAAAGTTAACGATTTTTAACAACTGTGAAGTTTGGGGAACGCAACCCAAGTGATGAGTGTGGAATACTTTTCCATCTAAAGTTGTAATGAGTGACTCGATTATTGCTTACAAGGATATTCGATTTGGAAGTTTAGCGCTGCTAACGAAAACTCAACGTGAATCTCATCGCCGAAACAATATTGAAAACTTATAGCAAAATAAAAGAATACTAGGAAGTTAGTCGTAATAATAAATAGTACGTAACAGTAACCGTAATATCAAAACCAGGAAGTGATTCTGAATCAGGTTTTGACGAAGAGTTTCAGGCGCCCGTTCGGAGAAGAGTTTTCAATTGTATTTAATCCGCTAGGTGTGCTGAATTGGAAAAAGTCTAGTTCCTTGATCAATCCACGCCGGAAGAATTTACAACAAACTTTTAGACGAACTTTGTAGAGTCTGATGGAATATTCTCTTTTTTTCGTTATATCATTATTACTCCTGTCTGACCTTGGTTCCAGGAGTCAGAAATAGAGGCAATGGAGCCTTCCAGTTCAACTTTAAGCCTTTAAAGTTTCAACTGACTTCGTGATAACCGTTTCCTTCTTCATTCTAGAGTGACAGAATATCGAGAGAAAAATCGGATGCACGTAAGCAACTTGGCCATCGTATTCGGACCAACCTTAATGTGGCCAGCTACCGAGTCCCTAAATCTTGCTCTTGATATGATGCAACAAAACTTAGTGATCGAGTCCCTTCTTATCGAGTTTCAACAAGTGTTTGTGAAATGAGAACGATAGGTGTGAACTGTCTTCGAAAATATGGATGTTGGGCCGGTTAGTGTATTGAGATGCACTCGGAATTCACTGTATGTTGAGCGTAGCTGGCGAGATTGGCCTGTTCAATTTTTTAAATCAGCGTGAAAGGTAGCCCTCTATAGGCTTCTAGTTAGTTGTTCAGACCAAACATTCCTTGACGTAGAGAAGTTAGCAAGGTTAGATGAGAACAGAATTTCAGTTCACTGGGAGCCTGCCATCGGCAGAGGCATCCGGCGAGGAGACTCCAAAATATCAAATAATTTTTTATTCGAATTCAAAACTATTACGGACACAGATTTTAGTTTTAATATCCCTCTGAAATGATAAAAATAGAAGTTGTTTCTAGTTCGCCCGTTTACTTTCTCTACTAGGAAATGAGTATCACCTAGAACAAATAACCACAAGAACCTCCGTCTCCCCGTCTCTGTAATACGACCATGCGTAGTCGAATATATTCTCGATACCCTACCCGATGCAGACGAGCGGAGGGTAGGATCTACGCGGAACACCATAGTTCGTTACCTCTGCCAACAGCCGTATCGCAGTAGAGCCCCGAGAAGAAATTTCCTTACGGACGCCGCCTGAGCCGTGTGACGCACTACAGAGAGAGTCCTCTGCAGTTTTTCATCTGGTGTGGGAAGCGGTGAAGAGTGAGGTAGACGGGTATCTACTCAAAGCTTAGCAAGTATACCTATAGCTCCGCTCAGTGTTCTCGTGGTATCCATAGTCGCTGCATGGGACCAAAGACGGTGGTTCTATTGGATCATTTGTTCTTGGTATGATCTAGATTCTCCTCTGGGTTTCATATTTCCTGGGCAGAAAAGAATATTTGGACAGGTTTTCCTACAAAATAATGGTGATTCAGAATGATAGAACTGAAAATCCTGTTCCAGGTGTGCTTAACATGAACTTACGTAGAAGTATGCTACTTCGTGAGGCGCCGAAGAATATGGTGAAATTTAGACCATCAAAATATTTGTGAATGATAATGAGCGTAAACAAAAATATATAAAGTCAAATTAAAGCCACACTCTGTACTTTTGCAACGGTTTTGCATTACTTGCATCTGCATGGTCGTCTGAAGTATCCCAACATCAGAGAAAGAACATTGTAAATACACAGCAGACTACAGGGAAATAACTTCGTATCATTCTTTATGTCGAAAGAAAGCTGACACACTTGGCTCTTAGCCGATATCAACTTCTTCATTCGTTATTTCCCTTTGACTGCTACAGACGAAAAACAAAACTAAAGTGGTCTTGAGTTTAGAGAAGTGTGCATACTTCTACGTGTGAAACTGGCAGATTTGCTATATCTTGCTATGTCCTGTAAAAGGAAATGGCCAGTGAGACCCTGCAGTCTTCAGGGGTACCAGTTCGCTCCATGTTTGCCACCAAGTTATACTTGATGAGCTGTTCCTGTTTGTGAGTGTAGTATACCGCCGGCCCTTGTCCATACAGTTGGGTATTAGTGAAAATGTAAAGGCTCAAATGGGCTAGTGACGAAAAACTATTTTTAACTGCCTTTTTTATTTCTTAACTTTTAAGAACTGTGCTAGTCATCTGTTTACTTGGTTTGGTGCCAGTTTGGGAAGCTGTTTTTCATTCGCTAATTTAGCTGTTCGTTATTAACCTATGGAATATCTGCAAGGAGGCATAGAGCTGCGGTGGTGCTCAACCGGTTAAGACCCCCCTCCCCCGCCCTAGTTGACACTAATGATGAGTGCTTTTCGAAATAATGTTTTCTGAGAACTTGCAGGAAAGCAACAAAAAAGTCGGGAATCCTGACTCTCAAGGTGTTCTATGGGAAATTCACATTTTGGTTCAGTATCGAATTTCCGTCACAAGGTTTAATTGATGTAATTGTGGTTTCCTTAGACAAGGTGCTTTGAATTTTTAATCAAATTAACTTTTAACTAATTGACTTTTAAATTAATTCAGTCGACTGCTTACTCTCCATAGCAAAAGGCATATCCCCAGCACTTGGTTGGTTTTGAGCTTTTAATTCCACATACTACGTAATATATATACTTAGATTTACATTGTCACAAGTTAAAACAAGGATGCGGAATTCCAATAATTGAGATAACACACTATCTGTTAATATTGCACACAAATTTTGTTGTGAGCACCTGCTAATATTACTTTCCTTTAAAATATAACATAAACATGGTCTACAACCGTTACTTTTAGCGAAACTATACTGTAGTGTCAACAGGCAGTATATTATCTTATTTGAGATTGGGTATTCGGTTATATGAACTTTTCTCTGGCAGAAATATTCTGAAGAAAAAATTTTGTTGGCTGGTCCCCAACATATTCAGACGCTAGTCATTGGTATTAGTTGTGGACTCTAAGAGGGAGAGGGGGTATCCCCGGTTGGTCCGTCTACCGTTTGCATGTTTCTTTGCAAATATATCATGGTTCTTCCGTTTGTCAGTGTCTGTTTTATGGACTTGGTTTGCTTTCATATTTAACTTGGACATGCTTAGATGAGGATGTTTGTGAGATTCTGATTTCAACTTAGGATGGCAGCCGCGTCGCCTCGGGAATCGGCTTCAACTTTCCGTCTCCACCAACCGTGAAATTCGTTGGAGAACGTCTAGAAACCCGTCTAGAAATAAGCAGTTTTTGCTAGAGGAATTCAAACAGTTGGTATATATTTATATTTCTGCAGGTAATCTATTCCGCCAAAGTCACCTTTGAGCTATGAGTCCAAAAGACTAGATTTGTTAAAACATCTCGGTAGATTTTTAGTTTTACCATACAATTCTTGCGGGTTTTCTTTTTTGTCAAGCTTTTTAAAAACTCTGCAGAAGTAATTGAATTTTTCTCTTCTTTTTTTTTAGTTTTGCAGTTCGCAAGCCTCGTTTTCTGAAATAGTGGGAATGGTTATCAGAGCGTGAAAGGTGGCGTGGATATTCAGCTAGTTTTCATAGCAGGGATGTTGCGCCTTACGCAGAGTAGAGTTATGCTTATTTGAACGGTCGCCGAGGAAAAAACTCAAACTCATACCAGGCAAATTTTTACTGCAAAATACTAGCCAAAGACCTTTTTTAGAAAGCGTTTGACGAGCAGTGACAAATCTAGATGGCGTTCAACGTTCAAACTAAATAGCATACCCCGTATAAAAAGATACTAGGACAATTCGTCACAGACAATTGGTCACACGGACAGTTAGTCACTGGGACAATTCGCCACATGGCAATTGGTCATACGGACTATTCGTCACAGGACAATTCGTCACTAGGACAGTTCGTCATATTTTAGAAAATTTGCTATGACAATGGTAGTTTGAATAAAATAAAAAATGCGCCCCTTCACAAGAGGTTGTTTGAATCAATATTTGAATCATTATTTTTAATCCTGGCTCTAATCTCCGATATTTAATCATCAGTCTGAGTGTTATATATTCTCGAGGAGAGTCAAGGTGTTATTACTTAAATATGGAACTCGCTAAGACTGAGAGAGGTCGTTAAAAACTCTAGTATTAAGGATTCTCATATACAAAACTCTAATTCAAGCAAACAGCGATGGTCTCGAGAAGTATTCGTCTTGCAGCGAATTTGCTCTCACCATGAGAATGCTGACAGCGTTGGCTTTTCTCCCCATGGTGGATATCCCATCAGCGTTCGACCGCTATGTTCAAATCTGTCCATCTGAAGTATATCCGATCCTCAACTACTTTGAAGACACTTACATAGGAAGAATATCACAGGCCATCAGGGCAAGCAGAAATGCTATCTTTCCTATCCCTGTCTGGAATGTCTTAGAGCGCGTCGCAGAAGACCTTCCTAAGACTAACAGCAATTTGAAGAATGGCATTCAGCATTTAACAAACATGTTGGAGCAGCTCATTGAAACATTTGTAATTTCATTTCGTTTCTGCTGCCGGAGCAGGGCAAAACAAAAATGAGTATCGGGGGATTTGTTGCTGGGTCCCCCAACTAACCTGCGACTGAAAACCATATATTGGGCTGGTCAAACTGACGTACTCAAATATATCGACGGCTCCGCCACCTAACCTCGTATCTCATTTACACAAATTTGTTCAGGAGAGCAAAAAACTTCTTATTTTAGAACACAAAAGTTACGAAAAGTTTTTTTGCTCTCCTGAGCAACTTTGTGTAAACGAGATACGAGGTTAGGTGGCGGAGCCGTCGATATGCGGGAAATTGCTCGTCAATACATGTTTTGGTGTAGTATATAACCATACTATTTTAATGTAACCGAGTATTTCATAATATATAGATTAAAAACTAAGTTCGATCTTGAAATACTCTGTGACGATATGTCCTTATGACGAACTGTCCTTGTGACGAAATGTCCTTGTGACAAAATATCCTGTGACGAATTGTCCTATGACGAATTGACCGGACACAGTGTAAAATGAAGCATATTTAATTGTTAATAAGCAAAACAAAACCAAAAATTCAGCTTAATCTTCGTGATAGAAGAAAGCTGAACCTATTGGCCGTTCGCTGATTTCTTTTTATAAGCCAGAAATAAAACCAAGGTAGTAACAAATATAGAGAAGTGTTCAAATAAGCATACCTCTACCGTATAGCAGTTTGTTCACTCTGAAAAATCGCGCATTCGTCCGACAGATCTCCTGCCACTAGGGTACACGTTCGCTATGTTAAGTAAAGAAACGAAAATAGCAGTGGACCGATGACAATCTGAGGTGTTAAGATATTGTAAACTAAACAGTAATAGTGTGCGTTCAACCAAGCTGAGGTAGATCGTAGCGCGAACAGCGGCTGTTTCACTTTTCGTTTCAAAACCCTTTCCAGAGCCCGTAAATGCCACCAAGATATATATTAAGGGGGCACGAAAGTTGTAATTTTGTGCTACGTTGGATCGGGCTTCCATGAGTGGATCAGAATGTGGGGGGGAGCTGGCTTTGTGTTGGGTGCTGGTGATACGTGTTTCCTTGCCGAGTTTTCTGCAGTTTCGTCATATAGTTGCGTATAGTCATTATATTCGCCCGATTCCAGTTTAGCGCTCCCAAGCAGGGTAGTTGCTCTAAATCCCCTCGCATCTCATTATCAGTTGTCTAAAGGTGTAGTAAAATTATAACATGATATGATTGTTGGATGAGTAGAAAATATGCAATCTGCTTCCCGAGCAGCGGAAGCTGTGTACTGTCTTTGGAGTAGAAAGGAAGTTGTTATTTTCTGCTCATGATCCTATAAATACATTTTTACTATCTCTGTCACATGTGTTGATAATGAGGCGATGAGGGACTTGAGCGCTGGAACAAGGTGAATTGACAATGCTGCCGAAAATCCTGGAAGGAATTTTACAGCACTGATCATCTCACCTGTCTGGGGCATTAATAAATAATTGGCTGTCTTGGCTTATATAATTGGCTAGTCCGACAGAAAGCGTGGGTTACTCAACGTGGCAGCAGCTCACGGCTAGCTGTTGTGAAATAAAAGTTTGTTATCGGTCATTCCGTTCCGTAGGCTTGTGCATGCTTCTTTGTTTTTTTTTGTCGTTTCTGTTGTCTGATTCCGCTATTTCCTTCTTTTATATATTATTGTCTGATTCCGGATTTCTTTCCGTGTGTATATTTAATTTTCTTCGGTTTTCGCAGTCTGCAAAGTTTTGAAAGCGCGTAAAATATGCTTGAGTTAGGATCGGTGCATGGAAGCTTTTCAGTCATTATGAACGAATGTAGTTCGTGTTTAAACGTTGATGCATTTCACAGCTATTAAAACTGAAATATTTAGCGTCAAACTACAGCTAGTAAAAGCTGTATAAAGATCACTTTGTACACAAAATCTAAACGGGAAATAAATGACTTCCCAAGTTTCTTTAGAAATTTCGTTTATCAGAAGATAAATAGATCAAAATCTAGCCGTTTAATATAATAGTCTACTCGAGCTTCAAGTCATCACTGTTTATTTCGGGAAGATGTACAACCAATTACTAGAACTAGGTTGTTCAGTTTATCCTGATACCCCCTCCCCCTTCCTCTCGATAGAACTACTCATAATATAACCTTAATCAAAACCGCTTCAGCAACTTCCTCTGGTAGCGGGAAAACCAACAGGTTCTGGTTCCTTCTTTGCTTCTTAGATCATGAAAACTTCTATTTTACATTTTCCCGGCTCCAAACTGGCAATCCTGCACCGTCCTGAATTCCACCAGATTCGACCAAATAGTATGAATAGAAACGTGTTTCGGCTATTATGATTATTTAGTTTGTTAACCGAAAAAAAAAATGCGGCCTTTGTTCCGGAGTATGCGAATAGACCGTCCTCCATATTTGCCTTGACTTAAATTGTTAGCCTTCAGTTTATGAAAACATGTGACTATTTTTGTGATTTTTGCGTCAATAAAGTTGTTAACCAAGGGTTATCGATAATATCTCTCTCTCACACTCCTCTACAGGTACTCCGAGGCTTAGTCATGTTAAGCTCCACCCCTACTGTCAAAAGGCAGAAATAGAACGCATTTTTCCTTCCAGGACACGACCCAAAGTAGTTTCAGACGGATACGCAAGCAAAAGGAACAAGTTGGCTGATCTTTAGTCGACATACGGAGCGTGTTCCACCCTTCTAACAATAGTTACTATTAGTTACTATTTCCGTTCCATCCTTCCGAAAAGTTACTACGCTGACCGTTCCAACCTTGTCGGAATAGTTACTATTTGCTTACCATGCTCGGGAGCGTAGTAAGCGTAGTTACTACGCATCTCTGTAACGTGATTGGTCGGATTCGCCTCTGGCGTGAGATCCTGCTGGAAAATAGAAAAATCGTTCCAGCCTTGACGGCAAAAAGCCAGAATTCGTGACGTCATGCGTAGTAACTACGGTAAGTAGGGTGGAACACGCTCACGATCAGAGCCTGATGTTCTCTTCCTCCAATAAGGATTTTCCGCACCATCAGGACTCGTCCAAATGCAGCTTGATAAAGGGGGTGTAATCGGTCTGCTGAAAAATTAAAATTTTCTAGTTGCTCGGGTTCCAGTACCCAGCTGACAAAGTTCAGAAGTTCCGCTGATGGAGGAACTACGAACACAGAATCTGGCACTCCCAGAACGAAGAACACGGGATTTGGGAAATGCCCCGCATGGATTTTGCCCAAAAAATAAATTTATTCGAATGACGCAATTAGTATGTAAATGTTGTGGCCCACTGTGTTTGTTTTGATGTTTTAACTATATTGCTCTAACATGTTGTCTAAGATTTGTGTTAGCCCCAAAAATAATTACCACCACAATAAGATGGATGCCTCTTTTTTCAAATCAGTCTTATCCCACAAAGAAACTCCAGTATTGATGTATTGATTACAGAACGTCTATTTTTCCTTTTGATGATGGTGATTTTAACCGGAATATTTTCCGTCCATGGGGACTCGCGGAAATGCCGGGAATGAGTCTCTGGAACAAAATAAAAATGTGGGGACTCCGCTGTGGGAGCCCCGGGAACAACTAGGATGAGCCTTTTAACAAATTTTGTTCTAATTCACGGATTCCGTACTCGGGTGGTAAGTTGGAAATGTCTCAACGTTTGATAATTCTCCTCAAAAGAAAGGAAAATCCAAACTTGAGTTCGGTGGAGACAAAAATCGGAACGATTGTCACTCCCCTCTTTCCTGATACTGCAACCTGGGCCAGCCAGGGGCGTCACGACTGGGGGGGGGGGGGGGGCGTCGGCCAGTCGGTAAAAAATAACCGAGTCGGCGCGAAGGTCCGCGATTTTTCGTCAAAACAGTCGATTTTTGCTGACAATTGGTAAATTTTTTGTAAAAATAGTTGGTTTTTCTGAAAATTAGTCGATTTTTTTTCAAAAATGTCATTTTGTCGTTGAAAACGGTCTTTTTCCCTGCATAAAAAGTCGGTAAAAATTACCAGTCAGTCGGTAAATGCCTCGTCCCCTCCTCCAAACATTTTGGCTAGTAACGCATCTGGGGCCAGCCCCTAGTCTTTGAAGTGTTGAGTGAGAGGCTCTAGACTTTTCAACACCCGACGGTCAGTGGAATACTGGAAGATTTTGCAGATTACGGATTCAGAAAACTGGAACAACGTGAAAAGAAATTTACTTTGCACGGTATATTTGTGTCCCGCATATTTTTTAATGTTTGTCACGGAAACAGGTGGGCGACATACTTGATCCAGATGTTGAGACTCGCCGAAACGCTGTTTTGTCTGTTTTTTGAGGATCCCAAAACGTAAGTGGAGGGATACCTATGACATAGCAAAAGTTGTCCGTCCGTCCGTCTATAAGCACGATAACTCTCGTAGGGAATGAGATATTTTGATGAGACTTGGTATGAGGATTGTTTGGGTCAAGGGTAAGGTCGAGCTCGTACATGGGCTCTGTAGACCTATATTTGGGGGTGGGGGAGGGGGTTCAATTTAAGGGACAAACAAAATATTTTCAAACAGCTAATGTGATAGTCGATTATGGGGTAAGACGACATGCTGAGCACGATGGTGACAATCATTTTCTCGCCAGACAAGTAGTTCGTCCGGAATCCGGCAAAAACCGGAAAGTTTGTTAAAAGTTAAAGTTTCATGTGAAGTTGACATAAGAAGACATGCTGAACCCGATGGTGAAAACCATTTTCTCGCCGGACAAATAGTTCGCCTGTAATCCGGCCCAAACCGGAAAATATGTTAAATGTAAAAGCTTTATCTGAAGTTGATTAGATGATATATTTAGGGGTAAGAAGAGACGCTGAGTCTGAAAATTTGATTTAAAGTTGATTAGATTTCTGTATAGGGATAAGGAGATACGCCGGCTTCGTTTCTGAATTTTTCCTTTTTTTGCTGGACTAGTAGTTCGCTCGGAATTCGGGCGAAACCGCAAATTTGACACTAGTAAAGCAGGAAGTTTCGGTCAATATCGTCAAAATAGGTACGGCTTATAGAGGTATAGATAGGTAGATAGAATATCTGAACTCGGTTTTCTCTGATGATTAGCCTGGCGAAGACAAGACCGAATTGTCTGGATCAAATCTTAGATTTGTGGGATCCCATCGACACCTTTGGTCTTGTTGTGTCTTGAGAATCCCGAACCACTGTTTTGTCTGTATTTCTTCGCGGTATTTTGTATTTTCTAAAAGCCCGAAAATAAGAATACGAATCTCAATATATAAAATAAATAGAGCATAAGGCTTTACTATTTTATAATAAATAAACCAAATTTAAAATGTAGTTTGGACTGCATTGCAATTGAATTTGCCACACAATTCGATTTCCTGCAAAATTTCGAGCAACAAACCCGAAAATCACTTCAAAAGGTGTTTAATCCTGGTTTAACCAAATCTAACTCACACAGGACCCGTAGCCGTATTGTTCGTGGAAACAGAGTTTTGGCCCCACAAACGAACGCGGAAACATTATTTTCGAGCCTCCTTGTGGGTCCGCGAAAAACGCCTCTTCGCAAAATTTAAAACTGCCAAGCTTTGAACGAAGAAGAAGAGTATTTTAGGCAGAAATTTCGAAATTCCGCCAAAGCGTGTCACGCGGCCAACCAACAAACCCAACAAAAAGTTTCTGTCTGGTCCTCAAATCTTCTAAAAATGAAGAAGCTTTTGCGTAAGTCTCATATTGTATGTGGGATCAGAGTTTTAGTTTGAAATTTTAGGGGCCTAGTATTATGTTGCTATGCAAGTTGCTCAGAAGTTGCTCTGCCTTTCCCTTCTTGGCTTGGCTTTATCTGGAACCATGAGTTTTCTATTGTCCAGCATCCCAAAAATCGATTGGACCTGTCAAGCTTGTCTATGCAGGGTGATGTGCACCTCAGAACTTCCAGCATTTGGGTGATGACAGCAGTGGAGTAATTATGATGAGGCTCTTGTTAACAATTAAGAAAATTACCTTGAAACTTGATCAATATCAACAAAAATACCTGCAAAATACAAATATTACAAAACTTAAAACAAACTGACAAGCCGGGCTGAATTTCCAAGACAGTTTTTCACAATTACGCAACTCGAAGGTTCATATTGTTAGATTCTGGTGAAAAGTAGAAGCTGATAGGGTGAATGGGGAAGAAGGAGGCTGCAAGAGCTTCTTGACCATGAAATTGTGTAGCCAACGCTGATATGACAATTTTTTGCAAATTACGCATCTCAAGAAAAATTGACAACCACCAGACAACCTTTTTTGACAACCACAGAATAACTGAAAAGACTATTTTTCAGATTTTCGCTTCTCTAGAGATTTTTAGAGACTCCAGACACGGTACTCACGGCCCCGCACGCGCCATCAGTTGTGAGTCTGAGCAGTGCTTGTAGCAACTTCCCAAACATTATGCAGCTTAAGACAAGTCTTGACCTTCACTTTTTTTGCTATTTTGACGACCTACAATTTAGGTTGCTTACTTTCGCTTATTCATGTTTCTTGAAATAAATTTATTATATATATTCATATTTTCATCATTAAAATTGTTACAAATAAATTATATGTAGGCCATGTAAAGATAAACCCCACAAAAGTCTCCTGCAACCCATGGCACGAGAATCAGGTATTTTGGCCTTAGTCTTTGAATCTAAAAATTATTATTTTGACAGGCCCGGATCTGGTTTTAATCTTGACCAGTTGTCTCAGGGCAAATCTTCTGTATGTAGCCTATTATGTACTAGCTGCTTGATTCTAATTAGTTCCTGCACCCATTGGATAATTGAGTAATTGACTGGTTCTTTTATGTGCTGGTCTAAAACTACCAAGACCCAAAGCATTCCAGCTGCAGCCGTTCACACCTTAGCCTCACAGAAAAATCACCAGATTCCTAATGCCCATCCAGATCCAGGGAAGATGGTAAACTTGGCACGAACTCATGCTAATTGAACCTTTCACTATTATGAAAGTACTTGACTACTTAAGTACCCTTAAGTACTTCTATTTTTTACTTAAGTACGAGTATCAAGTACTTCTGAAGTCTTTTGTGGTTGTTTGAAGAATAGCTAACTACGTAGCTATTCTTCATCAGGTATGTAGCTTAGAGCTGACAACATATCAATTCATTTCAAATGTTAAAACTGAAATTTGAGGTTTGGTAAATTTGTGGGAAGTTCCCCGCACTAATGGAAATAGGTTTGGGACAACCCTGACCGTTGGTGAATTTGTCATCATTTTGTTCGAAACCTCTGATCTATGTTCTTGTTTTACTGTTAGATAGATTAGCTCCGACCAGCAGGGAGACCCCCTCCGCACCCCGTAAACTCCTGGATCCAGACCTGTCCACCATATGTTTTACGTTAAGAACAAGAATAAAGCATTCGGTGAGATCACAAAGAGGAAATATTTGTGTTACTTCTTCATCCAGAAAATAGGGTAATACACACTTCCAGTCTCTGCCAGTTCAGGAAAATTCTATTCACCTCCACTCAACCCCTTAACCAGATTCCTTAGGCAGTAGTTTTTATCTTGATTTATTGATTAATTTGTAACTAGGCACGCCCTTTACCTCGAAATACACTATATAACAAGTTGGGCCACAGCATGTTTTCTTTCCTAATTTTTTCGGTTTACATCAGATTCTGGTCATCATCATTTACCCAGTCCGGTAAATTTCCTCCCTAATAGTTCCCGTGAGTAGGAGGTCGTCTTATTATCCGTATATTGATGTTGAACAACTGGACAAATACATTATTAAGAAAAGTTCGAATTTTTGCAGCATTCCAGCGAATCTGGCCAAACTATCAACTTCATCGGAAAACGAAGCTAGAGGGTGGATTTCCTATGCAGTAAAATGTTAACGCCTCCAGAATTTTCTTTTTTGGTCGGACTCGAGACCATAGTGTGGACCTAGCACGACAACTCAAATAGACAGAGTCAGCCTGCCCCAGTATCTTGATTCAATAATTTTTTAGACTTGATAAATAAAGTATAAGCACCACGGAAATCATTTCTTTTTCCCAAATTCCCGCGCGAACTAGTTGTCCGGGGCCAAAACAAATGACGGGTAATTCAGTTTGTCTCTCACTCGAGGATCAAATTTTTGCTTGAAGTTGAAACCCCTTCCCCACCCCTAAATATAGGGCTACAATACCACCTACGAACGACTTGTACTTTTGACCCAAAGCACCCGCACACCAAGTTTGAACAAGATGGCATACCTAACTCATTCGGGAGTTATCATGCTAACAGACAGACAGACGGGCAGACACGTTTTGCGAAGTTATATAGGTTTCCCGTCACTATGTTTGGGATCCCAAAAACTTTATTTGGTGTATCCCCTCGCATGGGAACTATGTACGTTGTTTGGTCGTTGATCTTCTTGTCAGGGATTTTTTGCAAACCTACCATAATAAGCCTACCTAAATACTTGAGTACTTAAGTACTACCTAAATACTTGAGTACTTAAGTAATCAAGTACCTTTCTAAAAGTACTTATTACTTAAGTAGATTTTTGAAAAGTACTTAATACTTATACTTAAGTAAAAATTTCCTGGATTACTTCGTACTTGTACTTAAGTAAAAATTAGAAGTACTTGACAGAACACTGGCTGGGATAATTAATTTTTTGTTTTCCTGTCAATTGTGTTTAGCTTAAACTTGTAGTAACGTCTTGTTGCTTTTATATCAACATATTTAGTCAGACTTGTTCCACCGGGATCTTATCGGTTTGCGTGTAAAAGTTGTACTCTGAGTTTAAGACTCCACTAGCAAATTAAGGGGACTGGTTGGATTTTGTTAGTCCATAGTCCCCAATTTCCGTTGAAGTTATGTTAGGGGGTCTGATTTGTTTTCAGAATGATTTGAATCTTCATGGGATCTTAATTCAGAAATTTCTTTTTTAGGTACTAAAAGTCGCCGAGTTGGTCTAAAGCTCAGAGCCACTATCCGAAAGAAGGCAAAAGAACACAGGCGAAAACTGAAGAAAGAGATGAAAAAAAATCCAGAGAAGTGTAAGTCTGTTGCCCATTTAGCTTGATGGTCTGGGGAATTACTTGAGTACAATTCTTAATACTCATACTTAATTAAACAAAATAGAAGTACTTGAGGGTACTTCAGTACTCAAGTACTTTAATAAAAGGGAAACATTCCATTAGCGTGTCATTCAGTACCATGTTAATCATCGTTGCTGAATCTGAACGGATATCAAGGATCCGAATTCTTTCTGCATTAAATATAGCCGTACACAGACACCATACATTCCCATTTTCACTGGATTCTGGCGAATCCGAAACTCGAAACCCATAAACACGAGGCCTATGAATTTCTGGTCCTCACATGGCTTCTTTCATAGTTACCGAGCAAGGACAGTAAACCAAATAAAATGAGTGTCGATAATCTCAGCTTATTGACACGCCAAACCACTTTTTATCAAGGAGTTATAAGCCCCACCGAAAGTTTTTGCCTGATTCCGTGTGAACTAATTTTCGGGACGAAAACAAAATTAAGATGTGGTTTCAACATGTTTCTCACTTGTAAATTAAATTTTGGCTTGAAACCCCATCTCCAACCTGAAATAGATACCTACGGAGCCATCTACGAACAACCTGTACTTAGAACCTCCCTAACCTTAATATCGTGCTCGGGACCCACCCGCTAATGACCTGTACTTTGACCCAAAGGACCCTTACACCAAGTTTGAACAAGATAGCCTACCTAACCCCCTAAAGGATATCCATCCAACAGACAGACAGACGCGCAGGCACACTTTAACGAAGTAGCTTTCCCGTCACTGCTTTTGGGATCCTAAAAACTTTGGATGTATGCCCTCACATGGGATAGTAATGTAAGTCTTTTTTCGTTTTTTTTTTTTTTTTTACAAACCTACCATAATAATCCTACCTACTCAAGTACTTTTTCGAGAAGTACTTATCTTATTACTTAAGTAGATTTTTGGAGAAGTACTTAATACTTATACTTCAGTAAAAAATAGAAGTACTTGGCACAAGACTGTTCACCAGTCTATGTATGTTCTGTGTGGATTTCACAAGTGAGCAAAGACTAAGGCCTATTATCTTATTATCGGAGAAGATGTGTCCAATTTTCTCACTCTGTGTAGCCTGTTTCTGAGAAATTGACATGCCTTAAAGTCATATAGTCTGCATCTGTCTCAAGTTAAGTTTGCACCGAATCCTTCAAATACTTCGTTGTTCTCAAAATTACTTGAAAGCTTCGTCTGTAAAAAGCTCTTTGAGGAGATACAACAAAAACTCGACCCCCAACAATATGGATTCCGCCCTGGATGCAGTACCAATCACTATTTAGTCCAGTTTCTCGATGAAGTTCTGTCACACCTGGAAAATAATGGAGCTTTCGTCGACACCATTATTGCTGACTTAATGAAAGCGTTCGACCTCTTGCACCACAAAACGGTTCTACAAGAAGCGGCAAAAATGGGAGCAAGTCAGCACTCACTGCGCATGCTGGCTGGTTTTCTTTCTGGCCGCTCCCAAAGACTCATACTAAAGAACGTCATCTCGGAGGTGAAAGCGATAACTTGCGGAGCGCCTCAAGGAACCAAGCTAGGACCGCTGGTCTTCCTGATCGTGATCAACCGACTCCTTCAAGACATCAAAAACAAATACAAATTTGCTGATGATCTTTCAATCAATGTACTTCGCAAGTTAAGCGACCCGACAGGCGAAGATCCTCTGGTTTCGATGATTGAAACCCTAACAAGTGATGCTGAGGATGTCAAGCTAACGCTCAGAACAGAGAAGAGCTCCATCCTCAGGTGTTGCTTCCTGAAAAGAGAAGTACTGTGTATCCAGAGCCTTGGTCTATCTACAGCAAAATCGGTAAAAATCCTTGGCATCCACATTGACAGCGACTTGAGCTGGAAAAGCCAAGTAAACAATATAATCAAGAAAGGCGGGTTACTTCTTCAACTATTTGCGGTGGTTCGACGATTCTCCCAGGACCAGAAAGTTCTCTTAACAGTGTACAAGACACACATTCGGCCCAACCTTGAATATGCCTGTCCGGTATGGCTTGCAGCATTATCACAGGATCAGACGGACAAGGTTGAAGCAGTACAAAAGAGGGTCTGCAAGAATCTTGGGTAGCCAGTATAAGGACTACGAGTCAAGTCTGGAAACGCTAAGACTGCAAACGCTTTCCGGCCGCAAGCACTGCCTACTGATGGAGTTTGGCAAGGAATATCTTGCTTCCCCGATACATCGAAGCATTCTGCCAGTCTTCATGGACAAAGTAGTGACAAGAAGTCGCCCAAATACAAGGCTGAAATCAAAGCTGAGTGAAGTGGAGCAGCTACAAACGCCTCCGTGCAAGATAAGCCGCCATGAGAAGTCGTTTGTGCCTTATTTCGTTCAAAATTTTAATGAAGACAAGCGTAGAGAAATTGGCTGCTGATTGAATTAAACTGTAAATATCAGATTTCAGTAATTGTAAATATATTTTTGATTTTGATTTAGTTTATTTATTTATAATTGTCAGTATTTTTGCGTAACCCCAATTGTGCGTGTTGTGAGATTTGTACCATTGTTTTCTTTGTGAAACGTCGAAGCTAGCTTATGATGATATTGGCAAGAAATAAATTGTATTGAATTGAATTGAATTGAAACCCATGTATGAAAATCATTTTCTCGCCGGACAAATGCTTCGCCCGGAATCCGGCCAAAACCGGAAAATTTGTTAAAAGAAGATATGCCAAAGAAAGAGAAATACATGCTGAATCCATAGAAGAAAATTATTTTCTCGGCTTACAAATAGCTCCCTTGAAGACCAGAAAGTTTGATAAAAGTAAAAGTTTAGCTGAAGTTGGTTAGAGGTTCGATGAAGGGGTAAGACATGCTGTGTTCGCTTTCTAGCTTTATTTTGTTGCCAGACAAGTAGAATTAAAAATTAAGTCTGGAGTCGATTAAAGAATCGTTATAGGGGTAAGTAGACGAACTGGATTTATTTGAATTTGTTACCCTTGGCGGATATGCAGTTCTCCCGGAAATTTGGTAGAAGTAGATTTGTTTCGAAAGTCGGTTAGAAATTAGTTATTGTAGTAAAAATTCGGGCTGAAAGTGTTGAAACTGTTTCCTGAACTTTATGTTTTTACCTGACATTCGTTCGGAATCTGAACCGAAAATTTTGGAATGAACAAGCATTGGAGTAAACAGACAAGATCTGGGGAAGAAAGAAAATCTACAAGACCACGATTGTCTGGATGAAAAATGTCAATAAATATTCACCTTTGGGATCCAATCGAAACCTTTGGTCTTGTTTTAAATGAGGAGATAGCAAGAGCTGTGCAAACGCAACAGACATCCTGGCTGGATACATAAAATGGCACTTTACTAGTTTAGTGAGCTCTTGATGTTAAATTAAAGAATTCTAAACTGAGATTCACAGTAGGTAACTCAGTGGTAACTATAGGCTTTAATTCCTACTCAGCAACATCAGAATAATTTATTTCAGAATCATTTATTTACACAAGCTATCATAGTCAAGAAGAGAACTCAACTAAATGGCGCTTGGGCTTACAAATTAAAAGAGGACACAAATAAGAACAGAAACTTCAGCACTTATTAGACGCTGACGTGTAATACGGAACGAACGTGTTTAAAAACCGATTGTTCGTGTGGTAGGCGGTACCAGTTTTTCTTTGTTTTTAGACCTAGTGTCAACAAAATTCGACATGACCGGTGGTAGTATGGCCCTATGTTTGTAGGGTGGCCCTATGTTCGTAAAAGGAATTGGCCAAATTTGCATATCAAATTGAACCGACGATCGTAAAGGGACGGTTGTTGTAAGGTTGATAATGCTGATTCATAGTCAGTAAATCCTTCACACAATATTACTTTAACGGCTCTTTTCTGTAATGACTCAAGCTGATCACTTAAGTACTTTCGGGTTTCAACTAAACTTTAGCTCCGAAGAGAGACCTGGTTAATAAATTATCTTTAACTACCATTAGAAGATTTACTATCCAAGTTACTTCTAGTCCCACAGTATCTTGCCTACAACCATTGCGGATGGGTTGATCAGAATAGTGCCATATATGGTAAATAAAAGCCACTAATTGACTTTTATACAGAAAGTTATTTGCCTCTCCTTTTTTTTCAGTCAGACCAAGAAAAGAGAGCAAAGAAATGAGGGTTCCAAATTCATGCCC
Organism: Branchinecta lynchi; assembly: GCA_023053575.1. Taxonomy (NCBI): domain Eukaryota; kingdom Metazoa; phylum Arthropoda; class Branchiopoda; order Anostraca; family Branchinectidae; genus Branchinecta; species Branchinecta lynchi. Next base: position 11,649,667 of record JAKZAP010000006.1, read on the forward strand.
ATTCAAGGAACAAATTCTGGTTGAAGAAGAAGAAAGGAAGAAACAAAAAGAGGCAGAAAAACAGAAAAGAAAGGAAGAAAACAAAGAATTGAAAAAAGCTGCAAAAGAAAGTCAGGCGAAGGAGAACATAGGTAAGCTGTTGCTTTTAAGTCTCACTTAGGGAGATTGGTTCACAGACGATAGAAATGTTATTCTTTCCAGTATTCCTTACCATGTCAGAAGAAACTTTGCAGAGATGGCGGGGTCTTTTGTCAACAGCCTATCTCATTTGAAAATTGTAATCATGATCCATGAAAGTTAAAGTTGTACGAGGGACTTGACGAGGAATCTTGCGAGCCTTTACTATTGTTCCCAGTTTAAATTTGAACCTCTATGAACGCGCAGTCATGTACTGGTGCGATCTCGAAACTCAGGTACTGGGAATAGAGCTAGACTAACCTAGCTTTATTCCCAGTGTCTTTCGTTTTCGGATGCTCTGCACCGTCGTCAAAAAAGGAAAAACAAATAATTCACATAATGAGGTTTAAGATTTTCGAGTAGATTTCCGACTGAATTATCGACGTTCGAAAAACTTCTCTGAACCTAAGCCATTAGAAACTCTTTAAGATCAGGAAGCTATCCCGTGTCCCACAAAAGAGCATGGATATGTGTGCTTGAGATGAGAAGGTCAGTTTTGGTTACAGACAACTGAGACTGTATTCTCGACATTGTATTATGCATTTGGTAGGCCTGGATGAGCTCGTCAGAGATGCCGAGAAGCGTGACAATGAGTTCGACAAGAAAAACCCCGTATCTGCGTCTGTCGCCGATAAAGGAGAGCTGGCGGACAATTCAGCGAAGGCCTACTATAAGGAGTTCCGAAAGGTAGATTTTGTTTCTCCCCTCTCCTTCGTTAGTCATTATGCTTTCTGTTTCTTCAGGAGATCGACTAGGTAAGTTCAGCTTTTTGGGACACGAAATAAAAATGAAATTTACCTCTGACATACGTCCGGCCTTCCGTATATCCGTCTGTCTTTGATTACGATAATTGTGCATTGAGACACATTAATGGGATCGATCGAGGAAATATAGGAATGAAAGTTATCCTTTCATAGTGTTTGCCAGGTTGAGATACGCTTTTAAGGACGTGATGAATCAGGAAATGCTGTTACTTTTTACCTCGGATAAATAGTTCCGTCGGCATCCCGTTCAGGAAAGGAATTCGCAAATTAACCTAATTAGCCCGTTACTCTGATTAGGGGGTCGAATCAAGGACAAGACAGTGTATCGGATCAGGGCATTCTGCAAATTTTCGGATCAGTTGGATAATTGGGCGGGAATAAACCGAATCGACTGAACCAAACTGTTTGGCTCACGCAAACAGTTCTGCCGGAATCCATAGGAAACAGGAAGTGGGTATACAACTAAGTAATATCTTATTCAAGCTGATTGGAGTGTAAGAACTCGAGGGATTTTACATCTTTGCTTCATTTTCTCTTCGGATCGATACACGAACGGAGTTCGGTGAAAACAGGAAACTGGAAAGTAAAATCTTGAGCAACACAGGTCCTTTGAACCTTAATTTCTCCAAAGTGGGAATTGAGATAATATTTCTCCGATCGTTTAGGCCTACCGGATGGAACCCAAACAAAAGCAAGTTAGCTGCATTTCAGGTTTGCTTGAAAAATGTTTTCAGAATAGCTTGAAGTTAGACCCGATGAACATGACAACCTAAGGCCCCACAATCCTACCTTATGCATTGACTGATCGAGATATCTTACCTCTTCAAAGGTTGTCGAAGCAGCTGACGTCATCCTTGAAGTCCTGGATGCTCGTGACCCAATAGGAACCCGTTCAAGCGTCGTCGAAAAGGCTGTTCTAGAGTCTGGACCTCACAAGCGGTTGGTTCTGGTCCTGAACAAAGCAGGTATGGAAAAGAGGTTTACAATCATGTGTATGGCGGTTCTTGCTCGCTCTTGTATGGTGCGTGTAACTGTCCTAGCTCATAGTAGTACGTTTCCCTAGTACAACTAAACAGAGCTCCTAATCACCGCAACAGCAATTTCTCAGTTGGGACGGGCGTTGGAGAGGGGTGACAGTTGACTGTCACAGTGAATGAATTGGCTCTTGGGTGTCACAGGATTCTGCAGCTGAAGTCCTGGGCGAAATTATTAGATAAAGACCTTGGACCAGTAGGCTTCTGGGAACGTGGAAGAAAATGGAATAACCAGGGAGTAAATCCAGTTCTTCCTATGACGTATTGTCGTTGCAGATAACAGCTACGGGGTAACATATAATGGGTTGGGCTCCTGAATTATTTTTACGGGGATATTTGATATTTCGGTCCTTCTGGGCAAGAATGATCTTCAGGCTCAAGCCAGAACAAGTGCGCAAGCGCTCAGACGTCGAGTTTAAAAGAATGAATTGAACTGACTTGGATTTCTCCCTTCCTGTAACGCTTAATATTAGTTATCCGTGAAACTAACAGTTGAGCTCTCAAAGAATCTCCAGAAGCTGTTCAGGCCATCTCTCATACGATCAGTTATGCTCACTATGAGCCAATACGCTTCCAGTATACTTCTGTTACTACCTTGCTGGAACAGCCTAATGTCTAAGTCAGAAATTTTCAAAGTGTGTCTCATCTGAAACCTTCCACGCGAGAGCACATGTTAGTTCACTTAGAAACGCAATCCCTTCGCGTAAATCGGTCTCCAATCACAGTATTTTTCCATCTTTGTCTTTCCAGTTTTACTTGTTCTAATACACGACTGGCTTTACTTTCGTCAGTCTTGAAATGTATTTCGTTTATTGTACCTTGTTCAAACACACTAATGTCAAAGTCAAAAAAGTTTCAGATCCCATTTCATCGTCCCCTTCTAACGCGAAAACACATGTTGTTTCTAATTGACACCCCAAACCCTTTGCGAAACATGAAACCAAACACACGCAATGCGGATCTTACGAAAAGTGCTGTGCACAAGTATACGAGATTTGATCAGTGTCCTCGCTCTCGAACTTAACGCATGGGCAATCTGGGCCCCATTGCAAACGAACGGGAAGGGTGGGGGAGGTTAAACTCCCAAAGTAAATTCAGGAGCCTAGAAACCGCAAGGAAAAGGAAGCTCATTGTCATATCTCGAATTGTGGTCTGTGTTACACAAATTAGTCACTGGGGAAGTGGCGAATCTGCGCCTAGTAACGTCTGAAAAGCCAGGATGTTGGATGTTCGTTCAGCCCAAGCCGACTGGGAATCATATTTGACGGTGCAAAACGGATAAGTCAGCTACATTTTACTAGAGCTATATTTCTGCCCTTCATGGCAAGGGCCCTCAACAATCGTTCCAAGTTTCTACTTGATACTGGCCATGGTTTTGCAATCTATGAACTGGGCACAGTTGCCCCTGAACCGAGGAATGGTGAAGGTGTGTGTGTGGAGGGGGGGGGGGGGGGGAATAATGTTGAACTATACCCCAATATCATCAATTATACCAATTTTAAATTTTGATACCTTTAACGGTTCACAAAATCTCAATTCATGGGTAAAATGGGCCCTTGCAGTCGCCCATGAAGGGGGAGGTGCAGTCTCAAGATTTTCTTCGTAGCCAGAGTATATAGGTATAGGAATTTCGTCATTCTAGCTCCGGCTGTGGTAAAGTTAAGATGTTAGCGACGGGCTAATTTCGGCCTGATTGCTCCAAAACCGGGTGAGTGCGGGGATTTGGGACCACAATAAGTACATCTAGATCACCAACAATTATACCAAGTTTCAAATTGAGGCCTGTCATGGTTCACGAGTTATGAACTCCATAATCTGGGCCCAAATCCCAATTGCCGCTGAACTAGGTGCGTAGGTGGGTGGGGGGTGGACCCCTAAACAGCAAAACTAGACCCCAGTGTCAACACTTATACCAAGTTTCAACTTGATCTCTGTCAATGTTCACGGGCTACGATCTCCTCTCAGTGGGATTTCTGGACCCAATTGCCCCTGAACCTGGTGGATGTCTGGGGGGGGGGGGGGGGGGATGGGACTCCTACTGAGTATAACTAGACTCCAGCGCGAACAGTTGTATCAGCTTTCAACTTGATATCTGTCATTGTCCACTGGTTATGAACTCGACTCAATGGGCAATCTGGGGAGCACAGCGCGGAGTGCTGTGCGAAGCTTCTAAGTCCTCCAGTCATACCAAACTAGCCACAACAAAACCGTCTGTGGTGGACAGTACAATCTGACTAGATTGCCTACCCCTTGTGGTGTAGTATTCTCGGAAAATGGGTATATATCGCTGTATATAGTTGTTTTAATTCGTGTGGGGGGGGGGGAGGAGGCTCATGGCCGGTTAACTCATGTGCAGAATACAAGTGAGTGAGCCCTGGATTTTGATGTAGGACACCAAAAACCAAGAGGGGCATAGATACAAACATGCTAGATACAAATAGTATTCAATCGTTTAAAAAGGGGGATATTTTCGTAATAGGGGAGGGGTGGTGATAGACGGAGAGTGACTAGGATCAAAAGTATACAAGATACTTAGATTCCGGTAGACCAAACATAATCTGGGGAGCTTCTAAGTCCTCCAGTCATACCAAACTAGCCACAACCAGACCGTCTGTGGTGGACAGTACAATCTGACTAGATTGCCTACCCCTTGTGGTGTAGTATTCTCGGAAAATGGGTTTATATCGCTGTATACACTTGTTTTAATTCGTGGGGGGGGGGGGGGCTCATGGCCTGTTAACTCATGTGTAGAATACAAGTGAGTGAGCCCTGGATTTGGATGTAGGACACCAAAAACCAAGAGGGGCATAGTTCTTAGGTTTATACTGGTGGTATCTTTGCCCAATTGCCCCTGAACCGGGTGGATGGGGAAGTTGAGACTCCCAAAAAGCACAACTAGACCACAATACACACAAGTACCAAGTTTGAACTTGATACATGCACTGGTTCACGAGTTATGAGCTCAACAAAAAACGGTAAAACCCGAAAGCTGCTACAGCGCTCGCAATAGTGGATTGTTCCAAGGAACACTCCACTAAAAACGAGCCTGTGCTTTAATCACCAAAGCTTTTTTATTTTACCTTGACTCTGAAGAAGACCCTTGCCAAGACGGTCCGGAATATAGTTAAAATTAATATCAGCTTACTTCTCCGTTTACCGATGTCAAATGTAATTCGCAGTCAGCTTGTCATCGCGAGAAATAAGTACTAAACGATAAAGAAGCTGTATTTCGTTCATAAACCATGCCTGTTTTTCAGATCTTGTGCCTAAGGAAAACCTTCAGCAATGGGTCAAATATCTTAGAAATGAACTCCCAGCGATCGCTTTCAAGGCTTCAACGCAATCCCAGGCCAGTCGGTTAGGACGCAACAACCGTGCCATCAGCTCACTTTCTGAGGGAGAACTTCAGTCGTCCAAGTGTCTTGGTGCTGAGACGCTCATGAAATTGCTTGGAAACTATTGCCAGAATAAAGGAATCAAGACGCAGATTCGAGTCGGAGTCGTTGGTGAGTTGATATTTTTATATTCGCTTTGGCGAAAGGAATTTGTCATGTTTCTGGTTTTGCGTATTAGAAATTCGAGATGAAGTTAGCCACGTCGAAGTAGAGAACATGCTCGATGACGAGGAGATTACGCAGCTAAATAAATTTAATGTTAATTCAAGATTCTCAGGATGTCACGCTACTTCTCGTCGATGTTTTTTTCTTTTTGTTACCATCATTGCATGGTCGCAGGGTTTTTCTGGTAATATGTTATTATTATTACGTCCAAATCCCGGAAGAAATTGTTGGTAAAGTTCCTTGAAAACTTTTGTCAGTATTCACCCCAGGCTAATTAATGTTCGTTAACCAGCTTATTCGGTTTATGTTTATTCATGTTAATGGGAGACGACATAAAATTGCTAGAAGCCGATCCGAAGACATTTTTGTCCCTGCCACATATAAAAGCCAAATCCCGGAAGAATTTTTTTCCGGATTTTTCCGGAAAATTTGATAAAGTTGTCACTTGGGATGCTGCGTGATAGTATCGAGTAAGGCCTAAAACGCGTCGTAAATTAAGCACTGTAACTGGATTTCTTGGAAACCGGGTGATCGGGAGCCTGGAGCCGCTGTGCAACGTTTCTCCTTGGGATAGTAGATCAGAATATGGGGAGTAACCTGGATCTTCGTGCTGCTGATTGCCCTATGATAAGCTGATGAACTGTACAGGATTTCAGTTTTGCTTAAAAAAAAAACGAGTTGTATCAGATGTAAACACTGCCCCGGTATTCTTTCAAGGAAATGCGAAACACCAGGGCTTACTTCAATTGGTCCCGAAGTGCCCGACCATAAGGCACTACTTATTGGAGTACCGTACTAGTACGTAGCAGTGAGGTCGTCCCCAAAGTGCCGGGAAGTAGTACTCTAGTAGGCAATATCAGTGCCCCATCCCCCTTCTCACTTGGTTTTAAGACGAAAAATCTTGGTTTTAGCCAAGAAGCAAATAGACTTTTCCTGCAAGCTAGCTGAGTTTTAAAAAGGTTGCGATTGCGGCGCCTGTCTTTCGTATAGCGTCTAACGCACAGTTGTCTCATAGTGCCAATGGCGCATTGTTCCCTCGTCCCCCCTTTAACAAGAAATGGCGGGCTGCTATTAGCTACAATATATTTACTTTAGGTCTTCCAAACGTCGGCAAGAGCAGTATCGTAAACAGTCTAAAGCGCAGCAGGGCTTGCCTCGTCGGAGCGACACCTGGTGTCACCAAATCCATGCAAGAGGTGGCTCTGGATTCGAAAATCATTCTTCTCGATAGTCCTGGTATGGTCCTCGCAGCTGGCAACGTTACAGACGCCTCTGTGGCCCTCAGAAATGCTGTGAAGGTTGAGGCGTTGGCTGATCCTATCACTCCAGTTGAAGCCATCCTTAGGAGGACCACGAAGGAATACGTAAGTTCCCATGGCGAGCCAGCCATGCATATCTGTTAATAATGATATGTGAAACCGTCAGTTGATTTTCATTCATTCATTTATTCTTTCGTACTACTCAAACTACATAACATAAATATAAGGTAAGAAACAAGACCCCCTGAAGCTATGTTGTTGGGGATCTTGATTGACGGATCGAAAACCTACCTTCGGGTACGCAGGGGCAGAAGGAATCTGCTGTTTCTCCATCGATTCTCAAGTTCATTCCGAGTCAAACCAAGCATGCTAAGTAGAATTTTCCTACAGCGTAGTGTTTTTTTTTGCTGTCTCTCGCTTGTTTTTGTTTGGAAGGCTAGGCTCTGGAAAGTCAGGCTTTCAAGTTTTCAAGCTCGCTCCCCTCCGTCTTTGATATTAAGGGGGGGGGGGTGACCTCAGCTTTAACTAGAGAGCATTGCAGTTCACGGAAATTAGCCAGATACTTACTCTTTCTTCCCTTGCAGATGATGATTCAGTATCGCGTTGAAAACTATGAGACTACTCGAGACTTCTTGTGTCTTCTCGGTAAAAGGCTTGGAAAACTGAAGAAAGGAGGCGTCCCTGATGTTGAAGGGGCGGCCAAACGGATCCTCCAAGATTGGAACTCGTAAGCAGCTTTATTTTTTCCAACACTTCCGCTTCGTGGGGTACATAAGCAAGCAAGTCTCGGCGTGCCTCGGCCGGGGGATGGTTGAAGGAGGGAAGTCATTCCACGCCTTTCCTCGTTTTCCCTAAATTTCGATCCTCTTCTCCGAAAAGGCGTCGTACACGTTACTGGGCTCGAGTATCCGCGTATGTGTGTGGGAAGAACATCCGTAAGGTACGTTTCTTATTGTATCTGACGCCGTGATCTTGCTCTGTTCTTTCATTTGTCTAGGTCAATGACCTGCTTAGGATAGTTGGCGATCACTCTCTGGATGCCACCGGTGTTAAAGTACCTGATCGGGCCTCTCTAATATTTGAATCGACCGCCTGGGAAAATACCACCTTTTGCCAAAGAGCTCTGCTCGAGATCGGATGTTTTACTACTAGTGGCTTCTTGTATTGATTTCCTGTTTGAATCTTCACACGTATTTCCTTCTTTAAGTGGCCGACTTAAGTACTACACCCACCCGCCAGAGACCGCCAACGTCCACGTCTCCGCAGAAGTAGTTTCTACCATGGCAAAGGAGTTCTCGCTTGACGATGCCGAGTTCGCTGCAATGGAGAGCGGTGACATTGACGCTCTTCCCCAAGTTCGACCCTCGCAGACCATCAAGGTCGAAAGCGTGGGTATGGTAGGAGAACTCAAGGAGCAGGACACGGATGAGGAGATGGACGATGGAGAGGAAAATGATGATGAGCTTGTAAGTAACTGCAAATCGACGTCGTATTTGTTGGTACCAAAGGATCGTTGGTGCTGCACAGTCTTATATGTTCAGAAAACGTGAATGGCGATATGCTAGGCTCATCGCCAAAAGTATTGATATATTATAAACAAGTGCATTAGCTAAATAATGAGGTCGAAAAATACGTGAAGGATGAGATACCAAATTGGTTTCCATGAGATTTAGCACTTGCTCTTATGGAAAGCTATGTTATGTTTAAAAGCTATTTTTCACCAGGCAAGTCGTGGAAACGTGTAGGACTGATTTTACAGATACTAAAAGCGGGTTAGACCGGTTGTCCAACTCGCGCAGTATTCCGAAAACTTTGAGCTTTCGAGTTTTCAACTTGGGCTCAAGGCTCAAGTTGCACTATCATAAGCTCTATTATGTGTCAAATTTGTCTGCTGATTAACTCTACCCCTGAATCCACCAGCGCTATTTTCTCCTTGATTATAAGAAACACACAAAAAAACATGAGACTGGTAAAAAGCAGATGAGACATGTTTAAATAAGATGAGACCTTGTTATAAGCTTTCTGCTATCATGACGAAAACGATCGTCTCTGAGCTACTGTGCTTTTTGACAAATAAGATTGACACTTCCCCTAAGGATGTGATCCTGAAAGTTTGTAATGAGTTCTACTCGCTTGATAGTGTCTTGAAGGCCAAAACTTTGCTCGTCGAAGCCTTGTCGGCTGATGAAAGAAATACAGCTGCTGATAGGCTGTCGACCACGAGACGCAGCAAGTACCTAGCACTCGACGACCTGTATTACCTGTTGCAGATCTGTGATCGTGGGAATTTTAAATTCCTGGCTGAGGACCTTGCTATGCTACCCCCCATGAGTCTCGAACATTTTGACTTGGCTACTCTTCTCAAATCCCACGAAACACTGCAAAGCCAATTAACCGAGTTACAAAACTCTCTTGCCGAAATGAAGTCGTGCATACTCACCCGATCTGAGCTGAATTCATTTCGGTCTCCGGCACGCTATGACGTAGGTAGTGCTCTGGGCGATCTCGATCGCCCACGCAATGATGCTATTTCAACATTGAATCGGACGAAAGCGGCATCTAACATGACTTTGTTTTTCGACGCGGGGGACAACGAGAGCTCCGTGTCTGAGACGGGAGATGGCTGTGCCAGTGTGTCAGCAGTGGCCGTGATTAATAGTGAAGATGCGGTTGTGACCGTTAGACCCCCACTGGAAGCTGTGCGCACAGTTGACACTGGGGGCGTCGAGGGAGTGAATCCTGTTTCTTATGCAGATGTCACACGCCGTCCCCGGAAAAATAGCCGTTTACCCAAGACCGCTACCGGTAGGCCGAGTGCAAATCCCTCAAGTGCGTTTGTCGGTTCTGTTACCAAAAATACGCTTAAAGGAGTTAAGTCAAACTTGCATAGTCAGTCGCGATCGATTTTTGTCTCGAGACTAGATCCATCCACTGAGCTTTTAGCGGTGAGGAATGCTCTTGCGCAGAGACTAAAGTGTAAGTTGGATGCAATCCATTGTGACAAAATTGAGCCGAAGTCTAGTAAGCAGCAGAGTGTTTCTGTCAGGATCGGTATTCCAGCCATATACTATGAAACGGTCATGAAACCGTCTTTTTGGCCAGCTGGTGTTTTCGTCCGTCGTTACTTTGACAACCGACAGGCTAAGGTCGGTGGGACTAGTGAAGTGAGCAATGGTAATTAGAACCGCGTCCTATAATTGTCGGGGGCTGAAATCTAACGCTTTTGACCTCCTTCCGCTCTTTCAGACCCATGATTTGATTCTTTTACAAGAACTTTGGCTACTGGAATCTGAACTGTGTCTCTTGAACAACCTTAGCCCACAGTTTAGAGGCATAGGTGTCACTCCTATGAAAGATACTGTTCTTCATATCGGTCGCCCCTACGGTGGTGCTGCTATCCTATGGAGAAACAGCGTCGATCAATCAGTGCGTGTTATTGAAACTGAGTCCGACAGGATCTGTGCCGCGATCATCACTCTATCGGACTCTTGCCTACTTGTGATTAACGTGTACATGCCAGTCTGCGACTCGGATCATGAAGCCGAGTTTTTGGACTGCCTGGCTCTGCTGCAGGCTATGATCGATACCGTTGATTTTGATCACCTATGTATTGCTGGGGACTGGAACGCTAACGCCGACCCTAATGTGCCGTCTATTTTCTTCAATGAGCTTAATAGATTCTGTGCCTCGAACGACCTGTCAATTGCCGACGTTGATGTCCTCCCTGCTGACTCGTTTACATATGTGAGTGATAGCCACGCAGGCAAAACTTCATGGCTTGATCATATTGTGGTTAACCAATCGCTCCGTCCGCTTGCAAGCAAAATGCTCACACTGCCGGAGTTTGGCCCTGACCATCTCCCACTTACCTGTGTGTTTAACGTGAATTGCTCTGAGCCAGGTACGAGTACCTCAAACGGTGATGTCGCCGCGCCAACGACTAGTGTACACTGGAACCGTGCTTCACAGGCGGATCTGCATGAATATTCTACGAAGACCGGTGTGGCCTTCGACGATTTCGATCTGTCCTCCGAAGCTCTCCTTTGCAGTAACCCTGAATGCTCCTCGGCAGAACACTGCGAGTTGCTTGATAAATTGTATGCTACTTTTTGTTTCACTCTAACTGCCACAGCTGTGTCTGCCATTCCCAGTTCTAGCTCTACAAAGCACAAGAGCAGGCCATTCCAGGTTACTGGATGGAACTCCTTAGTGAAGAAATTTTACCTTGCGTCCAGAGCCGCTTTTTTGACGTGGGTTGCTAACGGTAGGCCAGTGTTTGGTATTGTTTATGAGAATATGAGATGGGCACGTTCTGTTTTTAAATCGAAGTTGAAATGGTGTAAAACAAATGCTTTAGCTGCGAAAGCTGAAGCTCTGGCTGTAGCCCTCCTTGGTGGTCAGAAGGATTTTTGGACCCATGTGAGACAAAACTTCTCGGGGTCAAAGGCAAGTGTGAGTACGTTAGATTCCGTTAGTGGCGCTAGGCAGATTTCTGAGCATTGGGCGAATAAGTTTGAAACACTTTTTAATTCAGTTCCTAGTGATTGCTCTAGTTTTCCCCTTTTGCCTCCGTCTGATTTTCCGCCTATTTTTCCTGCTGAGGTTGAGCGTCAACTCCTATCTATTGGTATTGATAAAGCTGGGGGAGCCGATGGTATTTCGGCTAGGCATCTGAGGTTCGCTTCGAGTAAAAAATACCTTATTTTAGCGGCGCTGTTTAATGGTTTCCTAAGGCATTCTTACCTGCCTGATTCACTAATGACAGTGAACCTGGTGCCGGTACCCAAGTCGAGAACGACAGATTCATCTAATTCTGATAATTATCGACCAATTGCGTTGGCTACGGTTCTCTCGAAGATTCTTGAGAAATGTTTAGCAGACCATATGAAACAGTGGCTCGTTACTGCTCCATACCAGTTTGGCTTCAAACAAAAGTGCGGAGTTGATTTCGCGATTTTTCTTCTGAAATTCGTCGTAGATTATTTTCTGTTCTTCTCGACTCCGGTATTTTTGTGTTTTATTGATGCCTCTAAGGCGTTCGATCGCGTGAACCACCGTATTATGCTAGATATTTTGGTGCGTAGAGGGGTCCCCACCGTTTACGTGAAATTATTATGTTATTGGTTCACTGAACAAAGATTTCGTGTTCGTTGGGGGGATAGCTACAGTGAGTTTTTTCACCTGAAGAACGGTCTACGCCAGGGGGGTGTTCTTTCCCCACTGCTGTATACTATTTACACTGATGAACTTTCATTAAAGTTATGCCTTTCGAGGATCGGTTGCCACATCAACGGGTATTGCTACAATCATTTAATGTTTGCAGACGACATCGTTTTAATTTCGCCTACCATTTTTGCCCTGAATCAGCTCCTACAAATTTGCGATGGTTATGCTACTTCCCATGATATTCTGTTTAACACGAAAAAAACATTTGCAATGGCTTATCTACCCCCTGGCTTACCGGTTCCTCAGAAGGGCGTACGGCTCGGTGGAAATGAAATTGTGTTTGTACGTAATTTTACTTATCTGGGGTTTACCCTCCGGGATGACTGTCGAGACGACGATCATGTTACCGCGCTTCTGCGAGGGCTGTTTAAGCGAGGTAACATGCTCGTCCTCAAATTTGGGCATTGTTCTGATGCTGTGAAAACTCGCTTGTTCCAGTGCTATTGTTATCAGCTCTTTGGTATTTCTCTAGTGGCCAATATTTCACTCAAGTCGGCCAGACTACTTAAAACTGGGTACAATCGAGTTGCCCGCCGCCTGTACAAACTTCCAACGATTTGTAGCGTGAGCCACGAACTTGTTTCCCGAAGGTGCTGTTCACTGAATGAGATAGTGAGGCGGTCTAAAGCTTCCCTCCATCAGAGAATTTTCAGGTCCGAGAATTTTCTTGTTAGGAATGCCGCTGATCCCCTTTTCAGCTGCCTTCCTGTTAGGAGGGCGCTCCTCAAGGACGTATGTCCTTAGCGCGTTTTAGTGTTTGTTAGATGTTGTTCTGTTCTTGTTGTTATGTGTATATGGCCTCTGGCTGAAATAAAGGTATTATTATTATTATTATTATAAGCCATAGAAATTGGAAACACGTGAAAGAATCAAGCCTTCTAAAGTTATGCAAGCGGCCGTTGAGCCGTTGCTCAAAAGCAGCTAGGCCAGCATACCACCGACAGATAAGAGAAAATGTTTTGGAAGAAATGAGAAGTAAACATGAATAAACCATTTAAGACTGTCGTATTTCATTATCCCTCGGAAGTCCCAAATCAGAACCATACTAGTGTCAAAACCCAGCATGTGACATTCCAAGAGAATGGTTGCTGAATGAAGAGTAGATGTGCTGTTTCAAGGGTGCGAGCTCGTTTTTTCAACATTAAATACTTGGCGAGGTTACTTCAGGTAACCGCTTGCCGATCGTTCACGTGGTACATGTGACCTGAAACTGCCTTTTCTATATTGGTTATATTGTAAGCTATTTGGCCCAAAGAAATTTATTAGATGATTTGTAAGGATAGGCGCTGGTAGGCAGTTGTATTTTATGGCACTTGCCCTCCGGCCAAGTGCCATATAGCAATCGCAATTTCTGTCGGTCGGTCCGGTTTTGCTAGTTCAGGCACTTCCACATAAGCTGGGACGATGAAACTTGGCAGGCGTATCAGGAACTCGAAAATATTACCTTGGAAACAGTCATCACAATCCGACCATCATGGGGGGAGTCGAGGAGGGGGAACCCGGAATCTTGAGGTATTTACAACATTTGAACGGGTGATCAGATCTTAATGTAACTAGAGATTTGGACAAACCTCGTGTACATATCGTTGACATAATCGGATCAGATTCGGGCACTGTGGGGGGAGTTGGGGGGGGGGGGTCTGAAGATCCAGCGGGTTTTGTACTTCCCGATGTACTAGGTAGATGAAACTCGGCAGGAATATGAGGGATCCGAATAGACCGACTTGAAAATAGTCGTTAGCACGATCCGAACACCGTAGGGGAGTGGAGGGATGGGGAATCCGGAATCTAGTTGCATTTATAATTTTTGACGGGCGATCGCATTTGAATGAAACTTGGCGAGTGGAAAAAGCTATTGTCTCACATGTTCCATGTAAAGTCCGGATCGGATCCGATACTTGAGGGGGGGGGGGGTGGAAGGGGGCACCGGAATTCTTGTGAAGCGCTTCACGTCGAGGTATCGAGATGGAATTTGGCGGGAGGAATAAGTATAAGTATTAGATACGTTCTTGATGGAATCCAGGTCATATCGCGGCTCTTTGGGGAGAGTCGAAGAGGGTTTGCGATCCGGTGATCGCGAGTTGAGACACTTCCAGATGTGCTAAGGACGATAGAACTTGGCACGCAAATTGGTGACCCGACCAAGTAGACTTGAGGACCCGACACAATGCCCTAGGAAGACTTCCGTTCCTGGATCTGATCGTTTTTCTGGGAGTTGAGGAAGGGGGAATCCTGAAATTACTGACTTCCGTAGGTTGCGAACAAAGGGTCCGATTCAGGTGAAACTTTATGAGTGATAAGAACTAATAACCTAGATATGCAAAGCATGTGTCTGAACCCCATGCAGGATGGGCCGGATGGGATGCAAGTTGGACAGTACCAAGTTTATGGGGTATAGATTTGTCATTTGGTGTCAGAACCAGATGCGACCAAGGTAGAAGGAGGATGAAGCGGGAACCGGAAATTTGCAGATATGGTCCGATTCGTGTTAAACTTGATGGACGGAAAGAGGAGATGTTAGAGATGCCAAGCTCATGTGTCTGAGTCGTATTCGGCCACAGTGGGGGAAGCTGGAGGGAAGAATCCCGGAACTGTTCTGGCTCGCATAGGGGTTTAACGACTGGAGTGATTTGGATGAAACTTGGAAAGTAGGGAGATCGTGTTCCTTACAAGACATAAGGTTCCGGACCGGATCCGAGCAAGGTGGGGAGGGGTTCCTGACTTTCCGGAAAAATGCTCAGATTTACGTTCTCGTTTCTCACACCACCCACTTGTAACAAGTGCCATATGAGCTCTTGTTATGGCTATGCATGGCCATCGGTGCAAATAACTATGTATCATGTCGACCGGATGAGGGTAGTGAGCAAACAAAATATATTAGTACAAATAACACGTAAAGTAGAACTGAAACCTGATACTATTCCGTCATTTTCCTCCTCAGTAGTAAGCGCCATATTTCGCACCTATTTTTGGATTTCCTTTCACAGTTGTTTTCATATTTTTGTGTTCTGGCTAAATTTGATCTTCCCATAGAGAGTCCTTCCACAGTTAAACCCCGCCTCTTGAGTCGTTTGTGATTGGTTGAGTCGGAATAATGGACTGTACAAACCAGTTAGTTGTTTGCGGTGATAATCTGCGCTTAATTTGCTGCAAGCAGTGTGCTTTCCCAGTGGAGAGAATTAGTGCGAGGAGCGGATCTTATTTTTTTTCCTCCGAGGAGTTTGACCTGGGATGCTGCTGTGTAACTATGTGCCATGGTTGTAAACTGGATCGGTAGCTCTTCGGTGAACCTTTAAAGTTTAACTGAAAATGCAGCTTATTTTTACATCTGGATTTTCGAATACACCGAATTATTTTGACTCGTCCAAGGGATTGTTTTTTTCCACCCGGTGATCTGGTAATAACGGTCAGAATATGCGCCACCTGCACGACGACCCAAAATTCCCCCAGACGCGGAAAATTTAAATCTCGACAAAACCATGTATTTCCATGCCTAAAGGGGCCAAGCTCGCAAAATTCAAGGCTAAAGAAAGCAAGAAAATGATGTTGAGATGTGTTGCAAGGAAGCTGCCATTTTTTAGTTTATTTTGCAGCAATGTGGCTCACCTTTTTGTTGCTGTGTATTTTCAGCATAGAGGGACAAGCGTTAATTTGCTGAAATTTGTTATCTGTAGGCAATGAACAAACGAAGTAACGCATTGTATCCGGTTTCGCCCTTACTTAAGTGAATAAGTGATATCAAGAACAAAAAATCCTCTGTCTTTGGTCCCATGCAGCGACTATGGATACCCCGACAAAACTGAGCGGAGCTAAAGGCATGTGCTCTAGCTTTGGGTTGATGTTGATACCCGTCTACTCTACCTCCGTCTTCGCCGTTGCTCATCGCAGACCAGCAAATACAGGAGGCGCGCTGACTGGCTCGGAGCGCGTCCATAGAACCAGTCGCTTTAACTTTGGAAGTTTTCCTCTACGCGACTTCACAGTGATATAGCTATTTGTTGAGGTAACAACATGAGATATGGCGCGAAGCTCCTAACCTCCGCTGTGTTTGCATGGGGTAGGGTACGGGGAAATATTCGATTCCGCATGGTCAAATTACAGAGATAGGGAGACGGAGGTTCTGTCTGATTATTTGTTCTTGATGATATGTAACTAGACTGTCGGGTCTCAGGCCTATTCGGTTAAACTTTAAACATCATTTCAGCTCGCGAAAGTGACAATCAGCGAACCAGCGGTATCGGTTCACGAAGAGTCTGTATCCGGTGAATCGTCAAAGGCGGGAAAGCGACAGAAGAAGGTGAAAGTCGATCCTGAGGCACTCCTGCCTGGGAACCAGAAGGCTAACCGGCTTCTGAAAATTCGGCAGAAGAAGGAGAAGAAAGACCAGTCAAGAAGATGTAAGTTCCTCGCTCGCTAATATCACGATTGTTAAAAATAAGACCATTCGTCCTTCTTTTTTAGTTTTCTCTGTAGTAATCGGTCCAGGTTGTGCGTTCCCTCGCGGTCATCACGTTCGCAGCAGCAGGCCGTCAAGACGAACGGACCATAGTAAAAAAAAAAAGTTCAGATCGTTCGTCTGTCTTCCTCGTGCGCCAATACGTGCTAAGCCATCATGTTTTCGTGCGGCAAAGTTGCATTGTCTGAAGTCACACCCCACCAGGTAGCTTTTGCCTGCGTCGTTTTTCACTTCTGCTGTTGGGTTTTTTCGTACCTCCCTAAGTCTAGCAATTGTACTTCAAAAGCTTACTGTTTTACCGATCATGTTTCACGTGCAGCGTTTTTTTTTAAATGGACCATCAGTCCGAAGTAATTATAATGTTCCAGTAGAAAACCCTGGCCTTACAGCGCGAAATTGGACAAAAGGGAATTGAAATAAAAAACAAGAGCACAAGCGCTCAAACGTGGAGCGTGAAAGTAAAATGTTTATCACATCTTATATACAAACAGAGTTGGAACCAAGACATTTCAAATCCCCAATAACCAAACAAGAACTGAAATAATCTAATTTGAAACCATCCCACTTCGAAAGCTTTTAATGTTAGCAAACCGCATGTAAAAATCCAAAGAGATCTTGAAGATCTTGCAAGAACGGTTGGTTTCTGTTTCAATACTGAATGTCTTGCTAGCCAGTCCGACCCGTAAAATCTTTTCAGTTAGCAAGGTAATAACAACTGCAGTAAACCAAATCGTAGCAGCCTCATACCCCCTTCGTCTCAACTTAATTATGAACGGCATATCATCGATTATATGACAAAACCGTCCAGTTCCTGCCTTTCATTCAGGATTGAAGTACGTCGCGTGGTCTTATTTGTTCCTGTCCTGTGTCACCGAAATCCGCATCTACACATATTCATCCACAAGTATACAAGAGTTGAACTTGAGACCTGTCATAGACGAACTTAACTCTTGGGAAATCTGGGCCCAGCTGCGAATGAACGGGAGGGTGTGGGTGGGGAGGGGTTGCTTGCGGGACCCATCAAAATGCGTATAGACCTATATATCCTCAAGTACACCAACTTGGAGTTGTATACCAATCACTGGTCAATAACTTAACTCGTGGGCAATTTGGGCCCACTTGCTCATGAACGTGGAAGGTGGTGCAACTCCACATATATGTTCCCAACCCAACCCTAAGATCTAAAGCACAAGGAATTTCAGCGTCCTATCTTCAGTTATTTTCAAGTTACCAACATTAAAAAATGGACAATCTAGACCGAATTGCCCCTGAACCAAGAGGGAGTGTCTAACTTATAACTTTGAAAGTAATTTCCCAGGTGGAAACCGAAAGTTGCTACAGCGCTCGCAAGAGTGGACTGTTCAGAACTGAACACACACAAGTGGCGAGCAGAAACGACAGTAGTAAGGTTCATGTGGTGGGCGATCGAAGCGGACGTTTGCGCTTCCACCATTGCTGGGAAAGCATTGTAAGCTTACAACAATACATCTTTGAATAATGTTTGTAAAATCAAAGATTCCAGACGGCAATGACATAATAATAAGTAAGTAGATATTCCTTCAGCCCTAGCTGATTGCGAATCATGATCTTCAGTGTTAAACGGATTCGTCAGCTGAATTTTATTAGAGCGATATTTCGGCCCTTCTTGGCAAGGGTCCTCTGGCTCAGGCCGCTCAAGCTGGAAAATTAACTTGTCTTAAGGGACCCCTCTTGCTTATCCTGCCTTTTATAATATACTTAGCTCTGATATGGGATTATAAGCTTTAAAATGCAAACCTTTCTCCATTGTTTCGTTTCGTAACTACGGATTTTAGCGTTTTTTCGCCTTGTCGTGTTTTCCCGTCACCCAACGAAAAGTTTGCCGGAATCTTCATTATCCGCTGACAACTCTTTCACACATAAGAGGCGAAATACATTTAGAGGCGAAAGCCTTTTCTCTTGCTTTGTATTATTATAAGGACGTGGTAATCTTCTGTTTATTACTTTTCTTATTTGCTTAGTGTTCCCTGTTTTTAACCAGGAACATTCAGTTTTCAAATCTTTTGCGCCCAGCCGTCGCGTCGGAGAGCAGGAAGGCTGGATTTAATCGACAAGCGCTAACAAGAGAATCTCTAATTCTGGTGGAAAGTAATGGTATTTTCGAAAACGTTTTTTCTGATCCATTTTATGGGGAACAGATCATTTCTAGTAAGAGTTGTGCTTTAAGTTAATAAGGTAGGTGGAATATACGTGTTTTAGTTTTGGGAACTTTGTTAAGGTTGACATCAGGATAAAGAAGCCCTTTTATTTCAGCGAGACTGAGCGACCAGCTTTCAACGCAGTTGGAGACAGCCCTAGGAACATTGTAAGGATACCTTATTTTGTTCTCCAGATTATCATTAAAGCCGACGTTGGACACACTAAGTATTGGTTTTGTAGGTAACCGCGATCCTTGTCTGATGTAGAAATCATCTTGTTCATTACCTTACCTAGTCCCTCCCCCGTCACATAGATGGAACAAGAGGCTTATACCGTGACAAGTAAACCAGAAGTGGATTTTAGAATTATATTGAGAATGGCTATGGCCATTCTCAATCCATGGCGGAGCCTCATAGACAAACCAGGACCTACATGCAGGGGCCTCCGGGGGTTCAAATCCGGGCTAGGCATGGGCACTGTTCTGTTTTTTTTTTTTCATTCAAACAGGAACAGGCAGAAACGGGTCACATAAGAACAGGAAACTTGAAAACAGGTCCTGTTCTGTTTTAACAGAAATGATGACTTCGAAAACAGAAACAGCTATTAAACAGGCAAAAAAAAAAAAAAAAAACAGAAACGGCTGTTTAAAAAAGGTGTTTTTATATTATTTGTTTTTATATTTTTACACTTTCTCCCGATGGAAGATGAGACATGGAAGTTTCTTTTGTCCTAACAACAAATTTTGGCATACCTTTCCACTTGGATTGTTTGTCATAACTGATTGGTAATAAACTAAAGTTTACGGATCATACAAACTAAAAGTAAAGCAAGCTTCACTTCGTGACAGTGGTTGGTGATGATGGTCATGTTTTCTGCGAGGGATGCATATTCAATCAGAATACCGAATAGCTTTCAATCAGAATACCGAATAGCTTTTCCTCGATGGTTTCTTTTGAACATGGTCATACTAGGCTCAAAACGCGCGGATTTCTCGGCTGAATGTGAGTCTACTATCCTGCGAAAATCCGTGAAACGGAGGTTCACTTTCATCATCAAGTTGAACAAATCCCAACTTTGCCGTATAGAACTGATGTTATGCCGAAAATAGCCTGCTGTCAGGAATTCCTGTCGCGAACCACCGATTCAGATCGTTTGTTTGCATCATGAACCGGTGCGGATGTTGCGATGTCGCGAAACTAGTTTCAGCCTTTTTTCTTTTTGAAGTTAAAACTTTGAAAGTATTAGTCTTTTGAAATCACATTTAACTTCGCTGCACAGATAATACGTCATGTGACCTCTTCTTGGTGATCTCACGTTCGGTTTTGGTGGAAAGCTCATTTATGAACATTCCACTCTTGCGCCCGCGATAGCCGGTTTTCCGTGCTCGGTTTACACCGTTTTGTTTTATCATCCTTATCTCTTGAACCATGACAGATGCTAACTAGACCTACGTTGCCTGGGCAACGTGAAGTGTTGCGGCAACCTTTGTCCGGCTTCTCCGACTAAAGTGTTTCGAGAGCAACACTTTGGTTTTGTTTCTTTGCTGTCGGTTAAATGCCGAGGTTGTCAACTAGGTCTAAGCTTATAAAACGGTATGTTCTAAGAAGAACACAATCAGTAATCACATGACCAAAGGCCATTCCTCAGTGTTGTAAAAACAACAACAAAAGAATATCGGAAGAAGGGACTAAAAACGTGTCCGAAAGCTCCGAAACGAACGACAATGCAGCATTTCGCTTTCGGACTTAAATTTTCGCTCAATTAGTGCAGCATTAATTCAGCATAAAATTCATCGACAAATTCAGCAAGAATGCTAAAAGTTATGCTTAATTTTCAAGAAGAAACTGGGGAGTTCGGCGATTCTCTCAGTGTTACGGCGGCAAACATAACAAATTCAAAAAGACAACTGACAATTCGGCCAAAATTCCAAATTCTAAGAGAACTGGCGATCATTGCCAACGAAGAAAGGAAAAGGTAAGAAGATAAGAAGGTTGGATATCAGTAGATCATCCATTTTGTCAGCATTATACAGCTAATCTTTTTTCTTCTTCTTCTTCCTGACTTTAAATTTTGGTATTCTAGAAGTGTCAGAGAAGAAAAAAAGGTAACAGCTTTCGGACAAAACAAAGAAAGAAAATTGCAGCATTAATGCAGCATTTACAGCACCAAAAAGCTTTCGGACACGTTCTAAATTGACTTTGCAGTCAGTTGAACTTTATCGTTTTCAGTCGTAGACATCGTGACATGAAAACTTGGGAAAATGTCTTATGTAATCTAGTTGGTATTATAAAGCTATGCGTAACTTTTCAGGATTAAAATACCATAGATGACACAGTACGAAACTACCTCATTGTTTTACATTATCGTTTGCACCCGTTGCGTAAACAGTTGATCCTGGTTTACAGCGGTAGACCATCGATACAAACTTTCTTACCAATAGATTTATAGAAATCGAATACAATGTGCACCAATTTCTAGCCCCTCGTGAACCGTTCCTACTTACAAGTCCTTCTCCCGTGATAGACATCAAGTTCTCCGGAAACAAATAGTGGGTACGCCAGCTAGCTAAAGTTGCAAACTCCTCATCGCTGAAGATGATATCTTACAATTTGGAATCAAATTGTTCTTACCATCGAATACACCGGAAACAAATAACAGGTACACCAACTAGCAAAAGCTGCAAACTCCTCATCGCCGAAGATGATTATGAGCTAACAGTCGACTGTTGCTTACAAGTCCCATAAATGTCTCACAACTGGTATCGCTTATTTTTGGTTTCATTGTGTACCTTCCTACTAAAGTTGTCAACCCCTTGAAACTTTCAAACTGGTGTATCTCATGAAGGAAGTTGTGTACCAAAAAATTTGGATCACATATACTTTGATCAGCTCTTCAACGGCTATCGATTGCCGTCGACAGACAAATTCTACCTGTCTTAGTTCTTCTGATACCGTTACTCTACCACAAACCAAAGTGCAAAAAAAAAAAATGATAAACTCAGCTGAAATCGCGAACAGAAACGGGTAGAAACATTAGATGGCAGCACTTTCGGACCCATGGGAAAACAAATTTTGTTTCTGTAAATTTTTCTATTTA
This sequence comes from Branchinecta lynchi, assembly GCA_023053575.1. Taxonomy (NCBI): domain Eukaryota; kingdom Metazoa; phylum Arthropoda; class Branchiopoda; order Anostraca; family Branchinectidae; genus Branchinecta; species Branchinecta lynchi. The sequence goes on from JAKZAP010000006.1 coordinate 11,671,417, forward strand.
TCACTCAAAGAAGATTTGTTGGCTGTGGGGTCGGGTAACTGCCGCATATATTTAACACTTGTAAATTTTAGTCCATCTTCAATTTGAAATAGGGGGAAGGCCTGCTTGCGTCTAGAACGGAGCTTTCCACTCGAAAGCAGAAACATGGTTTGATGAAGCGAAAGGTTGGCTGCACAACTTCAGATAGTCCTCTCTGACATGGGCTATATAACTCCACTTCACTTCGCACACCGTAGGCTCTGGCTCGAGGACAAGCAAAAACCATCCTTTTTGGCCTCAGGCAAGAGTTCTACGGAGCTTTCCAAAATGTAATGACATATTCATCAATCCGGCCTAAGGTCCAGACTTTCCGTAAAAATCGCACAGGTTAGACCCTTACCAGTTACCAGGAATAAAATGAAATCGGAGTGCTAGAAAAAAAAAAAAAAAGAGGACAAAACAAAGTCTTGCAATCGCAACACAACTTGAAACTTGGTTTACTTGTGGGCATTGGGGTCTAGTTGAGCTTGAGCCTTTTGGGGATTCAACCCCCCATACACTGTCAGTTCAAGGGCAGTTGTCACAATTCCCCCAGTGACTAATGTTTCATTTAAAGTTTAACCGAAATGGGCTTGGATAGGACAATCTAGTTACCCATCACTTAATCACTTAAGCTAGCTTGAAGAGCCGTTGAAAAATACGTTACTCCGTTGTTCCGCTATTCACGACTAATCGATTTTCAAATAGTGGAATTTCCGTGGGATTTGTGGTATCTCTATGCGCTTGTATTTTTGTTGTACGCCTTACGAGAAAGATTTATGATTTTTTTTCTTCCGGCACTAAGCAATCTTCACCAATCTCACCACTGCCCACTGAAAAGCCGCGTTTGTGTTTAGATTAAAATTTCCGTGTCGTAGTAGAATTTACGTTGTGGAAGAATTTACATGTTCTGATCGTCATAACTAGAGCAGATAGTGGAAAATAATTAATTCCCTTTGCAGAATCCAAATAAATCAGTAACAAAAATTAGTTTGCTTTTCTGTTAAATTTTAAGGCGTACCACCGTTTTGCGAATTACGTGCAACTGAGCCCGGATTGCCCAGAGTAAATTACGTGACTAAATTCGCAAACTTGCTAAACATGACTGGTACTAAGGTGAAATTTGGAATGCGTGAATCGAGGGGTTGCGCGCTGGTGCCTCATGGTGTACAAGTTCCCTGCCTCATGCCTGCCTCACGTGCCTCATGTCTGCCTCACGTGCCTCATGCCTGCCTCACGTGCCTCATGCCTGCCTCACGTGCCTCATGCCTGCCTCACGTGCCTCATGCCTGCCTCGCGTGCCTCATGCCTGCCTCACGTGCCTCATGTCTGCCTCATGCCTGCCTCACGTGCCTCATCGCCCGTTCTGGTGACACGTTTAGGGATTTTTTAAAATTTTTCGCTCAGCTACGAGATCTGTGATGAATAACAAAAAGAGAGGGAGCTTCTTATCCCCTCGGGAAATTTGAACTGGGTTGTCCATGCGGATTATTTGAAAGGCAACAAAAATATATATTTCTTGTTAGGTGATTAATACCTTTAATAAACCCTGGTAAATTATCTCTGACAGACTTAGGTATACTCAGGACTATTCAAAAGACTACTCAACGACTATTCTTAAGGCAGTCTGTTCGTGTCCCTGATATGCCTACCAAATTCCATCGTCCAGGTACCGAACTCGCGGGATCACCTAATTCCCCCCCCCCCCCCCCAAACTCCCGCCACAGTGCCCGAATCCGGTCCGGTTCTCTCAACGATGTATCTAGGACTTGTGCTTGTTCTTCCGACCAAGTTTCGTCCCGATCCCTCCACTCTAAGCGTTTCCCAAGATTTCCGGTCCCCCCCCCCCCCCAGCTCCCCCAAAGTCACCGGATCCGGTCCGGATTTTAAGTGGGTCGTCTGAGGCACGAGATCTCTCCAAACATCATTGTGTTGCGAGAGCAACACTTTGGTTTTGTCCTGTTTTTTTTTTTTTTTTTTTTTTTCCTATGCCGCCGATTTCATTTTATTCCTGGTAATTGGTAAGGATCTAACCTGTGCGGTTTTTACGGAAAGTGTGGACCTTAGGCCGGATTGATGAATATGACATTACATTTTGGAAAGCTCCGTAGAACTCTTGCCTGGGGCCAAAAAGGATGGTTTTTACTTGTCCTCGAGCCAGAGCCTACGGTGTGCGAAGTGAAGAGGAGTTATATAGCCTATGTCAGAGAGGACTATCTGAAGTTGTGCAGCCAACCTTTCGTATCATCAAACCATGTTTCTGCTTTCGAGTGGAAAGCTCCGCTCTAGCACGCAAGCAGGCAGGCACCAGTTTCAAATTCAAGATGGATTAAAATCTGGTGTTAAATGTAGTGTTAGATCTGGTTAAAAATCTAAAAAAGATCTGGTAAATATAGTGTTAAAAATTGGTTTAAATATAAGTGTTAAATATATGCGGCAGTTACCCGGCCCCATAGCCAACATATCTTCTTTGAGTGATAAATAGAAAAATCTAGAGCAAACGAAAAAGTGGTTTTTTACCACGGGTCCGAAAGTGCTGCCATCTATTGTTTCTATCCATTTGTGTTCGCGATTTCAGCTGAGTTTATCATTCTTTTTTTTGCACTTGGGTGTGCGGTAGAGAAATGGTGTGAGATGTACATCTTAAACCGTAGAACTTCTCTCATTGCTAAAGAAATTGGAGCTTATCCTTTGCTCCTTTCTAAGTGGTGACGTTAGAAAGTTTGCCTACGGCAAAAAAGTCAACTTTTGAACTAAGACAGGTAGAATTTTTTTTTCAACGGCAATCGATAGCCGTTGATGAGCTGATCAAAGCATATGACATCCGTTTTTTGGTACAAAGATTCCTTCGTGAGATACACCAGTTTGAAAGTTTCAAGGGGTTGACAACTTCAGTAGGAATGTACACACGAAACCAACAATAGGCGATACCAGCTGTGAGACATGTAGGGGACTTATACGCAACAGTCGATATATGTTAGCTCATAATCATGTACCAGCTGTGAGACATGTAGGGGACTTATACGCAACAGTCGATATATGTTAGCTCATAATCATAATCACTGCAATCAGGGGTTTGCAGCTTTTGCCAGTTGGTATATCTGTGATTTGTTTCCGGTGTATTCGGTGGTAAGAACAATTTGGTTCCCAATTGTAAAACATGCAAGGGACTTGTAAGTAATAATCGGCTGTTATGCTACAAAAATCTTCAGCGATGAAGGGTTTGCAACTTTTGCTACCCGGTGAACTTGATGTCTATCATGGGAGACGGACTTGTAAGTAAGAATCGGTTCATGAGGGGCTAGAATTTTGTGCAAATTGTTGCATATTGTATTCGATTTATATAAATCTGACGGTAAGAAAGTTTGTATCGATGGTCTATCGCTGTAACCTAGGATTAACTGTTTCCGCAACGGGTACAAACGATAAAGTAAAACAATGAGGTAGTTTCGTAATAATTAATAGTGTCATCTATAGTATTTTAATCTTGAAAAGTTAAGGATAGCTTTATAATACCAACTAGATTATATGAGATATTGTTCCAAGTTGACTGCGATGTCAATTTAGTCCCTTTTTCCGATATTCTTTTGTTGTTGTTAGGGCAATCGATAGCCCTTGATGAGCTGATCAAAGTATATGTCATCCATTTTTTTTAACAAAAATCCTTCATGAGATAAACCAGTTTGAAATTTTCAAGGGGTTGACAATTTCAGGAGTAAGGTACACACTGAAACCAAAAACAGGCGATACCAGTTGTGAGACATGTAAGAGACTAGTAAGCAACAGTCGACTGTTAGCTCATAATCATCTTCGGCAATGAGGAGTTTGCAGCTTTTGCTAGTTGGTGTACCTGTTATTTGTTTCCGGTGTATTCGATTTTAAGAACACTTTTGTTCCCAATTGTAAGACATGCATGGGGCTTGGAAGTAATAATCGGCTGTTATGCTACCTGTTATTCGTTTCCGGTGTATTCGATGGTAAGAACACTTTTGTTCCCAATTGTAAGACATGCATGGGACTTGAAAGTAATAATCGGCCGTTATGCTACAATCATCTTCAGCGATGAGGGGTTTGCAACTTTTGCTAGCTGGTGTACCCATTACTTGTTTCCCGTGAACTTGATTTCTATCACGGGAGTGGGACTTGTAAGTAGGAATCGGTTCACGAGGGGCTAGAAATTTTTGCAAATTAGTGCACATTGTATTCGATTTCTGTAAATATGACGGTAAGAAAGTTTGTATCGATGGTCTATCACAATAACCTAGGATTAACTGTTTACGCAAGGGGTACAAATGATAATGTAAAACAATGAGGTAGTTTCGTAATAATTGATAGCGTCATCTATGGTATTTTAATCCTGAAAAGTTAAGGATAGCTTTATAATACCAACTAAATTATATAAGATATTGTTCCAAGTTTTCATCCGTCACGATGTCTACGGATTGAAAAGGATAAAGTTCAACTGGCCGCAAATTCAATTTAGTCCCTTCTTCCGATATTGTTTTATTGTTGTTTTTACAACGCTAAAGAATATCTTTTTAATTGATCATATGATTTTTCTTTTTAGAACAAACCGTTTTAAAAGCTTCGATAAGTTGACAACTCCAGCATTTAACCGAAAGCGAAGAAACAAAACCCTAGTTTTTCATTGCTATCCGATCACCCGTTCAAAAGTTATAAATACCTCAAGATTCCGGATTCCCCTCCCTCCACTCCCCCAACGATGCTCGGATCGGGGAAATGATGCAACAATCATTTGGGGTCCCTGATATGCCTGCCAAGTTTGATCGTCCTAGCGTATGTGCAAGTGCCCGAACTAGCAAAATCCGGACCGACCGACGGACGGACAGAAATTGCGATCGCTATATGGCACTTGGCCGAAAGGCAAGTGACATAATAACATGTCAAAAATGGCTAAGAAGGCAACCAAAGTTTTGGCGTTCGGCTGAATACAGGGTCGCACATGGATGCATGTTTTCAATGATTATTTCCCCCCCTTCTCCGGATGTAGAAAAATATTTTAAGATCTGGGCAGTGAATAAACTTCAAAGAAATGACGTAGGAATGCAAAGAAATTCCGGTAAATTCCAAGGTAAAATCTCGAACAATTCTGGTATAATCTTGGAGCTTCCCTCCCCACCCCCTCCCCCTACAAGGAAGGGCTCGTGATGCCCCTGGGTCTACTGAAAACCAGTCAGGGTTTCACACTCAATGACTATGGTGTCAAAACGAACCGTCAAATGTAGGCCAAAATCAAATGGTCAAATGAGAATCTTCTGCAGATGGCGCGCGGGAATTTTTCCATCCCATCTGTTACATTGCAAGATAGGCGAGTTAGACCTCTTATATTACTATCATGATACTGTGTGGACTGAACAGTACTGTCGGTACTGGGTACTTTCAGAGATTCGCCAAAAACCAATTGCTTAATCAATATGTAATATCAAACAAAAATGTTGCGACATTTCGACACTGACATTGCTAAGATTTTTTGGTCCGATGACTTCAGTTCTACGCAAGTTGTATTTTCATCGTGTCTGCCTCACGTGCCTCATGTCTGCCTCACGTGCCTCATGCCTGCCTCACGTGCCTCATGCCTGCCTCACGTGCCTCATGCCTGCCTCACGTGCCTCATGTCTGCCTCACGTGCCTCATGTCTGCCTCACGTGCCTCATGCCTGCCTCACGTGCCTCATCTGCCTCTGCCTCATGGTGTACACGAAATCGGCCAGTGCGCAACCCCTCGGCGTGAATATCATTGTCCAAATGGGTCTTTGGACCCCCCCCCCTTCCGGTTCAGGGGCAAGTGGAATGGGCCAATTGCGAAAACTTGCTAACCATGACTGGTGTCAAGGTGAGATTCAGAATACGTGTTATCACTGGGGTCTAGATGTATACATCGGTGATACCCCTCCCCCCCCCCACATCCAAACGCTGGCAACTGGGCCCATATTGACCAATGAATCAAAAGTCAAGGGCGAATGGTTATTAGGCTGTTCGTACACAATATTTGACATACGTTTTACTTTTGCACATCACGTTTGAGTGCTTGCGCACTTGTTCAGATTGGACCCGAAGACGGCTGCTGCCACAAAGGGTCGTTTCAATAGTAGTCTAAGACCTAGCTGACTACGTATCCATTTAGCTCAGTCAAATGTGATTCGCCGTCAGCTTGGGCTGAATAATATTTACGGTATTGAACTTGAAGTTCCCTTCTTTTTACGATTTCGAATAAATAAGAAGAAATATTAAATTGTTTGCATGTTGTCCCTACTATTGCTTCATTCTTGCTCAATATGTTTCATAGCCGTCATCGCATCCACATTCCGCGTGGGTACTTGTAAGGTTGACAAATTGGCCTCTTATGGAATGTAGAATTTCGAATGATTTGTTGTACTGGTAAGCTGGGTTGCCCCCCAAAAACAGATTTGGCTGTTTAAACAGGTAAAAAAAAAACAGGAACAGGGCAAAAACAGGACACACCAAAACGGAACAGAACACGCGAGAAAAAAACAGCTGTTCTGTTTATTTTTGGGTCCCTGAAACAGAAAACAGGAAAAATAAAACAGGAACAGTGCCCATGGCTAACCGGGCTGAGGAGTATTTTTGTCCTTCACTTCACTACTTATTACCCCTCCCGTCAGTTTCCAAAATCCGTCGGACTTAAAGATCCGACGAAGCATATGAAGAAGTCCATGATTCTTGGATACGCTATGCCAAATGTTGGGTATACCTACGGTCTGGAAGCGCTATGCCAAATCCCGGGTGACTATCCCGACTGCTGGGCACCCCAACCCTCGAGTTCTAACTAGTTGTTTTCTGAATTAAATCATCAGTATTTTGGGGGTCAGGGTACCGAGCAACTGGCATTAGACGTGTTCGTTTTCGTCGTTCGTCGTCTATAGTAAGAACGTTCAGAATGTGCGTGCTTGCGAGACAACCCAAATTTCATGCGGAGAAATCGAATTTCAAGTTCCGAAAAGTCATGTCACAAGAAAGTAGGAAAGTGATGATAAGATATGCCTATTGTTATGTGTGTCTTTTTCGGCAATGGCTTACCTTTTTGGTTGCTAAATATGTCAAGCATAAAGGGACAAGCATATAGAGTTGACACTAATCCGAAAGAATAAGTTCATTCGATGAAATCGCTTATCAAATGCTATGAAACTTATAACAGTGCTACGTCAATCGGCTGGCCTTGCAGTTACATAATTATCTCTCAGTACTTCTAGTATCTTAACTTAGCTTACCTTTTATTTTCCTATCAAATTCTAAAAAACAACACAAAACACGAAAGCTCTCGTCTTGTAAGCAATATTGTACAATTCAGAATTTAATGTCCAGATATACAATTGGAGGCTTCTGAACCATTCTGGAAGTCATAACCTCATAACGATAAGTAATATAATTTGCACCTCGGAATTCTCAGCAATTCTCACCTAAGCGATAATCAGGCACTATTTATTCGTCGGTTTTTGCATACTTTGTTGCATTGCGATCAGCCTCTCCAAATCGTTGATAGGCGGCCTCAGGCCACCGTTCTGAAGCATGTCCTTATAAAGTTGGACCATAGCTGGATTTCCTACCATCGGCACATTCGCCATACCCATCATTTGCAAGAAATTCGGCTGAAGGGTGGGCTGGAAAATCATTGGCGCATAGGGGTTAAGGAAAGGCTGGAAGGACGTAGAGCGGGAGTCGGGCTGTTTTACACTGGGTCGCGATTGCTCCTTAGCCGTGACTGGTCGGGATTGCTCTTTGGTCGTGACTGGTCGGGATTGCTCTATAGTCGTGACTGGGTAGATAGAGACGCCCTTTTTCTTGGTTAGGTCTAGTCCTAGCTCGGGTTGAAATTGCACTGGTCGCATCTCTACTCTCGGCTTAAAGGCGCTCGACGAGGGCTGATCGTGCGAACTGCCTTTAACCTCAACTTTCAGGTCAGGTCGGTTCATAAGCATGTTTACGTTTGAGATCAATTCGGTCGCTTCCTTTTGCTTCTTATCAATACTGATTAGAGGTGGTACGGGGCGCTTGTCGGGTTTCTTCCCCGAAACGGGTATAATCGAAAAACCACTACCCAAGTTCTTCAAAACCTGCAAGCCCAGCGCTGATTTGTTCGCGGACCCCGTGAGCAGACCTGACTTAGGGTCAAACACAGACACAGTATGTTCAAGCCTTGGCTTTTTGGGGCTCTGGTCGTACACTTCCGGTAAGGGTCTTTTGGCGAGGTTTTCAAGAGCACTGCGCCCATCTACCCCGGTAGATATCTTTGTACCGTCAGCAGCAACGATTGAAATGTTTAGTTCGGAAAGGGTACGAAGAGACGGCAGGATCTCAGCGGGTAGTGACTGATGCGACCCGGGTCTGGGCACATGGACTTGACTAGTAGGTCGGCTTATATGTGCGGGTCGTATAGAGAACTGATGGCTGGTAGATGCACTTGGACCGGGGTTAAGGCCGGGCTGTAAAATAAAAGCTCGGTTAAGTAAGAAAGCTGAAACAAACAAATAAAGTTCGCTTCGTCTGGACCAAACAGTCGTGTCGCTGGCATGTCGGGTTCTTTTTACATGTAAGAATCAAATTCTGTATCTGCAGAACAGCGAAAGTCTTATCTCATCGGAACTTCTTGCATTCTTACATGCAAGAAACCAAGTACTGTGCAGTTTTGTTGGGCAAAACACAGAAGAAATCAAGTTCTGTATGCTTTCGTGGAGCGTCGGTCGCCTCGTCGCACATCGGATTCTTTTTGGAAGTGAGAAATCCAATTCAGTAATTTTTTAGCAAATCAGGTTTATTTTACACGTAAGAAGTCAAATTCTGTGAGCTATTATTGGCATTTTTTCGCTGGCTGATGGGGGCCTTTTCACACGTAATCGATCAAGTTCTGCATATTTTTGTCGGGCAAATCCCAAAATTTACTGTGTCGTCGGTAAATCACTAATTCTTTCACGCAACAAAGTAAATTCTGCAAGCTTTTATTTGTGAACCCGAAAGTTACGTCACACATAAGAAATACTTTTCTATAAACTCTTATCGGCGACGCCTTAAAGGAACAGAAAACTTGACTCAAACTTGACTCGGGGAGCTAGCTGACATATCAAGAATGTACCCTGAGTCGATATTGAGAGTAAGAAAAATTCTCGTTACGACCATTGCAGTTTCCGAGAATTCGACTTTTGAGTTAGTAGAAAAAAAGCAAAAGGTTTGTGTGCCAGGCGTAGGAATCGAACGCACGACCTCTTGACTACTACCCGATACTATGGCCGAAACACGGCCAAAGGCGAACTTTTACAGTGCATAAGCGCATAAATACAGTGCGTACGGGGCAAGGGCCTGCCAGCTAGCTTTGGGAACACTAACGAGGGGATTCGATATAACAAAGAAGGGGGGTCCTGTCGTCAATAAGTCCCTGTATCTTTATCTAAGCCCTCCAGGTCGGTTTGATGGCCGAAAGTTGCGTAATCAAGTTTTCTGTGCCTTTAAAGACGTGTGTAAGAAAGTTTAGGTCGGTAAATCGAGATTTTTTACACGTTTGAAATCAAATTTTGTAAACTTCTGTCTTGCAATGACTGAAAGTTCAAGCCTGTCGGAGGTATCTAACCGGGAGCATTATACACATCAGAAATCAAATGACTGGAAACTTCTGTTTTGCGAAGTTTGTTTGGCCAAAATTTGTTTCGTCGGTTAATGTGGTGTTTCTACACTTAAGACAACAAACTCTGCAGACTAGTTCAAGTCTTTTCGGCGAATCGGGATCTTTTTTTACACATAGAAAAAAAAAATCTGTAAAAGACAAAAATATTTCATTTTTTGTTTTAATGTACCATCGAACTTTTTCGTTAGATTCCATTCCTTGTCGGTAAATCGGCAAACATGTTTTGCTTGTTTTGTTTGTGGGTCGTTTGTCGGTTGGCACGCACAAAATGCCCTTTTTGGTTGACCTGGCTTCAAACCCGATGATCGGAAAAAGCCTTGTCGGCAAAGGTGGATCCTTCTTTCTGTTCTCTGTCACTTCTCGGTGTTGTCTAGAAGCTCGAATAATAAATGACGGTACCAACGATTGCAGTACTTTGGTATTAAGCATGTATTTTAACGTGAAAACTACTTTGTTTGCTGCGACTTCCGAACAAATCTACTTCGTGTCTACTTTATTGTTGATGGCTACTACTTTTTTTGTCGGATATATCGTTGATTTCACAGGTATAATAGTCTTTACTTTTATTTGGGATCGCAAAAAGTTGCTCTGTCGCAAAATTTCGTAGGATTTTCTACCTATGACGGTATTTCGTAGGCGTTTTAGGCTTGAAATTCTTGGGGGTTTGGGAACACGTTAAAAGCTAGAAGTGTATTAAAATTTTGCCGAAAAAAGGCAGATGCAAAATATATCGCCTCCGCCGCTTAGCTTAACTTGATCTGGGTAGGGTCGCTAGAAGCTTGCTTTTTAAAGGAATAATCACAAGTTACATCACAGTTAGTTTTAAAACCGTTATATTCTATGCTGGCGGGAAACGTACGCCGTTGCCGCGAAGCCGCATTTTCAAGTCCCGTCGGCAGAAACTGGACCCCCCCCCCCCCCCCCCCCAAGGCAAAAGACTAGTCACGCCCCTGCCAAATAATATACAGTACAGCATACAAGCTCGTACACAGTATAAAGTTGCCACATCTACTCGAGGACTACCTTTCACTCATAGCAGGTGCGATTTGAAGTAAAAAGGATTTAGAATAATAGCTTAAAGACCTAATCAAAACATTATATTTACCATCTCTTAGTGATCGCATGCCACCGGTTTATTTAGATTTGAACTCGATTGCTGAGTTGCTATTTTGGCTCGAGAAAAAACCCACGCAGAACGTCTTCTTTTCTAGATGACGAAATCTTCCCGGACTGGCTAGCAAAGAATTATAAAACCTAATTGATAATTTGTGTTTGCCTTCAGAGGTACCACACTGGTTTTATCTCCTTATCCCTATAAAGAACATCTAATCAATGTCAAATAAAACTTATAAAAACAAGAGCTCTGAGCTCATATGGCACTTATCACGAGTAGGTGGTGTGAGAAAAGAGAAAGTGAATCTGAGCATTTTCCCGGAAATTCCAGAACTCCTCCCCATCGTGCTCGGTCCGGTCCCCAACTCCTCCAACCATGGCCGAATAGGTTCGGACACATGCTTTGTATATATAGATCATCAGTTCTTACCACCAATAGAGTTTCACTTGAATCGAACCATATGTTCGCATCCTACGAAAGTCAGTACTTTCCGGATCCGGATTCCCCCTCCCTCTACTCCCCTAAAAATTGTCGGCTCCAGGTACGGAAGTCGTCCTAGGGCATTGTGTCGGGTCCTTAAGTCTATTTGGTCGGGTCACTAATATGCCTGTCAAGTTTTATCCTCCTTACCACATCTGGAAGTATGCTAACTCGCGATCACCGGAACTCGCTGAATCACCAGAATCCCCCCCCCCCCCAACTCCCCCCACAGTGCCCGAATCCACTCCGGCTATGCCAACGATGGGACTTATACCTGTTCTTCCCACCAAGTTTCATCCCGATCCCTCTACTCTAAGCTTTTTTCAATATTTTCGCCCCCTCCAGCTCCACCAAAGTCATCGGATCCGGATTTTAATCGCGTCGTCTGGGGCACGTGGTTTTTCCTAATATCAAGTTTCATTAAGATCCGATCACCCGTTTAAAAGTTATAAATTCCTCCATATTCCCGATTCCCCCTCCCTCCACTCCCCCCCCCCAGATGCTCGGATCGGGAAAGTGACTATTTCCAACTTAATCATTCGGAGTCCCCGATATGCCTGCCAAGGTTCATCGTCCTAGCTTAAGCAGAAGTGCCCAAACTAGCAAAACCCGGATCGACCGACCGACCGACGGACGGACAGAAATTGCGATCGCTATATGGCACTTGCCCGAAGGGTTACAACCGGCTTCCGGACAAATTATATGTCCGGTTAAAAATTATTGTCATAAACGATTCTTTAACTTCAGATATTTAATCCGTATTTGTAACAAAACAGTTGGAGCATTAGATGGAAATCATTATTTTGATCCTTGGCTCCCTACGTGCCATAAGAGCTGTCCGGGATAATCGGCTGAGATTTAGTCCAGAAAGAGTTATTTCAAACCTAGGAAATTTGGTTTTTTTTTTTTAAATTGCTCATTGTTTGACTGTGTTTTTTGTGTTTTTGAACATTCATAGTGAGAGTAGGGATAGTTAGCATTGTGTGTGTCGTAGAAAGACCATTTTTTGTGGCCTGCTTTAAGTACAGTTAAAACGGACCAATTAATGTTTCTTGGGTCAGAATTGTCCACTTACCGAAAGGTATACCCACCTTCACAAGGTTTGCGTTTTAGGAGGTCAACGAGTGCAAAGTGAAAGTAAAACACAATAAAGCACGTGCATAAAGAAAGCAAAGCCAGCTTGTGAAAGATAAAAAGCAACCAGTGCATCCACAAACGTTACCTCCAGCTTCCAATCCATCTCTTGGCCAGGTATCGTCGTAGCTTCAACGTGACTGGTAATTTTATTCGCCTCTTTTGCTATCCTCACAGATGTCTCCACCACTGGTTTCTTAGCGCACAGTCGGCTATCAATTTCATCTGCTGTCCTTTCACACTTTATTTCGTCTTGATTTGGCTTTACTTCATTTTCCTGCACGTTCTCTTTTTCCAATTTTACCGGAGTCTTGTTTTTGCGACGCCCCTTTCGTGGGCTCCATGAAGGGTGCGTCAGAGAGGAGGGTTGTGCGCGGGGGCGCAACTCAGGGCCTGCTTGAGGCAACGCCGAGTCGGCCTAAGAAAAACAAATTCTAACTACACAGAGCAAAATAATCTAGGGAAGCAAGGGAAAGCTAAAACTGAAACGAATCCAAGAATAAAAATAAATAAACTAGTAGATGGCGAGCGGATGCCTGTAGTCGGGCCGAGCGCAGACTGCCCACTACAACTACTTAGCGTTGCTAGAACTAATTACATACAGGATGCAGATCTGATGAACAGTAAAGACTGTCGAGACTACAGCTTAACCACCTAGGCAGTAGCCTTAACTCATGCGTCTATAACATACGTACTCGACGCTAAAGCAGCCAGGAGCCCATTTCTGATAGCCTCTGAAACAGAACCAGTACGCCAGCCAGGATCATGCTTGGAGGCGTAGATCACAGCCGCCATCTGTAGACGATTATTCAAGTAACCGTATTTGCTCCATTTTCCGATAGGCTTTTGTCCTGCGTTTGCTTCGGTTATGATTGATTGTCAGGATGAGTCACTAGATAAGCTGATGAAGCAGATTTTCCCGTTTTGAAACTTGCTAACTTTTCCGTACGGAAGTGATAAAAGTGAAGAAACCCATATAAGGAATCGAATAAAAGAAACCCGGGTTTTCTGCAGAGGGATTACTTTCTCCCGGCGCTGAATATGTTCTTTCAAGCTGGCGCAACTGCCTAGGTAATCAAGTTAGGGTTGACATCAAAGGTTCGAGTGGACCCACTTACCGGTTTGCTTAGAGGCGGGCGACAGGGCGGGGTTCCTTTGCTTACTGCCCTTGTTTGACTGCTCAGATGCTGTTCGAAGGGGAGCAGAAATCTGCAAAAAAGAACCGTAACCAACTAAAGAACTCCAACCTGGCCAGCACAACACATTTTTTTTGCACCGAGTTCCGATACCCTAGTTGCAATATGTACGGGAACAAGGCTTCTAAAATATGCTTTTTCTGCTGAAAACCAACTACTCTATGTATAACGTGATAGCAGATTCCTTCGACGACCGTGCATACACACTGAACAAAAAACGCACACACATTCACCTCCTTGAGGTTGCTAACGCGTTCACAGTGAGTGTTACCTGGAACCCCGTCTCAGCCAGTTCTGAAAATTACTTTGACACTCAATTCCACTCGACCGTTCCCTAAGTGACAGTGCCAGATTAGCCTGAGACCGAACTTCACGGGAATCCACCTCTCAAGGTTCTTGGCTAATCAGAACATTTTGCCAAATACTCAGGAAGGATAGTGCTGAACCAAGTCAAATAGGAAAACAAAGATCTATTGCACATTCAGTTTTCGGAGCATGAATGTATGGATTCAGTTTTTTGTCTATCAGACTTAACTAGGCACTCGCTAATTGGGATATTCCTGAAAATCATCTGATTGGCTAGAACCCTCGAAAGTTGGATTTACTTCAACCTGTGATGGATTTAATTCAAGTCTAGGTCTCAGAAGGACTTCCAGAACTGATGGTACCGATTTTTGGCTAAAAACCCATAGTAAACGGGCCTTAACCTCTTCGCTAACCACCTGGATGCGACTCGGCTGACGCAGGATTTTTCGTTTCCTTCAAAGAACACAATCAATCATCATTGTATAATTAGGGTTGTAAGATCTACTATTTTGAAGTATCAGCATGTCGTAAATTCCCTCTTGCCAATTTTGTTAAGGTCTCCATTCATTCGTATTTCTCTTGCTCTAGGACAAGAATGTTTAGTGCCTGAAATCTTCGATGGTACTTGTGGAGGCACACCTACAAGAGATAGCAGACGCCAAGGAATAGATAGAACTAGAAGGTCTAGGTTCTGATGCGGATTTAAACGTATGAGGTGTAGGGGTAAAGTTATGCCCCTGACGAAAAACCTGAGCTGCCGTCTCATTGGACGCTTCTTGCTCAAATCAGCAGGGACTTAAACAAACAACAGATCTGCCCACATTACTTGCAAACAACAAGTGACTACTGCGTTAGATAAGAGGAAAGTCGACTGAAATGAACAACAGATCCGCCCACATTACTTGCAAACAACAAGTGACTACTGCGTTAGATAAGAGGAAAGTCGACTGAAATGAACAACAGATCTGCCCACATTACTTGCAAACAACAAGTGACTACTGCGTTAGATAAGAGGAAAGTCGACTGAAATGAACAACAGATCTGCCCACATTACTTGCAAACAACAAGTGACTAATCGTTAGATAAGAGGAAAGTCGACTGGTTTCTGATGCTCAGGAATGCTCTTATAGGGGCAACTTCGACAGAAAGACTGAAAAATGTAGTCTTGCTTTCGTCAACTCAGCTGATAGCTTGCAAGTCAAATCGTTGACCATAATCCAAAAATAAGGCATCCGTCTTTCTCAGGGCAAAATACAGGAAAGTGAACCCATGTTTAGGTCGTTTCCCCACAAGCAAACTCATGACTAACTGGGGACTAAACTAAGCGGAGGAGCATTAGATTTACCTTTCGTAATGTTTTCTTGTAGCTGTTGCAGCTGCGTTGTTTGAACAATATCCACCCATTTCCAGATAGAGTCTCCTCCAGTATCGCTTGAGGCTCACCGCTTCGTATCCTCCCACCTTGGACACGACCGTGTGGAATTTGTACAGGTTCACTAAAAGAGAACACTCTTCACAAACCAACCCTGAATACAGGAGTCCACCCGACGGACATTCCTGATGTGAATTTAAGATGGCGTAGGGCGCCAGTATTTCGGTACTTGAAAGAGGTACCTTGGACATTTGTCTTACCATTCTCTCTTTTTTCTTGTTTGACGCAACCGTTGGACTTCCGTCTATTCTGACCTTTTCCTTTTCCACGAATGCATTTTCAATGCCGTCGTCGGGTTCACATGCTCTTAGCATGCTAACACGGTTTTACATAGTTGGACTCCTACTTCTTGTAAATGGGTTCTTTTGACAGTAATCTGGTAGTCGGATTTTGTTGACTCGGAGTTGGTGACTGACGAGCAGACGAATCCATCCATTCTCTTTCTTCTACATCCTATCACCAAAAAGAGGACTAGAGTCGCGCATAGGACAAGTCCAGAGCAAAATTTAATTTCGTATCTTGCAAGTGTGTTAGTTAGTTTGTTTTTTTTTTTGGGTATTTCGTAAGTATTTTATTCCTCTTCTATAGCTTTAAGCTATTTGGAAGTGAATTTAATTGATTGTTTGAAATAACACTACACTGTCAGAAGTTTCATAACAGCTAAGACTTGGGATGTTGGTTATTGTTTTCTATAGTTACACATTAAAATTATGCATACAAAAAGGGCAGAAACACCACCAAACAAGACCGAAGATTTCGATGGGATCCCAAAAATTCAATATCTGATCCAGACAACTGGGTCTTGTCTTAGCCAAATCCAGTCATCGCCAGACTCCTTGAACATTTTTACAATTAAAATTCAGTAACAGATTAAGGCCAAATAGCTAATCACCTGAGAAAACCAAGTTCAGATGTGAATTCAGCATGTGTGTTTACCCCTATAAGTCATATCTGTTTTGACGAAAACTTCCTGCCACTTCTGCCAATTTCCCGGTTTCGGCCGAACTCCAGAACTACTTGTCCGGCGAAAAAAGAAAGCTCAAATACGAACTCACGGTATCTTCTTTCCCCAGTAATGAACATCTAATCAACTTCAAATAAAAATTTAGCTTATACAAAATTTTCCGATTCCAGCATCTCTTCTTACCCCTAAATCGCTTATCTAATCAACTAGAAATAAAACTTTAACTTCCAACAGTTTTCCGGTTCTGGCCGGATTCCGGGCGAACTACATGTCCGGGTAGAAAATTGTTTTCACATAAGTGTTCAGCATGTCTTCTTGCCCTAGATCGAGCATCTAATCAACCCCAAATAAAACTTTTAATTTTGACAAACTTTCCGGTTTGGGCCTTCCGGTCGAAATATTTGTCCGTCGAGAAAATAGTTTTCACCATCGTCTTCAGCATGTCTTCCTACCTCTCAATCGAACATCTAATCAACTTCAAATAAAACTTTTACTTTCAACAAACTTTCCGGTTTGGGCCGGATTCCGGGCGAAATACTTGTCCGTAGAGAAAATAGTTTTCACCATCGTCTTCAGCATGTCTTCCTAACCCCAAATCGAACATCTAATCAATTTCAAATAAAACTTTTACTTTCAACAAACTTTCCGGTTTGGGCCGGATTCCGGGCGAAATACTTGTCCGTCGAGAAAATAATTTTCACCATCGTCTTCAGCATGTCTTCCTACCACTAAATCGAACATCTAATCAACTTCAAATAAAACTTTTACTTTCAACAAACTTTCCGGTTTTGGCCGGATTCCGGGCGAACTCCGGTTTTCGAACTACTTGTCCGATGACAAAATGGTTTTCACCCTTGAGCACGTCTTCTTACCCCATAATCGACTATCACATTAGCTGTTTCAAAATATTTTGTTTGTCCCTTAATTTTAACCCCCTCCCCCACCCCTAAATGTAGTCCGACGACTGGTCCGACGACCCAACAAATCCTCACACAAAGTTTCATCAAAATATCTCATTCCCTTCCAGAGTTATCGTGCTTACAGACGGACGGACAGACGGACAACTTTTGCGATGTCACAGGTATCCCTTCACTTACGTTTTGGGATCCCAGAAACATCGGCTGGCTTTTTTTGTGTGTCTCCATGATATAAAAAAAAAAAGGCAGCAGATACTATTTCGGCTGTTTTTCTGCTATTCCTGGAAGTTTGTTATGTGTATGTTATGTAATGCATAACGTTTGAAAAAACGTAACACATAACATCCCAAGTGTTATCTGTTGAAACTACTTATCCTTGTGTTATCTGTTGTGAAACTTTGACAGCGTAGGGAGTAGCGCCGAACATATGCTTTCCATGCCTCGGAAACGGGCCTTATTCGTAGCGCAGCCGACTACACTCGCGACTTTCAAAGCGAGACCGGTTTAGAAATTATAGCACAGCTAAGGTATTTTTGTTTTGTTGTGTTCGGAATGCGGAAATATCAGAGCCAGCTCTGGTGCACGACTGATTGAGCTGCAGTAGGGACGTTACGTACCGCTAGCGGTGCTGGTGTCGGTGCTATTCGTGTGACTGTCACTTTTTCCGAGTCTTGGCACCAGCACCACTCCCTAGTGTTATTTTGCCCCGGACAAGCCATAAGTAGGTTCACCACTCGGAATAATAAGGCCGTCGTATCCGTGCTCATCCAGAACAGCATGCTTTCATTGGCTGAAAAGCGCCGAAATAGCCGCTACGACATCATTCAGATCCCGTACGATGGCCTTACGATTGACCGCGAAGACGGCACTAATTGCGCTGAAAGATGATGAAAACGGATAACCCTCTTCTCTAAGAAGAAACCGAAGAGTAACTTACACTTCTCGTTTCCGACACTAGGTAGCCTGTCGATCGGCGTTCCTCGACTCTTCATAAACTTATACAGCTTTTCAAGGAAGGACTGCTCGGCCATTGCTGCTGCGTTCAGCTTCAGCGACCTTGGGGTCAGTTCCGGGGGAGACACAGGGTCCTTGGGTTTGGCAGGTAGTCCGACAGCAACGGGTCGATGACACGGCTAAAAAATTAAGAGTCAATGGAAGCAGAGCAAAATAACACTAGAAAGTAGCGACGAGACGTAGGGAAATTGACACATACTCGAATAGCAGCGATACTAGCACCACTACGATACAGAACGTCCCTACTGAAACTCATTCATTCGTTCACCAGCTGGCTCTAATAACATTTTCTGGACATTGCAAAAAAATGACTCCTCCTCCATTGTTTCCTTGGTTTGTGCAGACCGCAGACCGCACCTTTGCTTTACTAGGAATTTCTAAACCTGCAAGTTTACCTGGCTTTAAACGCCACAAGCGTACCGGGCGGCGCTACGACTATGGCATGTTTACAAAGCATAGAAAGCGTAGGTCTTGGCGCTACTCCCCAGTGTTATTTTGCTCTGAATGGAAGAAACGTTACACCACAGTGGAGAAATATAAATGAACGAGAACGAGTCGTAGTGGGACATGGTCATAGACTTAAAGAGGAGGTGGCATTATTCACAGCCTTGCGTAGGTATGTCACCTAATAAGATGTACTCTGCTGGTGTACCTATAATTCACATATACTGAGTCAATTGCGCCCCGTTTCGCCGTGGCCCGCGACAATGCATCGCCGCAGATGCAACAAGTCCAACGGTATTAGTTTCTGGTTCGGTGAGATATCTAGGTTGTCTTACCATTTCTTCATCCATTTCAATACTGGTTTCCCCAGGAAACAAAAGTTTAATTGGCCGCACACAGGACAGCTGTGTGCAGACAGCAAGCTGTGAGGATTTACCGACACTAAACCTCGTCATACTTTTGCCCAGTTCGGCATGGATCATCGACCCGGCAAGAAAACGTAGGGGAAGAAAAATATTCCGCATGTTTCTCCCTCGTATATCCACAGTTTCCTCACGAAATGTGAAGCTGTAAAAATTTCCGGTTTTAGCCGGATTCCATATCAAATACTGGTCCGATGAGGAAAAGAAGCAAAAAGTTATACCATCATGTCATCTTACACTCCAATTGACACTCCGATCACCTGGACAAATTTGCTGAATTCTCGAAATTTTCGTATTCTTTTCTGTCAGTACGCGCCAAGTTTTATTAGATCCGTTCAGAATGTTGTTGACCCCTAAATTACCCCACCCCTATCGAGGCATTTCGGGCGATCAGGTCAAAATTTGACCAGATTCCAACAGAGCTATCCATTCCGATGGAAGAACTATTATAGCATTTTCTGGTTCGCGACTTCCCTTTAACCGTATGTCGAATTTCCATTCAGTTTTATCGGAAGACTTTCTTGGTTACCAAATTTCTGAACTCTTCCAGACTCAAAATGCTGACGAGTGAACAGCACTTCACTTCTGACCCGTAGAGTCTTTCAACTAGATTTCAAAGGTAATTTCGTAAACCACAATGGCCTGACATAGCACAAGAAGTATTTTCGTTGGCCTTTAAAAAAACGTTCTCATCCGTTTTCTTCTGATTTCTTGTGTAACTTTCACCAAAAATATCTATTCATTCCGGAGCTAAGATTTGCCAGTTACTAAAAGAATTTTTTTTTTTTTTTTTATCAAGCGACGAACCGAAACTATAGCAGAGCGAAGCAAAAATCAGTGGGAACTTTGCTTTACAATGACCCATTAACGGCAGCGCCGTCTTTACTTTTGATGGACCCCAGGCCATCCATGGCTTTTTGGGCTTTCTTCATGAGTCGAAAACGTAAAAACGTTGGAACATCAGCACACATGATTCTTGGTCGAGCCACGCAATGGTCATATCTGAGCATAATTTCAGTAGTATGCGACGATTGTACAACGTAGCTGATCCTAGCTGGACCGTATGAACAAGGTTATACGGCTTGCAACTGCAGCCTGATTTCTCAACAAGTCATGCCGGCCGCTTGGCCTCCCCTAACCAGCCTAAGGGTTTAAGACGGAAAAGATTAGCGGGCAGAAGTCCTTACCTTAATGAGTGACTGACGTCGCGGGATATACTCCTCTTCTTGCTTTGGTACCGTTGCTTTGACGGGGGACTGGACAGCTTTTTGGGGAGTTTTCTTAGGCTTCTTCGTAGGAAACTTCGGAGCTACAAAAAAAAGACCGTCATGAAACTGCACTACTATCCCGAAAGGTATGAGTATTTTAAACCAGCTGATTTTCCTTCCCGAGAACGTTCTAAGCCGACTTATGAGCTCACTGGATTAACCCCAGATTTTGAGTTTTCTGGCCAGGTTTAATTTTTTTTTTGGTCTGGCCAAGGAAGGCGATGCGATGAACTGAGTATCTGGGTCCTGAAATTCAAATTTCTCATCTTACTTTATTAGATCCATTCATAATTTATTTTTTAATGCGGGATACGAACTTCTCCTACTTTCAGCTTTTATAGGCCTATATTTTATCTAATAATTCCTGTAGCTTAAAATGAGCGCAATACTAAAGATGTTAAGGTTTGCCGTCAGCAAGCTCTCGCAGAAGATGGCGTAAACAGGACTGGCACAGAAGCTCAGAATCACCAAATGGGGGCGGAGCTCGACCTCAGAATGATTGCTCAGCTGGGGTAGAAAACGCATACATATTATTACAAATTTGGCAAAGGCGAAAAGTCATACAACAACAGAACTTGAAAAAAAACAAAACAGGCAGTTTATCCAAAACTCACAGAGAGCGCTGACCAGAAGATTGGACCAAAAAATAATATAAAAAAAAACATTCCTTGAGCCCAAGCTGACTTAGACATGTATTCAAATAATGCATAAAATGGATAATTATCCGTTTAATGCATTATCTAAAAATTTCAACAAAACTAGTAATAGCGGTTATAATTTGAGAAGTGAAGAGCCCACTGTGTACGAAATTGTAAAGGGAGCGTACACCACAATGACAGTTTCACCCTGCAAGACGATATTCCGCTGGCTAATAACAATAAGGTTACCTTACCCCCTCCCAGGGGCAATCGATCACCTACCTAAATGATTGCAAACTAACTCATGTCCTTCCAGTTCGGGGTAATCAAAGTTATCCTTGCAAAAAAGGACCCTGGTGTTAGGATCTGGAACAGCGAAGCCACCAAGAGCCATGACAAGTGCATGCGCAAAGGCGCTGTTATTCCCCTCAAACCGCCTCAGGGCAGAGCGGTATCTACAGTAGGATGCGTAGTTGACAACGATGACTTTGGAACTGACCCAACTATTTCCTGAAAGAAACTTAAAATTATTATTTAGCGTGAAAAGTAGATGGTTTTCTTCACTTAACTCCAGCTCAGTCTAAACAAAAAACTTTGACTGAAAGATTAGGGTATGGCTCTTCTTCGGGGTCAAGCTAGAAGTCCTTGCCAAATATATGTATATATATATCACAAATATTTATACATAGCTTACACAGTGTCATACTGTGTCATACACTGACACAGCTTAGTATGCTTAGTATAACTGACACAGCTTAGTATGCTAATTAGCAACGATCTGCAATTTACAGAGCGTGTTCCACCCTTCTAATAACAGTAACTATTAGTTACTATTTCCGTCTCAACCTCACGAAAAGTAACTACGCTGACCGTACCAACCTTCTCGAAATTATAACTAATAGTAACTATTTGTTTACCATGCTCGGGACCAAAGTAAGCGCGGTAACTATGGATCTCTGTAACGTGATTGGCTGGATTACCCCGTGAAGTGATATTTCGATGAAAATAGAAAAATGCGTTCCAGCCTTGACGCCACGAAGCCAAAATTCGTGACGTCACGCGTAGTAACTACGGTATGTAGGGTGGAACACGCTCACAGTTTCCAGGTCAGTCGTACATTCTCAAGTAAAGATATGGCATGCTTGCTACGTTTAAAGCTCGTTATAACCGAGTAGTACTCGCGCAAGGGTGTAAAGCTGTTGCGTTGTCCTCTTGGAAACTTTTCATCATAGCCGACATCAGAGCTATCAGAAGAACTAACTATAAAGCTACGTTCACACACAATACGATCTTCGCAGCCAGATGCGAACTTCCTCATTCGCTCCAAAATTTGACCCATCACATGCAGAATTCCCCATAGGGACGCGAATTTCGCATAGGTGTTTTGGCATACGAAATCTTGTTGGACCGTGTACGCACATAGATCGAGAACGCCATGTTCTTGGTTGGGTTACCATCATGGTATCAGGACCAGATTACAAAATAACCTACCCGTTTCCTGGAGCCTCTCGACACGACTAAATATTTTCTTAAGTTTATCAGATTCACGAATGTTTAGTATGATTTTAATTGTTTTCTCACTTTTCCTTGTTCTCTGTCTGTTTATACGAGAATCCATGGACTGGTCCAAAGAATGACCGTTTGTATTGGCAGTCGATTGTAACAAGACCAAAGGTTTCGATGGGATCCCAAAAATTCAATATCTGATCCAGACAACTGGGTCTTGTCTTAGCCAGATCCAGTCTTCGCCAGACTCCTTGAACCTTTTTACAATTAAAATTCAGAAACAGATTAAGGCCAAATAGCTAATCACCTGAGAAAACCAAGTTCAGATTTGGATTCAGCATGTGTGTTTACCCCTACAAGTCATATCTGTTTTGACGAAAACTTCCTGCCACTTCTGCCAATTTCCCGGTTCCGGCCGAACTCCAGAGCTACTTGTCCGGCGAAAAAAGAAAGCTCAAAGACGAAATCAGGGTATCTTCTTTCCCCAGTAATGAACATCTAATCAACTTCAAATAGAAATATAGCTTATAACAAATTTTCCGATTCCAGCCGGATTCCGGTCGAACTATATGTCCGGGTAAAATACGATTGTCACACAGGGACTCAGCATCTCTTCTTACCCCTAAATCGCTTATCTAATCAACTAGAAATAAAACTTTGACTTCCAACAGTTTTCCGGTTTTGGCCGGATTCCGGACGAACTACGTGTCCGGGTAGAAACTTGTTTTCACATAAGTGTTCAGCATGTCTTCTTGCCCTAAATCAAACATCTAATCAACTCCAAACAAAACTTTTAATTTTGACAAACTTTCCGGTCTGGGCCGGATTCCGGCCGAAATACTTCTCCGTCGAGAAAATAGTTTTCACCATCGTCTTCAGCATGTCTCCCTACCTCTAAGTCGAAATTTAATCAACTTCAAATAAAACTTTTACTTTCAACAAACTTTCCGGTTTGGGCCGGATTCCGGGCGAAATAGTTGTCCATCGAGAAAATAGTTTTCACCATCGTCTTCAGCATGTCCATTCCGGAAAGACCTAGTGACGTATTTGCAGCTATGTGTCGACTCGATACGTTCCCAGTATCCCTACGCTGCAATAACAGTTCTTGGTGACTTTAACGATCTCAGACCGTCGTGGATAGCGGATACATTATCGCTCTGTCAAATCGTGAAAGTGAAAACACGTGACAGCAAAACGTTAGACCTAATATTTACGAACATCTCAGACTTTTACGATGCCCCATACAGTGTCCCCCCCATCGGTCTCAGTGATCACTTAACCATTATTTGGGAACCGAGTGAAAAAGCACCAGTTAGAGAGAAACGAACGGTTGTCTACCGGCCATTTACTCCCAACCAGGTAACTGTGTACAAAGAGTGGTTGAAAAACAAAAACTGGTGTAACGTCCTTTGCCTTACTGACGGCAACTCCATGACCTCGTCTCTGACCGAAGAGCTCTATGATAAATACAGAGAAGTGTTTCCTGAAAAGAGGAAAGTGATTAAGCCCCAAAGCAAGCCATGGGTGACAAAGGAGATGGAACAACTCATGGTGGAACGTGATTGTTTTTATGCTTGGGGTATGCTTGACGAAGCAAAACGGCTTCGAAATAGAATAGTGACCTTGACTCGCAAAGCGCGGAAAGAGTATGGTGTTTTTACTGTCGCCAAGCTTGCTAACTCGGACCCTCGCACGTTCCATAAGAAAGTGCAAGAAATAATGGGTAGACAGCAAAAACCTGTGGTTGTTTATGATCAAGCTGGGGAGCCTGTAAGTGCTGACCTTATTAATGACCATTTTGTTGCCATTTGTAGAGTCCATCCTCCCCTTAGTGTGATGCCCGATCTGCCCTCAGTGTCTGAAATACCCATTCTCGAGATCGGTGCAGTCGAAAAGAAAATCCGTAACCTTGATCCTCGGAAAGCATCCTACCCGAGTGAGATTCCTACTGAGCTTATCGTGGAATGTGCGAGTGAGCTTAGCCCTGTTTTAACCGCTTGTTTCAATCAGTGTTTTATTGATGGCGTTTTTCCGGAATGTTTTAAGAGCGCTTATGTCACGCCCATACCTAAAGGGAAAAAACCGCAATCTGTAAATGACCTTCGACCGATTTCTAAAACGCCTATTTTGTCGAAGGTTTTAGAAAGTTTTATTTTTGAGTTATTGTGGGAGGATATTGAGCCTAACATTGACCCTCGCCAATTCGGTTTTCGTCCAGACCATAGTACTACACACTATCTGATCCGATTACTTGACGAAGTGCATAAGCATCTCGAAGTCGATGATGCTTATGCCGAAATTATACTAAGCGACATAGTCAAGGCCTTTGACAGTCTTGACCACGAAATCACCTTACAAGAAGCTAGAACTATGGGCGCTCGACAATTTTTAATCCGGATGATAGCTAGCTTCTTAACGGGTCGGCAACAGTGCGTTATGTTGGATAAAGATCGGGTTTCGTCCTTTCTCCAAATTTTTTGCGGCGCGCCTCAGGGGACGAAGCTTGGACCAATTCTTTTTCTTATAGTTTTTAATCGAGTTTTAAAAAGTCTGTTGAATCGTTATAAGTTCGCTGACGACCTGTCCAGTCTCGCGCTACGAATTTTATCGTCACAGTCGACCCAGCCTCCACTCTCACAGATATTTTCTACACTGACGCGTGACCTTGATGATGTTAAGTTAACAGTAAGCCTACCTAAAAGTGTTGTAATGAGAGTGTCGTTTTTAAAGCGTGAATTGCCACCTGTTGAAGATATCGGCCTCACTGTTCAGGACAAGGTTAAAATCCTTGGCGTTACAGTTGAGAGCGACCTGAAATGGCAATCCCACGTCATGGCCATAGTTCAGAAATGCGCTCTGTTATTACGGTCGTTTGCCGCGTTACGTCGATTCGCGATTCCTTCCAAGCAACTGAGGTCTATTTTCTGCACTTACATTAGGCCAAATGCGGAATACGCTTGTCCGGTGTGGCACCCTGGCCTCACCTCGACTCTGAGTGATAAGCTCGAGGGTATCCAAAAGCGAGCGTGCAAAATCATTTTAGGGGCCCAGTATGTTTCATATGAAGATAGTCTTAGTGTATTATGTCTACCGACCCTTAAAGAAAGAAGACATGCCCTGACGATGAAATTTGGGTTCAAATGTCTGTCGTCTGAAACTCACAGAGATATTTTGCCTGAATATGTGTCAGATTTACGACCGAAGTCCTGTACTAGGCAGTTTACACGGTCAATCGGTCTTCAAAAGCTAAGCCTGCCACCTGTAAATTCGACTGACCGGTACTTGTCTTCATTTGTAGCTTATTTTGTACGTAACTTTAATTCCTGAGGCTGTTTTTTTTTTTTTTTTTTTTTTTTTTTTTAAGTGTGTTGAAAATAAGTATATTAACATGTAATTGACTATCCGAAGCTAGCGTGTTTCTTATGCTATTATGGAGAATAAAGGAATTATTATTATTATTATTATTATGTCTTCCTACCCCTAAACCGAACATCTAATCAATTTCAAATAAAACTTTTACTTTCGACAAACTTTCCGGTTTTGGCCGGATTTCGGGCCAAAACCGGTCCGACGACAAATTTTTTTTCACCATCGTGTTCAGCATGTCTTCTTACCCCATAATCGACTATCACATTAGCTGTTTCAAAATATTTTGTTTGTCCCTTAATTTGAATCCCCTCCCCCACCCCTAAATGTAGAGCTACAAAGCCCATCTACGAACTTGACTGGTCCGACGACCCAACGAACCCTCACACCAAGTTTCATCAAAATATCTCATTCCCTTCGAGAGTTATCGTGCTTACAGACGGACGGACGGACAGACGGACGGACAACTTTTGCGATGTCATAGGTATCCCTCCACTTACGTTTTGGGATCCCAAAAAACACCAAACAAGTCCAAAACTCGCTAACATCATCTACCCTACCCAACTACCCAAAGAATGGACTATAGGTTATATTTCTTCAATTAGAGGCTTCCATTTTTTTTGTTCTGGCAAAAACACATGTTGGTGTCTAGGAACGTGAATCTGGCCCCGACGCCATTTATTGGGAAATGCAATGTAAGAGCTAGTTAGTCACATTGTGGTGACCGTCCACCCTACTTACTATAGTTACCACGCATGACGTCACGAATCCTGGCTTCTTGGCGTCAAGGCTGGTCTTATTGTCGGCGAAATATCGTGCAGCGGTCTGGCCAGGCCAATCACGTCACAGAGATCGTGGTTACCACGCTGATTACGCTCCCGAGCGTGGTTACTGTTAATTACTATTTCGAGAAGTTGGAACGATCAGCCTAGTACCTTTCCGTAAGAATGGAACGAAAATAGTAACTAATAGTTACTATTGTCAGAAGGGTAGTACACGCTCTATGGTACACGCCAACAGAAGAAGTAGGATATAAAATTAAAATCTATTAATTCACATTTATATTCCATTCTGCAACATATCTTGGTCTTTCTAATGGTTTTGAAGGACCTGACCAGTGGCAACGTGCGGCCGGTCGAACGTATCAACCCTGTAGGCAATGTAGGAATTTCACGTCATGAAACGAACTGATCAAACGTTATTGCTAACAGACTTCCTTTCCTTCAATCCATTTAAGGTTTTTCTCCTGTCCTTTCAATACAAGCTCGGTGTAGATGGTTACTGGTATCAATAGATGCGTTTCTGATCTGAATTCTCAGTCCTCGCTTCTCGATTCGCGATTCTCGTATAAATTACCTTTTTTGCTCTTCTCGGTCTCTGTTCTCGGTTTTGACAAAATACTACTTTGGCCACAGTACCTGCTTCTACGGGTTGAACATCCGCCCTTCGCTGACCAATCAGAGAGGAGAACGGGGAACGAGAATTGACTATCGAAGCTCGCTTCTGCGGAATCATGAAGCTTTCCCCGATTCTGACAAGAATGCAAGAAAAGGAGAATTGGCTTCATCTTAACAGTCACAAAACACTAAACAGGAGAATTGAGAGGAGAATCGAGAGGGGAACTGAGATAAAAAACGCAACTATTATTATTACATCATTTCCATCGACGCTCGAAGGCGGGCCATCAAATTTGTTGCTCTATGAGACTGGTTGTTTGTTTGTTTATTTTCTTTATATTAGAAATAAAATCTGAATTTGAACTTGTCCGTAATTCCCGACATTGCTCAAAAAATCCACCAGGCCATTCACGAGAATCTTTTTGTGTCTCAGACACTCTTCGTTTGTTTACACACATGTAATAAATATTATGCGTCATCTATCACCGTCGTCTCAAACGCTATATAATCAGAAGTTTGATACGAGATAACGCATGTTCGCGCATGTTAACATTATGAGGATATATCTGTTATGAGCCTTTTAAGTGTTATATTTCTCGCAAAAGTAAGATTGGAAAGGGTTATAACAGACATATTACGGTATCATAACGTCCAACACAAGGATGCGTAAACATGTGTTATGTGTTATCAAAATTCTGACAGGCAATTTTTCTATGACTTTTAAACGTTTCCTGTCTTTCCACTGCTATTTCTTGCACGCTGAGTGAGCTAAGAGGAAAAGGCAGTTTACACTGTAAAAAGTTTCTCCGAGTAAGGATTAAAGTTAACTGCAGTATTTCCTACTGGGATTATTCTTATCTCTACTAGTACTGGGATAATATTAATCCGAATTAGAAATAATCTTATCTCATTAGAGACAATATTAATCCCAGTAGCAAATATACAGTATAGGTTCAGCCTAAACTTCTGAGAAACCTAATGACCTACCTACTCGATGGAGCCAGGAACAAGACCTTACCTAATGCCCTTTTCTCCTTTCTCACATTCTTCATGCAAAGGGCCCCTCGCATTTTGCAGGAGTAAGGGGGGTTGTAATCTTTCACAGGGCCCAGACTGTCCGAATTTGCCACATAGTCAGGGCCAAGACATACGCCTTTCTGACCATGCTCCCACTTGTACCCCTCTGGGATAAGGGAGATAAGGTCATCAATGCGGATTATCACATCTTCGGACACTGACATGACCTCATCCTAAAAAAAATCGTGTTACAATAGAGGTATGATTCACTGAACAGTGCAATCATTCACTTGCTGTGACAAAAATAAATTACTAATCACCCAAAATGGCTAATTAAGGGCTCCTAAGAACGCCGGTTTTGGGTCTTCATAGAGCTAAAAGTTATCCACCATTCGAAGAAGCTAATCTCTACTGTACATGTTGACGACCATCATTGCAGAGACTGGACGGGAAACTGGCGTCAAAATTCAGACGCCCCCTTGCAGCTAGATTATCACAAGAATCAGTTTCGTCATACAAGCCGGGTGTCGCCCGTTTTTCTTTTTTCCCAGAGTGGCTGTCAGTATGTCCCCTATACCGCCGAGAAGGGCGGAAAATGGCAGGCAGAGACGAAACCGCCTGTGGCCACAGCTAACTAAATCTCAGAGGATTAACCGCGGCTACTGATGTCACACGAGAATTCAATATTTTCCCTTTACAAACGGAACTGATTGTCCCTAGGATGGTTTATGAATGTAAACGCGCCCGGCACCTCGCTGGCCGCTCCGCTCTGCAAATATGATACAAATATATAATTTTCAATTCGAATGAAAAAATCTAGCAATATCAATGACAGTAAGTCCTCGGTTATGCGGTTTAGCAGACTGAGAAGAAAAACTGCTGAATATCCATCGGCATTCAGGCAGCGTTGATCCGTTAAATTGCTTGGGGTAATAATCGATGATGATCTGAAATGGAATTATCATGTTGACAATACCATCCGTAAAACCAACTTTTTAATTAAATCCCTCTCCACCCTTAAATCTTTCGGTTTGGATACTAAATGCCTCCTCTGTTATTTTAAAACTTATATCTGTCCTCATTTAGAATATGCTTCACCGGTTTGGCATTCTTCTCATTCTGCAGAGCTCTCTGATCGCCTGGAAAATGTCCAAAAGAGAGCCACGAGAATCATTCTGGGTGATCATAATATTACATACGAAGAAGCTCTCATTAAACTTGACATTCCAAAATTATCAGTACGTAGAAATACTCTTTCAAACAAATTTAAAGATAACGTGTTGTCCCCAAATGGCAGGGCGCCCCCCCTAGACTGGCTGTAATTTTTTGTTTTGTTTTGCTGCACTTACGGAAGTCTGCATTAACGCATGTTCTAACTACTGTAACTAGACTCTAAAATCTTTTTACAAGTGGAGCCAGGAGCTTGAATTTTTCTTGTAAACAGTTGTCAGTTGATCAAGTACAGTTTTTACCATTATTGTAATATATGAAAACCACATTTTCGTTAAATAAGAGACCGACAGGGACACTTAAAACGCGAAAAAAATCAGCCTTGTGGCCGACAAAAAGGACACTACCCCCACTCTTTTCGGTAAGAATCGCCCCCCCTAGAACGGAAGGCTGGATCCGCCCCTGCCAGATGGCCCATCTGTTCCCCCCTCCCCTCCCATCTTCCGTGCGTCGGTCCGAGAGGAATAGTGGCAATCAGTATTCCCCATATCCCGCTAATTCTTCTACCCAATTTTTACGTAGTTTCATCCCATCATTTATTTCTGGTAATCTCTTGTAAGTGTATTAGTTAATTTTTTTCTTGTGTGTCTGTGTATTTTTTAAATTTGTATTCCTTTTCTAGCTTTTAGCTATTCGGATTAAACTTGATTGATTGATTGAAAAAAGAAAAAAAAATATATAAGGGCGATTCTGGCGATTTCTTGGATTGGCTTTCCGAAAAGCAAAGTGAGAATCCGCCGAGCGCAAGAACAAGCAAAAAGTCGTTGCGCCTCAGTTGCGCCTTTACAACTTCTCGCTGACTTTCCGAAACCACTTTCCACTCGCGAAGTGGATTCGCTTTCCAAGTGCTGGCGGAAACTAGCGGAGCGCGAGAACAGCTCTGGAAAGCGAAGCGACTATTAGCCGAAGTCGCAAGAACAGACGGCGCATAAGCTCGCTGAGCTTTCCAGACCGCCAGAATCGCACTGTATTCTGCACATTCTTTTACTCGAA
The DNA here is from genome assembly GCA_023053575.1 of Branchinecta lynchi. NCBI lineage: Eukaryota > Metazoa > Arthropoda > Branchiopoda > Anostraca > Branchinectidae > Branchinecta > Branchinecta lynchi. The sequence continues at coordinate 11,701,927 of JAKZAP010000006.1, forward strand.
TTTCCCTATTTCCGACGTCAGAAAAGCACAGGGCTCGGAGAATAGGCTGAGGTTTCGTTTAAACCCGATAAAACTTGAGAAGTTTTAGGAGGTTCTGAATGTCATACAGCACAAGATCATTCAAAGAATAGCAGGGGACTTGTCATGGCCTTGTTTGCACACACTCAAATGAATTCCATGGTCTTCCTTCTTTGGGTGAAAATACTTTTAAAGGACACCTGAATGAAGAGTACCAAGTATCATCCCTATCTGTATGACTTCCGTTAACATTGCCTGCAGAAAACCCAATCCAAACACGAAATAGTGTTTCCAAGATATGATTTTTGCTCCATTTTGCATCTGTCCTTATTTCAGTACCGAACAATTTTAGAAATGAACAAATGTCTCCAATCAACCCTTCTTCTGGAATGTTTTCTAACCAGTTAAGCCCAAACGTATATTTGGAACGTGTCCGAAAGCTCCGAAACGAACGAAAATGCTGAATTAATTCAGCATTTTATGCAGCATTTCGCTTTCGTACTTAAATTTTCGCTGAATTAATGCAGCATTAATTCAGCATAAAATTCATCGACAAATTCAGCAAGAATGCTAAATTTTCATGAAGAAACTGAGGAGTACGGCGATTCTCTCAGTGTTTTCGGCGGCAACCGTAACAAATTCAAAAAGACAACTGACAATTCGGCAAACATTCAAAATTCTAAGACAACTGGCGATCATGGCCAACGAACAAAGGAAAGATAAGAAGGTTGGATATCAGTAGCTCATCCATTTTGTCAGCTTTTTACAGCTAATTCTTTTTTCTTCTCCTTCTTCCTGACTTAAATTTTGGTATTCTGGAAGTGTCAGAGAAGAAATAAAGGTAACAGCTTTCGGACAAAAAAGGAAAAAAAATGCAGCATTAATGCAGCATTTACAGCACCAAAAAGCTTTCGGACACGTTCTTAGAAGAAATTCCAATACGAACCGGCCAGCGCTGTACAAGATTTGAATGAATTGCGCTTTTTATCTTGGAGTCTGCATGTGCAAACTTCCAGAAACTAACATCCCTATTTTGAAAACGTCACGCTCAGGAGAAGAATGCTCTCCGTGGCCATGTCTGTAAATGCATTCTCCATGGTGTGTTCAAGTATGGTTTCATTGTTCAGGTGTCCTTTGACAAGTAGCCTCGGTATTATATAACCAAAACCTCATCGTGGAATTTGTTATGTATGTATTTAAAGCGTTGAAACTTTGAACAGAAAGTTTACTTTGGTCGAATAAGGTATAACAGTTTGTTTACTGTGGTGTGATACACGTCATTTAACTTGTATGGCTTTTCGGCAGAATTAATATCATTAATTTTTTTTTACAAATGCCATCTGACGTATCCGCTTAGCAAGAACAGACCTGAGACAACTAGTATTCGTAAGGTGAAGCCAGATTTTGTTGAAGACTGCGAAAAAGTTTTTAATGACACGAGAACCACTTAGTTCTCATTTATTTAGTTTTTTTTTTAAACTGGTTAAAATCCCGAATGAACTCAACAAATGGTAATATTCATTTCTTCTAATCTTAAGAGTACACTCGCTTGGTTTGTGGTCATGCGTGACCTTCCTGACGCGCAGACATATCGAGTGACGTCAGCATGGCATGTCTGCGATAGATGACACCTTTTTGTGAACATAAATTACTCCTGAGGCAGAAGAAAAACTTATTTCTTTAAGGCAAGGATGCAAAGAGGCTAGAAACAAGGACAAAAACACTGTTCGTATCATGATGTTTTACTCTTTTTTCCTTTACTACTATGACACCCCCAATTTTATATAAAGATAACCTACAAATTACGTGCAGAGTTCGAATCGCTTACTTATGACAAACGCGAACATAATCGATCTCATGAGACGGTATTGAGATGGTGTCAAAACATTTGATAAAACAATGGCGTGAAAAACAGGTGTTTTGTTGTTCCCAATATTGCTGCGCAAGTTGACGATTTAGTTTTATGTATTGGTTTTCTTCCCAAAATAGTGGCCTGTATTTCAGACCGATTTCTTTAATCGCTCCATCCATTCTTAAACCCAGAGATCCGAGTTTCATACAGTACATTATAATCCCCCCTATCGGATGTACTATTATAATACTTTCCTTGTTTCGCTACTTTCGATGCCTATCATCCTCCCGATGACCGTTAACAGAGAAGCTGAAACGCCAGATAAACCAGTTATCTACATTTTCTCGTCTTCATCCCGTCAGTCAACGGGTCCGGAAAAATGCTTAAAACAACCAAAGTCAATTGTTAAAAGCAGAGCCTGCTTTTCAAGTATTCAACTATTCTAGAACATTGGAATATAAACAGTAAATAGTGCGAGGGGTCCTTTAAGTATGTGCAATTGACTCATTTGTGCCTCCTAGTGCAGTATCCCTCCGATTTTTATCGGACACATAATTAAAGACAGTTGCGCGGCACTGACGGCAGAGGGTCTGGGGGGTAGGGTTAATAGTCATTTTTATAGACTTTTCCCTCTGATCTATGTCTTTTTTTTACTTTTTTGTCCGACCCGCAGGCAACCCCCCCCCCCCCCCAATAAATTCCTGGATACGGGCCTGCATAAGGTAGTGAGTAACTTTTACTTTCTACTACTGATACATGTGCAAAACCTCCATTCCCTGGGAACGCAGACTGCAGAGTTTCTACTCATCAACCTGTGGATCTAATTTACTATGTCTGTGACAGGTGATGACGGTGAGTCATCAGGAGTATTCTCGCCGTTCCCCGAGGACTCTACTTGAGGAGTTCCCGCGTTTGTGTGTCCCCAGGAATTACTTCCAGTAGCAAACGGGGATTGCTAACTGGAGCATTCCCCACGGACGGGGAATGCTCCAATTACAAGGCCGTATCCAGAGGGGGGGGGGGTAGGGGGTTGCCCGGGGCTTTTCCCTCGGATCTATGTGTCTTTTGTAAAAAAAAATCCGACCAGCAGGCACCCCCCCCCCCAAATAAATTCCTGGATACGGGCCTGTTCGATTACCATCACCATCATCAAAAAGGATTCCCTTTCATATTCGGAAGGGTCAAATTCTGCTGGTGATGGTGCAATATAAATTAATTACAAGCAATCAAAATAAACAAAACCAAAAATTAAGTGGCTACAGACTAATTTCGTCAACTCGATATTTTTTTTCGAACAAAATCCGTTTTGGAAGCATTCCCCGTGTTCTCGCTGTTTTCTGTATGCGGAGTCCGCGTGAAGTAACTCCCTCTATTCTCGCCGTTCCCTTCGATTCCCCGAAGAGTCCTCGGGGAACGCCGAGAATACGCCTATAAGGGGATTAACAGAAACTAGTCAGCTTGGAAGCGCTAAACTGGAATATGTGAATTATCAGAACCACATAGATTTGTCTACAATCACAGTAAAGGGAAGCAGAGCAAAATAACGCTAGGTTATTTGTAGCCTAGTCTTATTTTGCTCTGAGGGCGAGATCTACGTTGAAGGAGTCGGGTCAGAAGCGGACTACTCGAAGACCCCAACCATCGGCACATCCTTCCCCCTCCCCACATTCCCGACCGCATAAGGCCACAGAGAATGGCAGCACAACCAGTTCCTAAGATTCAACCCATTCGGGCAATTCATGCGCGGTACGAAAGAACTTTTGTCCCCTCCTTTGTGAGTTTTTTCAACGCAAAATTTTAAATTCTTTTCCTCTTTTTTATATTAATTATTGAATTTTAGCGCTTTAATTTGTTGCCATTCTTGTTCTTGTGTAATTATTGAATATTTGACTATGTAAAAGCGCAATTGTATGTAGTTATGTTTGACAAGAGAACAAATATTCGGTTTTTTGTTAATACTGTAAGGAATGTTTTTCGAATAATAAAGATTGATTGATTGATTGAAGCGTTCTACCATTTGAAATGTCGAAATCCTCCATTATTCAGGTCACTATCTGACACTGGCAGTTTCAGAAGGTCTTCTGTTGACTTATTTAAACACAGTCAATATTCTGTATTGTACAAACTAGGTACAAACCTATTATAAACCATTGTAAATATAATTTTATGAGCCCTCCTACTTGCTTGACCTTGCACTGAAGAGTTAATTTTGTTTCAGTAAGTTGTTGACAATATTACATTTGACGGAGCAAAACGGATAAGTCAGCTATATTTTATTAGGGCTATATTTCGGCCCTTCTTGGCAAGGGTCCTCTTCAGGCTCAAGCCGCTCAAGCTGGAAAATCAACTTTTGACACTTAGAAAATTAACTGTTGACAGTGTTAGCTAGCGGGAGTAGAATACCTTTTATTCCTTTTCTAGCTTTTAACTATTCGGATTAAACTTGATTGATTGATTGAAAAAAAAAAAAAAAGAATACAGGAAGAAAGGTAACATAATAATCATTCCTTTCGACTATAATAATGTATCTCCCCTTTTCCGCCAACAAATTAGAAATTCTTGAAGCAGGGATGACAGAAAAACCTCAAAACAAAATACCATAAGAAGCATATGCTGCCACATATAGTTTGTTACTTCTTATTCATATGCCAGCAATTTTTGTCTTTCTGTCTGATTTTTCTAGTTAAGATCTATTCTGAGCTTGCCCACTCGGGTACTTTCGAACAGCGCCACTAGATGACCCAGTCTTGGTTTTCAACTAGCGGCACTGAACGGGGTGATCCAGACCAATGGTTCCCAAACTTATTCGTACCGCGTACCCCTAAACAAGGTTCAAAAAGTTTGCGTACTCGATTTTTGAATTTTACTATCACTGTTACTGTTTTTTACTAAGATCAGACTGTCTAAATACGATATTTACTGTTATGAATGACAAGGCATAAATGTTTAAATATTTACAAAATCAATGAGACACTTGAGGCTGCTTTGTAGCTAAAATTTTGTTGAATTCTAGACCTGCAAATGCTAGAATTCTTCCGATGTAACTTCTTTAGTGACTACTTACCCGTCCGTGATTCAGGGTCCGTCCTTCAATCGTATGCTCCGGCAGAAAGTACAATTTCACACTGCAGAAGTTCCCTTCCTGGATTCTGTCATGCCAGCAGAGCTGCATCTCTCCAACCACTACAGTCTCTTCTTCCGGCCATATCTTGACCAGAACAAACTCGCCCAGAAGTATCACTTGTGGCTTCCCCCCCGCTTTGAACTTAAAGCCTTTGTAGAAAGTGCACTGACCTTGTTGGCTAAAAGACTGGCCGAAGAATTCGACATTGTCTTCGAATTTCATCTGCAATAAAAGATGAATCTTAGACCAGTCGTGACAACTTGAATGTTCTCCGGTCGAGAAACGAGTTTCTTCTGATTCATTTCATTCACAAGGTCGTAATACGACCTTGTCGATAACAAAAGCGATTTATGACAGCTAGTGAACCGATCTGTCATCTAATGTTACGTGTAGGCTACACTGAATAGCGAAAGCGAATGTTCGGAAGCGATAAGGATGTTCAACAAATTCTGTTCAGGGTGAGAATTTCGCATTCGGTTGCGAAAAACTGGACTGCTTGGCAACGCTACTTAAAGGACCCCTCGCAGTATTTACTACTCAACTAAATATCTGAATACTTTAAAACTAGGCTGTGCTTTCAACAAATAACTCACGGTTTTGGCTGTTTTAAGCCTTTTCCGAGATCCGTTGACTTACAGCGGAAATAGGCAAAAATATACACAACTATTTTTTCTGATGGAAAAATTCTCGCAGACAACCGTCGGCAGCGTGATACATATCGAAGGTAGCAAAACACGCCAAGTGAGAAAATCAGCGTAGTTTTGTTAGAGGGGTTAAAATGTACCGTACGAAATTGGGGTCTCCGGGTTTAGAAATATACGGAGTGATTATGGACGTAGGGCGTTAGTATTAAAGGTAAAACAGGTCCTTAAAGTGCTGAGATTTAATCCAAGAGAGGAAATCCTCCGGCGCTGTAATCACGTGTATGTATGTATGTATGTATGCATATATTTATTTCCCATCAGATGAAAACAGATGTAGTACAAGATAAAAAGAAAACGAGAAACACACTACGAGAGAATACACTAACACAGAAAAACAAAGAACGAGGTGGATACCTAAATACAAAAGACAGAACTACTGCCTCAAAATGGTTGCCCAAGGATGAGCAACAAGACCAGAGTTGTATCTGGCAATCTGAGCTATGATCGCTTCATCAGGGTCGATAATCCCATACCGACTTGTCACAAAACTGTTGCTAGTCCATGGTGGAAGCCGTAGGAGGTACTTCGCATATTTGTAATATGCAGACCGCAACTTTTTCTTATCTTCCTTTTGGAATATCCTCCAAAAAGGACTTAGGTACAGATAGTGGGGTAGTGCCATTGCATTGTACAGCTGAGCCAGAATCCGCCGATCAAACTTTCGCTTATAAGCTACAACACGGCTATACGCGAAAGAAATCCGTTTCTGCAGATGACTCTGCAAAAGGCGACGCGTTTCAAGCAGAGACCGACCAATAGGAATCCCCAGATAAACAATGTGTTCAGTGTACCTCGGATGCGATTCGTCGAAAGCGTATTTTCGGCCGTGATGAAAATTGTCGACGAATCTCCGAATTCTGGATCCGGGAGCGAAATTTCAATCAGACAGCGAAGTCCGGACTGTATGTGAACGATAGTTAAGGGTTTCTAGTGCAGTAGGTAGAAAATACAGAATCCAGCGCCAAGAAATGCCAGACGATCACTAAACGTTCAGGCACACCGCATACTTAGTAGACTACCATTTACGTTACGGGAAAATATACTGACTGTAATTTTCCAAGTAGAAACTGGGCTGAAAATTTAACGGACACGTGCTAGCAATTATGCTTTTCCTTCGTTTCGTATAGTTCGTTCATTTACGTCTACGTCGGATTTCGCTCCTAGATTATATTGCAAACATTTTCCCACCACCAAAATAAATCACTAGATCAAGCCCTCGACACTCCAGATTTCCCGGTCAAAGCTAACGAGTATTCGAAGCTCGAACAGGATAAACATTATTTGCAAAAGTCAACCGTGCCTTGGCGGTTTTTGTTGTGTTAGCCCCGTGGCAAAAATGTGTGAACAAGTGCAAATTAATTCGGAGGGCACCAAGATACAAAATGTAGGATTTTTATTTTCTTCCAGTCAATGAATAAAGTTCAGTGGACAGTTGTATTGCAATTAGATTCTTATGACCTTTTGCAAAGAACAAGAAAACAAATGATCAAGAAAGTCGTCATGGGCTAATTCTGAGAGCAGCGACACTAGCACCACTAGGATAAAGAACGTCCCCACTGAAACTCAATCAACCGTGCTCCGTCGCTGGCTCCGATAACTTCATGTTCTGAACACATACAAAAAAAAAAAAAAAACATTCCCTGTTCCGTCGATGTGTGCAAACTGCATTTTAGCTGTACTAGAAGTTTCCTAAACCCGCAAGTTTGCCTCGATTTGAATGCCCCTCGCGTAATTGGCAGGGCTACGAGTAAGGCCCGGTTACGATGCATTGAAAACAGGTTTTGGCGCCGCTCCCTAGTGTTATTTTGCTCTGCCCGAGAGCTTGCGCCACAAGGGTCGCATCGTAGTGCCCACGAGCTATTTCAAGGCTCAAGTTTTTGTCCCTGTTTTATGACAAAAACAGTTATAGCCTATCCGCTAGACAAAAACTAACGGTTTAAAGGACTCCTCTTGCTTATTCTGCCTTTCATATTATCCCTAGTTCCCTTGTGGGATAACAATTGAAATTCCCGCCGGGTTTTTAGCGCTTTTTGGGCCTAGCCGAGTTTTGAAAGTCACGAAACACAAACTTTCACCGAAGCTTTCACCGTCAACAACCCTTTTACAAATAGGGATATACGAAGCTTCAAAGCATCATTTTTCAGTTTGGAAAACATGAGACTTCTTTTGTTTTGATTGGTTTTTCCACTTTTTAACAAAGGCGCGTTCAATTTCCAAATTTTGTACGTCCAGCCGCCGAGTCGGAGAGGGAAGCTGGCTGGAGCCGACAAGCGCTACAAGAAAATCGCTAATCTCTCGTGGAAAGTAATGGTATTTTTTAAAACGATATTTTCGAGCTATTTCATCTTGAAAAGATCATTTCTAGTAAGATTTGTACTTTAAGGGAAAACGTATATCCGGCCTTGCTTGCTTTGACATGATTCTTTCTCGTACGTTTCCCTTCTGATCTCCTCGAAGTCAAGTTTACAATAACTAACTAGGCGTTCGTCTTTCTTTCTTTTTAAATAAAGACGTCACCTGCCATGACGTCAGCGGATATTAAAATCGTCGGTCCTGGGTTATCGCAGTCAGAAACACCAGATTCTACATACGTGAGAATGACAATGTACGAACTTGAGGTTTCAGAAACATCCTTACAGTTTCCCGGCAAGTTGAATAGCACGAATAGCAAAATATTTGAAAACATGAATGTGCCTTGGTTAAGGAGTGGGAAAACCAAGCAAAATGAAAGAAGTCCAAAACAGAAGGTAGACCTGATGATTTACCATGTCTTCCAAAAATGAACAAGACCAAAGGTGTCGATGGGATCCCAAAACTGGATATCTATTGGACTTTTTCATCCAGACAATCGAATCTTGTAGATTTCCGGTCTTCGCCAGACCCCTTTAACATTTTGCTATTTACCCACAATCAACCGCTTGAAGATGTACACAAAAATGTTACCCTTTTGGTGTTTTTTGCTTTTCGGTCGGTCGGTCAACTATTTTCAAGTTAGGGTACGGTACTTCCCGATGTGCTGGCACGATGAAACTTGGCAGGCACATTAAGGACCCGACCAAACTAACTTGCAAACAGTTACTTCCTCAATACGACCATCGCCGGGGGAGTGGAGGGAGGGGGAATCCAAAATCTGGAGGTATATGTAACTTTTGAAAGGCAGCTCGGATCTTAATGAAACTTGATATCTGGAAAAAATGTCTCAGATGTCCCACTCCCAAGTCCGGACAGGATCCGGTCACTCTGTGATAGTTGGAGGGGGAACCAGAAATCCTGTCACCGGAAAGGATCCGTGCACTGTGGGGTGGGTGGGTGGAGGGGGTTCAGGAACTCCGGTGTTACCAGGATAAGGTTCTTCCACATGTGTCAGGACGATGAAACTTGACAGGTAAATCACGGACCCAGTCGTACCCCGGATCTGACCATTGTGGGGGGAGTGGAGGGAGGGGGAATCCAGAATCATGAGGAAAACTTTCAAGCGGTTAATAAGATCTTGATGAAACTTGATATCTGGAAATACCTCGTATCTTAGAAGTCGCATTTTAGGACCATACCGAATCCGGTGACTTTAGGGGAGTTGGAGGTGGGAACCGGAAATCTTATGACACGCTGAGAGTGGTGGGATCGGGATGAAACTTGATGATATGAACAACACGAGTCCTATATATCGCTTACAGAACCAGATCGGATCCGGGCACTATGTGGAGTTGGAGGGAGGTGCCGAATTCCGGTGATTGCGAGTTAAGGTACACCCCCCTCCCCACGTTTTGGGCCCGTTTCTAGTACACGTCGCCGAAGGCAAAAATTCCGGTCGAAACGGGCATCGCGACCAAGCGATTTCACGAACTTCAACTTGGAACTTCTAATTGACAAATAACAGAGTTTTGTAATGAAACTATCAACAGCAGAATACTGTGAGTTTTCGAATACATAAAGACGAAGGCGACGCTTGCGACAGAATTAAACTATCAAAATGCTTGCTGACTAATCTTCACACGTTGAACTAATACGGATAGGAAGAAAGAACATTTTATCACACTGTTATTATTCTAAAGACATGTATAGTCGATACCTTGACGGCATGACAGCCCGAACTGCTCGAATCCATAATCTACATATTTTTGCATTATAAAGAAAGAACACTAACAAACAAGAACTGAAACTGAAAAACTGAAAAGTAAGAAAAGGAAAAAAACTGAGAAACCATGCATGCAAAGAAGAACGAAATCTGTGATTCAGCTCAAGCTGGCAGCGAAAGCTGGTTGCAGGTTCTTTCCTCCAGGTACGGCCTGAAGAGGACCCTTGCAATAAGGGCCAAAAAGATAGCTAGAAATCTCAGCTAACTTATCTGTTTGGCGCTATCAAATATACTTCCAGTTCTATGATGAAGTTCAGTACTTGAAGTCGAAAAAACGGACTTCAAACCCAACATAATCTTAAAAATTTTACCAATTTTTGTGTTTTCGACAAAGAACATCCTTGTCCTACGGCTAAAACAGCCGAATACTTTTTGCAATCTGCACAGGCATGAACAAAATCGGTAAACTTTATACCTCGTCCCCTATGCCGACGTGCCGTCGGAATCCCCTGTGCCTGTTAAACAATGTTTATTCTATCAAAGCGGCCATTCTGTTTGTAATTTTCCTACAAAGCTATGATTAGTTTCGGCGTAAAGAGCGAGCCACTGAGCTATTTTCCTTATCATTCACAACTTCTGAACAATAACGACGTCATCCGACAATCTTTGTGCGAACTCAAAACCCACCCCTTTTAATCCGAAACCTGAAGAGTTCCTGTTACTCAAGCCCCAGTTAAACCATAATGATAACGTTATCTGTTTTACGGTGTAACTGAACAAAAAGTAAAGGCAACTGTCGAACACTTTTCCAACTGCGACAGTCATTCTAGATCCGACATGGTCTTGTATCTTATTCAACGACGAATGAAACTTCCCTTCGCCACTGACTGGCGTGAACTTAGTGACGTATATTTGGAAACGTAGCCTTTGCCTGGAAAACTTGATTACAGCCGGAACAGGAAGAGGTGCGAAAAACAGAAAGAAAGGAGAAGAGCGAATTAACATTTACAGGACAAAGAAGAGAACTGAAACAGGAATATAAAATAAAATAATACATAAATAAAAAAATCTATGATCTTGAACACTCAAATACAAACATAATTTTAGTCCTCAAGACGTAGAAGCGTGAAATAAATTCTGCTAGCGGGAGAGTGCCATTCTGAAATCTGAAAATCGATGATCAAATGATCCGCTCATCGATGGTCCGCTGCTAGTCTATGATTATTAATATCACAAGGTTAAATCATCCGTATAAACACTAGTATCAAAATACGTAACATGAACTAGTTCAGTTTTGAGAGAAAAAACAAAAACGAAAAACTGATCCAGTACGGCCCAAAAGGCTCTCATTATTAGGCTTCTAATTTCAAATTATTATGTTCGTTAAATATTATGATAGGCACACGGTAATCTCTGGTAAATATATATATGAATGCGTAATCTGACCCGATTCTGCTACCGAGGGAGTGCTATTCTGAAATCCGAAAACCAATGAACAAGATAAGATTCCAGAGTGTTCCTCCGCTACTATTATTATTCATTAATTATCACAACGTTATTACATCGTAGAAATACTGGTATGCAAATACGTATTCTTTACTAGTGCAGTTTTTGAGAAAAAGAAACAAAACTGATCCAGTATAGCCTAAAAGACTAATAATGTCATATGATTGAGAAATATTATGATAAACCCAAAGTAACCTCTGGTAAATATTTTTAAATACGTAATCCACCTAACTAGGGTGGATTTGAACAAATATATACAAGATAGTTTAGATAGTCCACACGATATTTTCAGTAGGCTATAGTAGTAGGCTATAGTCTCGGTCTAGCGATCACCAATTTCATAATATTATATCATCCGTAAATCATTATTATAGGCCTACCAAAATCTCTGGTTGCGGGTGACGAGTATCAAAAATATTTAAATGCGTAATCTTACTACCGCATATCTGAAAAATAATGTCAAACCTCACAGTCTGATAAGGAAGATCTATATGTAGACACTGAAGGACGCTAACATGGGCGTGATCAGAAAGAAATAACAACAAATTACTCTGAGAGAATTATACGATTCATTTTAAAACAATTCATTGTTATCGTATTTACTATGGCATATGAAGATTTTTTTCATATTGCCCACCGTCACACAATATAAACAAACACAGCTTTTTATAAAAAACGAACAACGTAAAATAAACAATTATATGCAACGGTAAACATGCAAATGTGACAAAAAGACGGGGTTGGCCATTAGTGCAACTTTTGTCCAAAATCAGGTATAAATAAATAAGAAAAATAATTAGTATGTAGCCTATTATCTACAACATAATAAGAAAACCCATTAGTATATACTTAAATACGAAACGTACGTAAACAAAAATTTAAACAAAGCAAATAACGTATTTTAATAGTAGGATCCGATCAGAAAAATCAAATCCTATATCCTAGTCCACAGAAACTTAAAAGTATAATACAAAATTATGCAATTGAACAACGGAAAAATTTAACAACGCTTTATCGTAACTACCGTCACCGCCCTTTGTCTTAAGTATAAAGCAGACATACCAGTAACCCAAATATGGAACAATCTCAGAAGAAATTCAAACTAAAAATACCTTCAAAAACCTGCACTACAACATCTGTTGAAGCGCCTCTCCTGTGTTCCTCAATAAAATCAATAGCCCAGTCCCCGTGCACTGCATACGTCTAACCAAGGCCTAATCACACCTTTCATTAATTTGCTAAAATCTCCGGAACTACTTGAAGGATTTGAAAAATAATTACTTCACAAGAATCCTTGAGATTTCTGGAATCTTTTCACCAATTTTTATCAAAATCACTTGCCTCCTGATGTGGGAAATGTTAAAATTTCCCGAAATATATAATATCTGCAATTGGTTGATAAGGACTGAACTGCGGAAAGGAGACGCCCGGTTAGATGGTTGGTCCGCGCACAGCTCTTGTTTTGAGATTAAAAGACCCTGCAGGCGATACAAAGAAATTGGAGAGAAATATATTTCATAATCAACTCAAGATTTCTAACTGGAATTTTTTAAAGAAAGTTTTTATAGCTTGAAAGTGGTTGATAGAAATGGTTGATGCCTGGTGCGGCCGTACCTGAAACAAATTAACCGATGCAGGACAATATTAGTTCATAATAAAGATTTTGTGTCGTGTTACTGTTACGTTGCGTTTATAAGAAACCAGTTTATACTGAAGTGCAATGCTGCAGCAAACATGAAGATTTAAGCCGTGAAGTTAAGAAAATATTGGCGAAAGAGGGCAGAACAAAATTAAATGGAATTTTGTTAAATTAACTTCATTCATAGCCACAATTTTGAACTGAAAATTTTCAACGAACATAACTGTGCTGACTGAAGCTAATTTATACTGAAGTGTGATGCTGCAGATAGGCAAAGACGTTCAACTAAAAGTCGTTCAACTAAAAAGACATACAACAAAAATTAATCACTGTCATCACCAAAAGCAGTATAAATTCCTACTTAAGCCTACAAGGGTGATGTAGCATGGTAGCTTTTAACCAGTAAGTATGTAGATTTACAGACAAAAAAAATCAACGTTAGTCGTCAGTGTGCGAACAAATATGTTAACACTTAAAAAACAGGAAAAGTAATTAAGTAAGTTCATTTTTATTGGCTTATGTAAGTTTAAGTTTATTTATTATTTATTTGTTGTAAAGTAGAATAAAACAAGTATGAACAAAATAAGAATGTAAATTGTAAGAATAAAACTAAGAGATGTAAACTGTTTGCGTGAGAAATCATAACCTCGGGTTATAATATAAATGCATTGGTGCTACATCAGTAATGGACTAGCTTGGATAGTGTCTCCAAATCACCGCACACAACTACAGAACCCAGCCCTATGTTTCAGTTATACCACAGTACTCTTTCGAGCATCTACACTACTTCCCGGGTATCAGAACTAAAAGATAATCTTCCATCACGCTCCCCCAAAAGTAGTCTTTTTTTTACTTTTGCCTATTCATCCTTATCTTTTATAACATTAACAACAGCACGCTGGATGAAATACATCCAACGTTTACTTCGCAGCGCAAAAAATCCGGTCAAATGCGCTGGTTAATTAACAGGAAAATTATTCTCGTTATGCTTTATGGCTCTACGTACGTATGGAAGCGTAGCTTAGAAAGGGCACGGAGAACATGTTGTACGAAAAGACTCCTGTGGTAATCAACATCGCAGACCTTCTGTACTTCCCGGTAAACAGATGGGGAAACGGATGAAGAAATTAATGATGATAGTGACTGAAAACGGTGTTACGAAGTCAAGGCGAAAGCGATGCTCACACTGAATTAGCTGAAAGCTATTACTATATAAGATAGAAGAGAAGGTTAAGCAGGTGGGGTATCGACACTGTCAAGTACAGGAATACAATCGGTACTCGGCAGCTTACGTCAGTCTCAAGTTCGCACGGATTGTCTGCGGACTAGCCGCTAGAGAGGCCGAGAGAGGCAATGGGAAAGATACTTTTTTAGACATAATATTTTACAGGTTAAACCGTAGCCCCAAATACTGGGACAGAAAAATACTTCGTTCCATAAATCGGTCCAAAATATCTTGTTCATTGCAGCACATGTTGTAAAATGCATTTTTCATAGGGGTAAAACTGAGTTCTGTTGTTAAAGCCTGAATAGGTGTAAAGCTGACTTGTAATCTTACGCACATGTCGGTTTCAGTTTCAAATTCTAGCCAAATGTAACCGTGTATATGCTATGGCTTTCCTAGCAGGGTGAAGAATACTTACTCAGGTGAGTTATTACGGTTTGAAAGCTAGCCTTTGCAGCTTTGCGAAAATATTATTTTTATTTTCATTACTTAGCACCTTTTCCCTTAAAATGCGTAATTCGGACTATCTATGGCAAGTTTGGACTTTGCTGGATGATTTCCTCAGCTGATTCACCAGAAAACCTTCATTTCCCCTCGGATCTCGTCACACGCCAGAATGCCCACACAATCTGTCCCTTCGCCCACAGTTTCCGAAAAGTCGGACGACCCACACCCCAGTTCACCCACACGCCAGTACACCCCCACGTCAGTTCATCCACTGCCAGTTAGCCCACACGTCAGTTCATCCACTCCTACAATCAGATAGTTCACAACACTTCACTACTGTCATACACCACAAGGCCCATATTTTCCGACACTTAAACTACCCGTCAGTTCTTCGACACATCAGTACACCCACACGTCAGTTCACCCATCGCTAGTTAGCCCACACGTCAGTTCACCCACTCCTAAAATCCGATAGTTCACCCACACTTCACTACCCTCATACGCAACAAGGCCGGCATTTTCCGACAGTTCGGTCACATGTCAGTACACCCACAGCCAATTACCCCCACACTTCACTACCCTCATGCGCCACAAGGCCTACAGTTTCCGACACTTAAAATACACGCCAGTTCAATCCACACGTCAGTACACCCACACGTCAGTTCACTCACCGCCAATTAGCCCACACGTCAGTTCACCCACTCCTAAAATCCGATAGTTCACCCACACTTCACTACACTCATACACCACAAGGTCCCCATTTTACTACAGTTTGGCTATACGTCAGTTTACCCACTGGTCAGTACACCCCACGTCAGTTCATCCACTGCCAGTTAGCCCACACGTCAGTTCATCCACTCTTAAAATCCGGTAGTTCACTACACTTTACTACCCTCATACGCCACAACGCCCACAGTTCATCTACACGTCAGTTCACCTATCGCCAGTAAGCCCACGCGTCAGTTCACTCACTCCTAAAATCCGACTGTTCACCTACACCCTCATACGCCACAAGTCCCATATTTTCTGACAGTTCTTCTCCACGTCAGTTCACCCACACTAGTTAGTCCACACGCCAGTTCATCTACACCTAAAATTCGATCGTTCACACACACTTAACTACCCTCATACGCCACAAGGGCGTCATTTTCCGACAGTTTGGCCACACGTCAGTACACCCACAGCCAGTTACCCCCACACTTCACTACCCTCGTACGCCACAAGGCCCATATTTTGCGACAGTTCGTCTACAAGTCAGTTCACCCACACGTCAGTTCACGTACCGCCAGTAAGCCCACACGTCAGTTTACTCAACTCCTAAAATCCGATAGTTCAGCCACACTTCACTACCCTCATACGTCACAAGGCCCACATTTTCCGACAGCTCGCCTACACGTCAGTTCACCCGCAGCCAGTTAGCCCACACGTCATTTCACCCACTCCTAAAATCCGACCGTCCACACAAACTTAACTACCCTCATACGCCACAGGGCTGGCATTTTCCGACAGTTCTGCCAAACATCAGTTCACCCACAGCCAGTTAGTTCACATGTCAGTTCACTACTCCTAAAATCCGCTCGTTCACCCACACTTCACTACCCTCATACGCCACAAGGCCGGCATTTTCCGACAGTTCGGACACACGTCAGGTCACCCACAAGTCAGTCCACCCACTCTCAGAACCCGATAGCTCACCCAAACTTCACTATCATCATTCGCCACAACGGCCGTATTTTCCGACAGTTCGCCCATACATTAATGACCCACCACTCATTACTCGCTCGGATCGAACTGACAATCAAGATGTGAGAAAACGAAGGGGGAAGGGAACCAGGGGCCTTGCTGATAACTGCCGAGCGGGTGGTTCAATCCAGATTAAACTTGGGTGGGCGGGGGTGGGGACGAAATTTAAATGGTCATACGTCCTGAAATGCCATCTTGGGGTTAACGGGTATGATCCAACAGAAGAATCCATGAACAATTCTGGAAACGCACAGCGTTGTGACACATCTGGACACGCGGTAAGAGCAGAGCGCATGCCTTAGTTAGGTCACAATAATGTCTTAACCGAGACCCAGCTACTAGGGGAGAAATGGAGGGGAGAATGTATTTGGGAAACGCATAGGCTAACTTTAAATGTATGGGCCGGGGTCTGGATGAAACTTAGTCGGAGGAACCGGGTTCAAGGTCATCAGGATTCAGGGTTAAAGCTCAAACGAGTTTGGGTCAAGTAACAGGTAAGTTATTCCTATACCTGTTATAAAAGCTCAGACATTACATGAGTAGCATGTAGAATGAAGCTGTGTAGAAACACACCGACTTTTGTCGGCACATTCCCCTCCCCCCTCCCCAATTCCACCCCCCACGATGGTAGTTACACCACTGCTGATTGATACAATGAACAAGAGTTGTACACTCATGTGGCACTAGCAACTACTTGCAGGAATATGTAGCATGTATATCAGCTAAGGTTACCTAGCACCGTCGGATGGCTGTTTCCAGATCCCTTCCGACTCCCCCAAAGCATTGAATACTCCATCCGTTAAGTTCGGTCCAGGTGTCCTCACCTTATGTGTGTCAAAAGGTTTACAAGAACCAGGGGCGTCACTAGCCTTTTACCTTCGGCGGGGGGGGGGGGAGAGGGGAGGGAGGGCGTCCAGTTTGTGCCGACGGACTAAAAAAATTTGCCGACAAAAGACGCCGTTGCCGCTAACGGCGTACATTTCTCGACAGCACAGAATAGAGCCGGTATAAAACTAATTGTGATGCATCGGTTGAGATTGTTCCTTTAATGTAAATTCGTATATTTAAATTGACATTTTTTCGTTAAAAAGTGAAGCTTCCAACGACGAAGCTTCGGAGCTACCCAAAACACCCGAAGCTACCCAAAACTACGCGGCGCATGCGAATTTTTTTTAATCTGTCTTTTTTGCGGAAAAAGATACCTATAGGCTCCCTCCCCAGGACCCTTAGAACCCCCCCCCCGGCTTCGCCCAACGAAAGTAATTTCTCAAGACCGTTCGGGGGGGGGCCCCTCTCCCCCCCCCCCATAGTGACGCCCTGACAAGAACCACCCACTAAGTGCCCCACCGTAGCTGAATCCTATCTGGCTCTGTAACCGAACATCTAGGACACATGACCTTAAAAAACTTCGAGGGGGACAAAAATATTTGCAATGTAGGTTTGTTGTTTGTACTTTAAAGGGACTAATCATCTGTAAGCATAACCCTTGAGGCACAACTGATCATGGGCCCTTTAAGGGAACATGCAAATGTATCGTTGTGCCAAAAGAATGTTTGTACCCTGTGGTTAAGATGTACTCTTTAAGGGGGCCGAGTTCATCTGTAAGCACAACCTTTGAAGCAAAAATTACTGTGGGCCCTTGAGGAACACAACAAGTTATTGTTTGTTCAAAAGTATTATCGAACAAGCGTCAATCGCATGGGAGCATTTCCGAAAAATTTCCAGTGGGACTACTGGTCCGGTACCCCCCCCCCTCACTAGCCCCACCTTCACCCCACAGACACCAAATCCGGTTAGTGCCTCAAACAGTTCCGAACGAAATCCATTAACTGTGAGTGGAAGGTCACAGTAACTTTGTGATACGCCTCACAAACCAAAAGGGTTCACGGGCCCTAGAAAGTGCTCGGGTTCTACTGAAACTTGCCCAAGATGTTCCACCTATCCGCGTCCGAGAACAAGAGTTGCAAGGAGGTCTCGTAAATATTATAATACGGATGGACTGATTGGGATAAAACTTGAAAGGTACAAACATTCATAGAACCTACACATCAAACTAGGCTAGTTTCGCCACTGGGCACAAATGATGGCGGGCACTTTGGGAACATTACTCTCGGGAATCTATGCTTGTCACAAGATTCCGGACTCCCCCCTCCTCCACTCCTCCTAGATCAGTGGTTCCCAGCCTTTTTCGCACCGTCTAGAACTAAGCAAGGTTCAAAAAGGTTGCGTACCCCTTTTAGGAAAATCGCTGTTTACTATTTTGTTTACTAGTGTCAGCTTCAGAAGGTCAAAAAGACGATGTCTGTTGTCATAAAAGGGTAAGGCATAAATGTGTACAAATATATACAAAATCAGTGGGAAACTTGAGGCTGCTTCATAGCTAAAAAAAAATTCGAATCCTGGCTCGATGTCACTAACGGCAAAAATAAGATAATTTTGTACATTCAGCCTGTTTCATGTTCGGTTTTGATCAATGATATTGCCGAAAATGATGTGAAGATGACACTCCGCAAAGGTAGGTAGATCTGAATGACAACAAAACAGACATGTTTTATTCCACTTAGTTCTCTGTCTTAATTACTATTATTATTTAGTTCTTTCCAAAGCGAAAGTTCTGAAGTACCGTATCTTATCTTCAAGACAATATTGAGACTGAGTCAGAAGACTTTAAAACGAGAAAGGCTACAGACTAAATTAATTTTGGGACCTTCGCATTAGACCCCGAAGCCGCGTCGCCGCCACCGAAAATTTACCGGCGCGCCATAGCCGGCGCCGTTGTATCGGCGGCGCACGTCGATTTATTTCGGCGTGCGTTATTTCCTTTTTCGGATCCCAAAACTTAAGTGGAGGGATACCTATGACATCGCAAAAGTTGTCCGTCCGTCCGTCCGTCTGTAAGCACGATAACTCTCGAAGGGAATGAGATATTTTGATGAAACTTCGTATGGGGATTTGTTGGTTCAAGAGTAAGGTCGAGTTCGTAGATGGGCTTTGTAGCCCTACATTTAGGGGTGGGGTTTTAAATTAAGTGGCAAGCAAAATAATTTAAAACAATTAATGGGGTCGATTATGGGGTAAGAATACATGCTGAACACGATGGTGAAAACCATCTTCTCGCCGGACGAGTAGTCCGCCCGGAAGCCGGCCAAAACCGGAAAGTTTGTTAAAAGTAAAAGTTTTATTTGAAGTTGATTGGATATTCGATTTAGGGGTAAGAAGACATGCTGAACCCGATGGTGAAAACCATTTTATTTGCCGGACAAGTAGTTAGCCCGGAATCCGGCACAAACCGGAAAGTCTGTTAAAAGTAAAAGTTATATTTGAAGTTGATTAAATATTCGGTTGAGAGGTAGAAAAACATGCTGAAGGCGATGGTGAAAACCATTTTCTCGCCGGGCAAGTAGTTCGCCCGGAATCCGGCCAAAACTGGAAAACTGTTAAAACTATTTGTAGTTGATTAGATATCCGATTTAGGGGTAAGAAGAGGTGCTGAATCCGTGTATGACAATCATTTTTTACCCAGACATACAGTTCACCTGGAGTCCGGCTCGAACCGGAAAATTTGTTATAAGTTAAATTTTAATTTGAAGTTGATTAGATGTTCGGTTTAGGGGTAGGAAGACATGCCGAATACGATGGTGAAAACTATTTTCTCGCCGGGCAAGTAGTTCACCCGGAATCCGGCCAAAACCGGAAAATTGTTAAAAGTATTTGTAGTTGATTAGACATCCGATCTAGGGGTAAGAAGAGATGCTGATCCGTGTATGACAATCATTTTTTACCCGGACATATAGTTCGCTCGGAATCCGGCTTGAACCGGAAAATTTGTTTTAAGTTAAAATTCAGGGAAATTTGTTATAAGTTAAATTTTAATTTGAAGTTGATCATATGTTCGATATAGGGGAAAGAAGATACGTTCGTTTTTTAGCTTTCTTTTTTTTTGCCGGACAGGTGGTTCCGGAATTCGGACGAAACCGGGAAATTGGCAGAAGTAAGGCAGGAAGTTTTTGTCAAAACAGATATGACTTATAGGGGTAAACACAAACATGCTGAATCCGTATCGAACTTAGCTTTTTGGTCTTAATCTGTTTCTGAATTTTAATGGTAAAAATGTTCAAGGAGTCTGGCGAAGACTGGATCTGGCGAAGACAAGACCCAATTGTCTGGATCAAATATTGAATTTTTGGGATCCCATCGGAACATTTGGTCTTGTTTGCACCTTGTGCCTTGCTTTTGTTTCACATTTTCTTGGTATTATTTTCATATCCTCCTCCGTGAGTGATTTTTGGAACACAGCATACGGAACTATTAAACGAAAGAAATAAGCGGGAAATTGAAACTTGATCTTTCTAAGTGGGAAACTCAATCTTCGATTTTCGAGAGGAAAATACCAACGATCGACGATAACACTACCACTGGACTGACTAAATACTTGAAGGTTCGTTTCTAAAAAAAAAGGTTTTCTTAGTAGACCAAGCAGAGGGCAAACTGTTATTCTGAAAAATGTATTTAAAGGCACTGTTCTCTTGTTACGGATTTTTCAAAAGTTGTGTTCGGCCAAGATTATTAATACTACTTTGTGTCGGATTTTTGATACGATGACTGGGAAAGGTCTTGTTGGTAAAATGGGAACTCTCTTTTTCGGTATGTTTACATCCGCAATGGATACAAATCTTGTCGGTAAATTCAGTAATTGTGAACTGTTCGTCAGTGATAAGACTTTTTGATGAGGTGACGGAGGTGACTGGAATATTCTCGTCAGTATGTCTGAAAATGTAGGCTACTAATCAAACACTTCTTCGTTACTTTCTGTTCCTTGACGGTAAACCAACCACACTGGCAAACCTGCTTCCTTGAACTTCCTCTGCTCCCACCCGTAAACTGTCCTTTTCGGTTATTTGGCTGCACATCAATCCGGGAAATCGTCTACTTTACCCTGGGATTTATGAGTTACAAATTCCCGTCAGTGATACCCCCACTAACTCGGCCCACCGAGGTTGGATCAGTCCAGGATATCTGAGTAACAGAACTAGGACACATGGGCGCAGTATCGCCAAGTTTGTCTCAATCGCTCAACCTATTTGGTCCCTAAGCGTTTAAAAAAGTGCAGGACCCACCTGTAATCCCCCCACAGCACTACCATAATGACAAGAAGAGGTTCGGACACATCAACGGCACATTTTGGCATCTGCGTCTACCATCTATCAAGCATCACTCGAATGGATCATTTCCAAAAAACGGCCAGTAAAACGTCTCAAATTACGTGTCTGGGTCCCATGAATTTTGTACCTTTCAAGTTTTATCCCAATAACTCTATCCGTTCGTCCCGTACTCTTGTTACAATATTTCCGAGACCTCCTAGCATCACTGTTCTCGTAAGCGGATAAGCTAAACATCTTGAGCAAGTTTCAGTCGAATCCAAGCACTTTCTAGGGCCCATGAACCCGTTTGGTTTCTGAGGAGTATCACAAAGCTATTCTGACGCCTACGTTCCACTCAGTTCTCGGATTTCGTTCGGACACAGAAGCAGCAAATCTGCTCCCATCAGCCATCAAGTTTCCAGAAAACTAGATTGCCCGTTCACTTCTTCTGTACTTTTGGTCCAACGCATCCATACCAAATTTCAATTGCCCGTTCACTTCTTCTGTACTTTTGGTCCAACGCATCCATACCAAATTTCAACAAAATATCCAAATCCCTGTGAGAGTATCATGGTAAAAGACGGACAGACACACTATAAGAACCCATATGTGCTAACATTTTGGACCCCAAAAAGTCGCTTAGTTTACAAGCGAAAAAGACAGCCGCGTAAATCTTCAAGCAGTGAAGTAATCTGTTGCAGTGCCTTATCACTTCTTTTCTGGTTTGCAAGATTATTGACTGCATATTATGTTCCTGGCTCCACGTGATAACCATTGGGGCCAGGAAGTGAACGGCAAATTCATTAACTTTCTTTAGAAAACCATCTTACTTGATACCTATGTCACAACTTATTATTGCAACGGTTGTAAGATGTGTTCGCGGGGAACGTGCGCCGCAACGGCGCTTTTTGTCGATAAATCATTAAATCTTGTCCGTAAAATCTGGGTTTGTCCCCCCACAAAAATGGGCTAGTTTCGCCATTGATTGACATCTTTGCAGTATGACCCATGTACTGTCGAAGTTTGATGTTTCCTGGTGCTTGGCGTCTTAGATTATTTCATATATTAGTGGTGCGTCATTTCAGCGAAATAAAGCCAGGCAAAAAAATCGATTTCTCAGATTTTGAGGAAAGTGTCTCAGAATGATATACCAGGGTCCAGGACCTTCCCCAAATTTTGTTTTGCCGAAAAAAAATTTGTTCGGACTCGGATGAATTTTTGAAATTTTCCTCCAAATATTCCATTGTTGATGGTTGAGAAAGTCAATATTTTTCAAAAATTCGACAAAAATCAGGAAAATTCAACCCTGGTAGATCATTCTGAGAAATTTTCGTCAAAATCTGAGAAATCGATTTTTGTTGCATGGCTTTATTTCGCTGGAATGACCCTGGTACTAAACGCTGTCATCCAAAATATCACATTCATGATCAATCCATAAATAGATATGAAGTGGCGCCAAATCAGTGATTCTAAATGAGCCAAGTGGTTGGGCCGGAAAAGGAAAAGCTTAAGAATAGGAAGAATTTTTGTAAGCATGATTTCTGTGTTACTTTTTGGTGCAAGAAAGATTGCTTGAACAGTTAACTGTTCACTGATACCAAGTTTCTTATTCTTCCTTACTATTTAACTATATTATAAGCAAGAAATCATGTAAGGGAAACTTGAGCAGGGGCGTCACGTCACGTATGGGGGGGGGGGGGGGAGAGGGGGGGCCCTATGTTGTCAACCAGTCGCTAAAAATAACCGTTCGCGCCTTTGACCTCCTAGGGTGCTCTGTTTCTGTTAGCTGTCTACACAGTCTTGACTATGCAAACTTTTTAGCATAGTCAAGCTGAAATTTTGTTTGCACGCCACGCCACTACCCCGAGGTTTTTTCGGTGCGCCACCACAAAAAATTAAGTCGGCGCAGCTTCGGAGCCTACTTCACATACCCCCGGTTGCGAACCACTGCCCTAAATGGCCAGATCCGGGTAACCTTAATACGCATGATAAGTTTCATTGTCCTAACCCATCTGCAAATACCCCAACAGGCCACAGGATTTCTGTCCCCACCCCACCCCCCCCCAAACTCCCCCACATTAATCAGATTTGGTCCGGGCATGTAAGCCGGATACATAGGATGTGTGCTCTTGCCATCTGCAAAGTTTCATTAGAATCAGATCACTTTTTCCAGAGTTATGCATGCCACAAGGCCCACAAGATATCCGTTCCCTTCCAACTTCACCAACAGTATCCAGATCTCAGCCGGTTCTATAAATGATATATGTAGGCCTTTGCTTGTTCTTCCCACCAGTCCCGTACCAATCCATCCACCCTAAGTGTGACACAAGTTTCCTTGTGCCCCCCAACTCCTCCACGGTTGTAGGATAAGTAAGACACATAGGCCTAGGCTACATGAGATACATAATATAAAAATGTATTGCGATCCTGGGCTCCACTTGAAACATAATATCTGGGATATATGCAGGGGGATAGCGAGGAGGGGGGGGGGGGGGGTGTAGCGAGATTCAGCAAAATCTTGGCAAACTTCTACTAAAATTGTTCAGTATTTTTTTGATACCAGAACTATTGTGTATATTATTTTCGGTAGTTATACAGAATCCCAAATAGGGTACTGGCACAAATCTATTTGTTATAAGGATAGGGATTCTGTATAATTGCCACGATTTGGTAGTTATGATGAATCGCATGAGCAAATTTACTGAAATTGTTTGGTAATTTTTCGATGCCAGAATTGTTTGTTATGTTCGGTAGGAGATTTGGTACATTCGGGAGGAGATTCATTATATTCGGTTTGGTAGGAGTTTCGGCAGTTAGGCTATACCGAATCCGAAATCGGCTATCATTGTAAAATTATTCAATACTGTGATTGGGATTCAGTCCAATTTTAAGGATTTGGTAGTTACCACGAATGCAGAATTTTGTTCTAGTTTCAACAAAATTATACCGTATGCTAATGTTATTCTTTATACTTTTTCGATGCCAAAACTATTCTATATTATAACAGGGAATCTGCAGTTATACAGAATCCCTAATAGGATGTTGGTCTAAACTTATTCAGTATCATAACTGGGATTCCGTGTCACCATGAAATTCGAAGAGGTTACGTGATGCCATGTGATGGAATGTGATGCACTGGTTGGGACAAAAGAACTGATCTACTATTTTATTGATATTGCTTTCTTTTATTGTAATTCCTCAAAAGATGCTCTAATCAACAATGTTCCGAAAATTCTGCATCAAGCGCTTTTTGTGATATTCTCTATTCTATGGAAAGGCATGTTCTTTAATTGGGGTTTTTAACTGGGGTTCTAGGATTGGGATTTTATAAGCATTAAAAGCCTAAATTTGTTTGACAGTGCAAAAAGAAGAATCTTCATGGAAAAAGTTTAATTTGGCATGAAAAAATAACGTTCTCCTTCTTACCTTGTTTCAAGAAGCACTTCTGATGTCTTAATGGTCTGATACATCAGATTTGTAGATTTTAAGAGCATAAACCTGCATTTTATCTGCAGTATACACATGTCAGTAACTATTTTATATCCAATTGTTTCTGGTCCATGTGCTTCATTTCTTTTGAAAGTATTGCTGTTGACTGTTGTGTGACTACTGATGCCGGACACCTAGCGCTTTGAAGAGGATGGCCTACCGTGATAGATGCCTCTGAAGACTTCTTCTCGCTGTTGACAGCAGACGGACGAACCGGACAAATTGTGGCTTCAGGGTTAGTTCGCTGTTTCCACGAATGAAAACTAATTGACAGTCCCAAATTTGACTGCTGGTCCTGCTTCTGCTTGGCATAAGCATATCGTCCAGATTTGTCTCATGGTTAAGAAATAAGAATTTTTCGTAAGTAAGAATTTTCGGGATATTAAAGTGAATAGAATAGCCATTTCGCATGTTCACGGGCAAACCGTGTGATCACGCCCCAAGTTACCAACTCGAGTCTCGACGACAATCCCGAAAATATCCCCAAGCCAAGTTTCGACCGAGAACGACTTTTGACTCGCTCCTAGGATTCCGCTTTTTTTCGAGAAAAAAGGTAGGACCCAGTCAATTCAGTTTAGAGATAAGTAAATGAATTTGCAACATTACAACTGACCACGCCGTCAAGTTCCCACACCGACAACTCAACTCGCCAATAACTTGCCACAGGGACAACTCACTATAGTGTCACGAACACAGCACGACCAGCTTGCAACAAAAGTAATACTATATGAAAACAAATCTACAAAGGAAGGTGATAAAATATTTCACTACTTTACACAGTTTTGTTTGAATAAGTAAAAATGGTAAAGAAAGGTGAAAAGGTAAATAGAAAATTTTGAAGCGCGATCTACGGGAAGCCAGAAATATTTATTTGTAAAAGATTTTACGAACAAGAGCTACGAGCTCTTATTGCACTTTTTACCAGTAGGTGGAGCCAGGGTGGAGCAGGAAAGTAGATTAGAGCGTCACAAAATACCCCCTTAACCCCACCCCCCACCCTCCTAGGTTTGGACCTAGAAATAGTATATCTAGTTTCAGTCGAGTCTGAGCATTTACGGTGTCGCCTCGGATCATCTACTGCAAATGACTTTTATACCTTCCAAAATTATATCTAGTCGTTTTTACATCCACTCGTTTCATCAACAGAAGTTCCACACTATTCCCGTTACCTCCCCCTACCGTCCACAATTCTGATTTGGACACATACAGGAATCATCTAAGTTCAAGTCTTGTTTATTGCAAACTAAATACAACATAAGAGCCAATTTGGCAGGGAGCGGACTCCAGCCAAATGGCTAAAGCTTCTTCTCTTATTGCCTATTAAGTTTTACCTGAATATGAGCCTTTCACGGGAAATTCCGATACCCCCGAACATGCTCGGATCCTGTCCAGACCCTAGAATATGTCATCTAAGTATAGTAAACTTGGGAAGTATACTTTCTATTCAAATCGCTCTACTTGTTTAAGTGAGAGCCACAAAATTCCGCGACTCCACCTCCAACTGCCCCAACTATGGCCGCATGTGGTTCGGACACATGTTTTGCATGTCTAGGTCATAAGTCTATTTGGCCGGGTCATCGATATCCTGCCATTCCCGATCCTTCCAATACTCCCACGAATGTGGGATCGGGAAACGACTATTCCCAACTCTCAATTCAGTCTTGTTCTTGTTAGCTATCCTTATGCTTGTTCTTCCCCATCCCCGCGTTTCCAAGGATTTCCAACTCACCCTCCAACTGCAACCAAAGTCACCGCACCGGTCTGGAATTAAATTGAGTCGTCTTGAGACGCTAGGTCCTTCGAAATATCAAGTTTCATTAAGATCCAATCACCCGTTCTAAAGTTACCTCAATTTTACGGATTCCCCTCTCTTCACTCTCCCCAGATGGTCGGATCAGCGAACTGATCAATTCCCCAGAATCCCCCTGATATAGTCCTAGCTTGTCGGTGCACCAACTAGCAAAACCGGGACAGACCAGCAGACATTGCGATCGCTGTATATTTATATTAGCTCGAGGCTCCAAGTGCTACAAATAAAGCATAAATACTGCCCGTTTTCTTTTAACTGGATAAATGTAGGATATATGTAGCGGGATGTCAAATTATGCTTTTTGTCTGGGTGTCAGCTTGTTACTGTGGCAAGATGTCACTTAGGTGAGATATTAGTATGCCAAGTAGTCGGTACCCAATTGCTGCCTGTGGCGAGTTGTCGTACGGCGAGATGTCTTGGGGGTCTAGACAGTCTCTGGCTATCTAGCAAACAATGACTTTCTCTCATCACATTCATTCATAGACACTTGTTCTTCCGCATTCGTGGAGCTATCAGTTTCAGAAATGATAATACAGTAGAGGTATGCTCTATGACCGTCAGTAACCTCTGAACTGTGCCATTTTCATGCACCCGCTGTGACTAAAATCTACCAGGCAACCAAAGTAGCTATTTGGGGCTGCTACTTACACCTGAGTGTGTCTTTGGCTTATTCATCTTACCATTTAGCCCAAAATTGCGTTGTCCAAAGTAACTAACATTCAAAGAAGCCTACCTCTGCTATAGTTTCTACACTCACTGCTAAATCGCTAACGCTGGGATTATTCTGTTACTAATTATTTTATATTTCCATCCAAGAACTTCAATAAAATAACAAAAGCGCACACATGTGAATAAACAAGTAACTATCAGACAAGCCGATTACCAAAAAGAAAAGTTGGAATTCATAAAAGGAATACGTTTAATCTAGGTAAATGTTAACCAATCGAAGCAGTGATAAGCTCGGAGACCTCTGGTTCAGAGGATCTAGCGGCCAACTGCAGAGTAACCCCATCTCCAGTCAGGCCCATACGAGCTCGGACGAGCACATCATGCCCGCCCCGGAATTTGCCCGAGAGAAGGAGTATATGCCCAGTTTTGCCCTCGAGTACGCGGTCGCTACCCTCGCATGGCTGTAGACCCAAGAAGGATACGATCTTCTTCACGGCCTCATCAAGAGTACGTTCGGGTAGGCCGAAGACATCTTCGATTTCGGCTCCTTCACCAAGGCCGTCCCAGGCAGATGCAAAATTGGCTTGAATGACTCGCTGAACATGGTCGGCAAGGCCTATTTCGATTTCGTCCAAGGGATAGTCATTTTCAAACCCAGCATCCGAGTCGGGCAGGCCTGTCGTCGGGTCGCAATCGCGAGCGGTAAATAGCAGTTTGGCCGTACAAGACCCAACACAATCGAGAACCGACTCAGGTAGACGCAGACCGACGTAGGTAGTACCGACTGTGTTGTACTTAAGCCTCTCACATGGTACTATGGAGTCCACAAAGAAACCCTCGGGGACATCCAACTCAACGCTAGCGTTTTCCCAGATTTGGTCGTTCATAGTGTTGATGCAGTCGAACTGTAGTACTATATGATTCGGGAACACGTGCTTCACCACGTTTACGCCACATTCGCTATCCATGTCTGATAATTCGACTGGTGCCGCTGTCTTGAAAAGAGGACCATAACGAGCGAACTGTGGGATTTTGGCGAGCTTCTCTGCTTGATTCTCCTGCGGAACGAGGGCAGGTCTGGCCATGGGTTGCAGAATACTCGGCTCGGTTGAAGCAGTTTTCTTTACGACCTCTTCTACAGGCGCAAGGGGCACGGTAGACATATCAAACGGCTTGGCAAACTCTCCCGACTGCAAATACTGCTGCAGCGCTTTTTCGAGATTAGCAACGGAAACCTGAAGTCCGTTGAGGATGTACTTATTGTTGAGCACAGCCTGACGCTGCTCAAGCAATGTTCGGTAGTAAGTCGCACGATCTCGCACTTCATCGTCCGGATCCATCTCGCAGCGGCTGAGCAAGACAAGAATATTCGGGAGGAGGTTCTCACACGCGGCACCAAAGTGAGCGAGAGTGGAAACAGCAGCAGCGCGAACGGCGACATTCTCGAGAAGGACGCGATTGTAGATGTACCGAATGTAACGCGCTGGTTCCTTGACACGCGGGCCTTCCTCTCCGAGCAAATGGATGATCCGAACAGCTAGGTTGGTATGCTCGCAGTCCTCGATGAAGTCACAGAGGTGGACAAGGCCTGAAAATATGAGCGGATTTGAATCAATGACACTAATCCGTACTACAAAGTCACTCAGACGAAAGACGCCATGTCCCAGACTCAAAATGTCAACCCGTTGTTAATGACATACATATTTGAATATCAAATTATGAAAATAAAAGCAACATAAAAAGCGGCAACCAATGGGAATTTTTGTAATGTTTTTCATTTTTTTGGTAAAGAATATACTTGGATACTTGCTCATTCTACCTCCTTAACAGGTCCATCCAGTCTTAGTCCGGAGACTTAAAATCTCCACTATCAACTCACCCCAACACACTATACTACCCTGCACGAGCAAAGGTGCCTTTCTCTTCACATACTAGAAATTTATTTACCATTTCCGACGGGCGATCCGTCTCCCGAAGTACTGTGCATCAACTGAATAGTATACCAGACGATTCTAAACCGACGGTTTATATACCCGTTTCTGTTAGCATGGAGATTGCGAAGAGGGGAAGAAGACTTTCATGTACCCATTCATTCTTATAATGGAAAGCGAGTCATAACTCACCAGTTTCCTTGGCCTCAGGGTTGTCTTCAATTATAGCAATGATGGTATCCACAGTAGCGCTCTTGTAATCGACGCCTCCTTCTTCACGAAGAAAGGACGACAGATAGGTCATAAGGAGACTGTGCTTTCTCGGGAATCGTCGGCACAATGTGCGGATATTCTAGAAAATAAAACGGACTATTTGTCACAGCGGATGTGAAATACAGGCAAAACGGTGGCCGGGAAGCAGCTACCGGAAAGCCCTAGAACTTTTTACGATCGTCAAAGTAGATCGAACATTTCGGGATCAGAAGCAGCCAATCTGGAAACAACCGTGAGTTGGCTTCAGCTCAGGATGATGTTATGATGAAAAGTTGTCCAAACCGTATCAAGTACAGCTAAGACAGTAAGATTTAATGTGTAAAGGTCAAGTTATACGCTTCACGCAAGGCCGTATCCAGGGGGGGGGGGGGGGGTTAGGGGGTAGACCCCCCCCCCCCTAAAAAAAAACGAAAAATTCCTGGATACGGGCCTGGCTTCATGTATCGTTTATAGGGTAAATCTGGTACATGGGAAGTAGTACCCATGTATTCGGAATTCAGTTTGTTTTTGGACGTCATTCAGTTTTCAGTCTTTAGCCAGTAGACAGCAGCTGACAAGTTACTGGGTCGGAGCACATCGAAGCAGTCAATAAAGATAAATCGTAATCTAGTTTTTTCATCTCACCCACCCAAGGAGATAGACCCCCCCCCCCCCATCCCCCCGCCTCCTCTATGCTACCAAAGCTAAACGGTCCAGAATCTACGTATTAGTGATAGCAGCGGTTTCATTCAACGATCATGTCTTCAGGAGGGCCCCAGGTAACCCCCCCCCCTCCGTACAAACCCCCTGTCAAAAAGCCCTCTGTACAACATCCCTCACCGTCAACCCCTCACACCCATCCAAATATGTAGGAATTAAGAAAATATTCTTAAAAACTGCGGTTCTGACCGCAAAGTACTTGAGAGTTTACTCTAGACACGCGAGTTGAACGTAAACAAGTGACGGCGGCAAGCTGGCCGCTCGCCTCTTCATACTTTCATAAACAAATACTTTATTTATTTATTTTTTATCTCTTAGGACGGGGGGGGGGGGGGGGGTAGCCAGAACCCCTTTTGGGTCGTCATGAAAGGTAGGCCTACAGACTATTGCATGAATGCTGCTCTATACGGAACGGCTGCCGGAATAGGGTCATATCATCTAAAATTGCTTCCATTTCATAAGACCTAACAGGTCCGGTCTAAGTAAGCGTTGATCGCATCACGAGCCTAATCAATTAATCTACATAGGCGAAACAGCCTACAGATGGAAAATGCAGTTAAAGTCCCACTAACTCCTTATAACTGACGTTACTACAAGGATCAGGTAAGAACTCATTTTGAGAATTCATGCAAAAACGTCTAGACAAAAATACTATAAGTATAAAGCTTTCTAAAACGGACTAGGCCACAAGAATATTTAGGATATTATGCGAAACCTTACTGAATATGTTCCTCTCACACCAAAATATCACATTGACGATGAAGGGAATGGGGGATAAACGGCTCACCTGGGAGCAAATTCTATCTTTTCCCTTAGCTCTGCAGGAAGAATATGAACCCCTCTTTACCTGCACAACAGAAACTTTCAGCTCGTCCGAAATATCAGAAACGAAAGAGGAAATCTGCCTCATCAAGCGATCCACGGATGACTCGCTGCACGTGTTCAACAGAGTTGTATTTGCCAGAGTCGCCACTAGACGGTTAGTATCGGTACTAAGATTCTCTAAGTCCAGGTTGCAGGCGACAACTGCCTCAGGGTGAATGATGGAAACCTTGTTCAACGTGCGAACTGCAGCATATCGCAGGACCTGCTTGGAGGAGCTCAGGAAGAGCTGCAAGACGGAAACTGCAGCAGCTAGGCTACGGGTAGGAATGGTGCTGAGGTTGACAATAGCAGAGGCTGCTTCGTAGACCACCATTTCGGACTTGTGACGGATGCAGGATTCTAGGAAGTCGAGCAGATTCGAAGTCTCGTCACCGTCTTCGATCAGCTTGGAGACGACGCGGATCTAGAATGAGGAGGAAAAAATAAAGAAATGGTCAATGCTGCAACAAAAACTGCTGCCTGACCGTCAGTACGTTGCCACGTGGGCGCTAATGGATTCAGCCGACGATAGCGGAAGGCCCCTATTGTTATTTGTTGACAGGGTACCGTAATTTATATCCAGCCCACCTAGTCTTTCCGCTGAGCTGTCTGTGACTAGTTGAACGTGATGCAGATACGTCATGTCGGCCAACCCATGAATTTGGCACTCTTCCTTCTAAACTACAAAGCTTCCGAAATGTTCGTTGGAGAGGTGGCCCCCCATCCTTTCCGGAATTACGTGAGAGATCTTTCTTTTCGATTAAGACAAGGATTCTTGCTTCTGACCGCCCGCTTCTTCTATGGTGCGTTCAATGACGCTTTCGTGACTTGGACGAGCGAGATTACCACTCAACAGGTACGGTTCTGATCTTACACTGGTGATTTTTTTATCTCCTTTTTTTCAATATTGCCTTGTCTGTTTCTTTTTTTATGTTTGTGCCGGGACCCAAGTTGGCTGTTGGATCTAATCTTTCTCAAGGTAAATCCCACCCTGAATACCCCTCTGATCAATGATTCTCGTTCGCCACAAGATAAAAAATCTGCGGTAGCCTAAACGCAGGGTTGCCAACTTAAACCCCTGGTAGTTAATCAACTGATTCGAACTTTGGCAGAGCAATTGCTGATTCAACTGTCTTTAATTATGTAGTTAGTTCTGCTATGATCTTCATTTTTATTTTTTTGTAGCATGGCCCTTTTAGCTTTCCGTTTGCAATCCATACAGACATACATACATATACATGGACTACCGCCTGAACATCCATTAAACCACTTTTTGTGCTTCAAGCATTATCTGACGGGAATATGCAGCTTCACTTCCAGGGTTGCCAAGAGCTCGACTTATAAAAGTGTCAAAACTCCTGACAAAGAGGTGTTTTTTTTGTTCCTCCTCCTCCACTCCGTGACACAAGTGTAGCACTTACTCTTTCTATTTTACTTTAAAATTCTATTAGCTTTACTATTCCATTCATAACTTAACATTTACCTTAATTTATTCAAACAATGTTTACAACGGATACGTCAGCTACGATTCTTCATCAGCGATGTTTCGGCCCCTCTTGGCAAGGGTCCTCGTCAGGCTGTCAATCCTCTGGTTCAACTTCGGGGAAAGAAACAAACCTGTAATTACCTGTGATGAAGCTAATCAAGAATCGTAGCTGACGTATCCGTTGTAAACATTGTTTGAATAAATGTTTCAAAGTCATCTTGGGCTCAAAGAATATTTATTTACCTTAATGTTTCAACTTTACTTTTTACAACAAAAAAACTATTAAAAATCAAAAATCAATAAAAAAAAAGCATTCAAAATGATTATTGTAACATGAAAACGAGTAAAACACACACAAACCAAACAAAACATAAGAGCACAACCCACACCGAGCCCGAGAGGTGCCCTTTCGCCACAGGGCACGTCTACTGTGGTGGCAAAAACAACTACATCAAAAACAAAAGCAAGACTCGAATTCTTTTACTATAAAAAACAAACACACCAACATCCCAACTTTAAAACTTTACACTAATTCAAAAATTCTATTTAAATTTTCCCAGAAACAAACAAAATGATTTCAATGTGCTCTATTATTACAAAAAACAAAACATTGGTAACAGAACACCCTGAAATCTTCCCACACACGCACAAAATTTGAAATACCATTTCACTTTTCTAGAAAGCGACAAAACACAACCCTGAATGCTTTTCGTTAAAAAACAAAACAAAAATCAAAATAAACCAAATTCTTAGTATTTTCTCGTTAAAATTATATTAGCATATTTACAATATTTTCAAATATAATTGATTAAAATTTGACTGTGCAAAGTTAAACTCTCCAGCCACTCGCAATCAGCCGTTCTCGACCACTTCGTACACTGCGAATTCACTTTTACCAGCCCTTTCAACCACGCCTCAACTGGCTAACTTTCACTCTCCCTCCTTTTCTTCGTCTTTTCCACACATACACACATGTGCACATAACCATGAAACACACAGCTCTGTCTTTAAGTTTATCTTCCAAGCATAACTTCATAATTTTCTTTCTATCCTGGACACTCGCTTCGATCAGATCTTCTCGCTCAAATACCTCAAAAATCCTCAAAAAAATCTCTCGGTTCTCACGACATTCTATTTGTTCATGCCTCTTACCGTCACTAACGCTTTCTCCACACAGATGGAAGAATTCCATAAATTACAAAAAAACATTATATCCCTGGAATCTTGTTCGCATCGACTTTCGTGTAAAAACTTGAATAATACGAATAATACTCAACTTGGAGATTTGCTCCTGATTGCAGTACACTGTTCTATAACCCTTTTCATTCATCACTGTCAACTCCGTTGTTCATTCCCCCTCCCTTTCTCAGGCAACGGAGCGTTTCTGCGGCTCTTCAGGAATTTCTGTTAATTTCCGTGATAAGTTTCCTTCCTTTTCTTCATTTATCCCGGGGAGTGGTCACCCTCTTATCATGCAGCTAAACTCATCCTCTTTCGCCAAAGAATCGCATAAATTCCTCAGGTGCAAGGATTCATATTTTAGTCTAAAATCAATCACTCCCAAACCTCCCTCCTTTCTCGGCAAATACGGCATTTTCATGCTCAATTTCTCTAATTTACCAAACCACACGAACCGCCATTCCACTCTCTGCTTTTTGACATCGACACCGAGACGGAGGTGCTTTTTGACATCCCGAAAGTTTTGCTGCGCATTCTTCTGCGCAATGTGCGAAATTGGTAATCTTTCTGAACTTCTAAGAACAATTTTCGAAACGTTTCTTAATTATTAGATCACAGTTTTGTGCACTACAAAGTAAAGTACATATTTTTGGGGGCTGTAATCTGTAATTTTCGTGAAGTAAATGAAAAGGGTTTTTTTCTAAGCTAAAAATTGTCATTAGTATGAAAAAGTGTCATTTTAGAGAAAAAGTGTCATGGTTTCTCCCAGAGGCAGCAATTGTCAATAAGCATCAAAAGTGTCGCAGTAGGCAACCTGTTCACTTCAGTATCAAACCTTCACTCGTTACGAATGCAAAGAGACAAACTTACCAAGAAGCACATTGCGTAGGGCGACTTCATCGACTGACGGGACAGTTTGGCAACCATCTTAGTGATGTCCTGCCTTGCACCTTTGCGGCTCATGAAGTAGAGACCCAAGCAGTGGTACTGAACCATATGACTGAAGGAACAAGACAAAATTAACATGGGATTATACTGCAATACCCTATATAATTTCCTCAAGTTCAAATTAAGCGCATCCACATGATTTTATGCTTTAGCCTGTTACGACTTGAACTGACCAACCAGCTTTGAAGACACTTAAGACCAAGCAAAATACAGACAAAATGCGGACATACGTGAAAGGAAGGCATGAGACGTAATCCGCTGGAAAAATCTCGCTCATGGAGTCACTGAGCAAGATCGAGAATTTAAAACCAATTTTTACTGAGGAACTGAGGATGACGATGACCGATGACGTTTCCAATCCTTTTATGCAAACATACTGGGCATGGAACAGGATGATGTCCATGAACATAAGGAAAAAGCTATGCACGGTCAGGTGAATCTTTATTGAGAGAGAATGTTATAAAAGGGCGCTAAAGTCAATGTCACGAGTCACGACTGTTTGAAACTCAGCGAATGCTCTGGCCAGACTTCCACCGACCTTCGTCAGTACGTAAAACCTACTAATGAAGCGATATAAATAACAGACTGATGAAGGAGGCATGGCATTATTAAAGAATGTGTTTCAGAAGTCAAGTCGCTTTTCAGCACTGAAATCGCAATTTTTGACTGAGGCGAAATCGTATGGTGACTGGTGAGTAATCATAGTCCAATTACAGACAGTGCACTTACTTATCAGAAGTAAGAGCAACCTGCTGCGCATCAGTGGCCCAGCGACTGACCACTTCTGGGGAAGTCTTCATCAGATGAATACAGCTTACCAAAGCGGCACTGCTGAACGCAGCCGACGTTTTGCTCACAATTGCCTCACGAACGTATCGCTCGATAGCTTGGATCATGGAGCTCTGAAACAACATGAAATTAGAAAAGAAGATGGGCAACGAATAGGTGAACGCAAGCATAAATTTTAGTATTAAACCTTGGCGTCCTACTCTTTTTTTTTTTAAAGGATTTTCTGTAAACAAAATTTGATCACCGATTTTGGAAAGAACTTGATGGGGTTTCGATCCCGAGGCTTCATTTCGCTGAGGCGTCATTTCGGGTGGTTTGAAGGGCTTGGGAGGGGGGGGGGGTATCGAAAAATATACTTGCGGGAAATCCAGCAGAGCTGAAGAGTTAAATGGTTTACAAGCAACAGACAAGAAACATACTGCACCACCCAGTAAACTAAACAAATTTCAGGAAACCAGTTTATGAAAGGTCTAAATACAGGAACTCACTGGAGAGTGTAGCGGACGCAGCACCTTCTAACGACAGTGCAGCAACAAAATGCCAATGAGCGCCGCATGCGAATTTTTTCAAATCTGCCTGTTTTGCCCGAAACTAACTACTTCCCGAACACATTTCGGGTTTAGAATGGTCCAAACCACAAAAAAGTGACATATTCCTACAGTTTATTCAAACAATGTTTACAACGGATACGTCAGCTATGATTCTTCATCAGCGATATTTCGGCCCTTCTTGGCAAGGGTCCTCGTCAGGCTGTCAATCCTCTGGTTCAAATTCGGGGAAGGGAACAAACCTGTAATGATTACATAACCTGTAATCATTTAATGATTACAGGTTTGTTTCCTTCCCCGCATTACAGGTTTGTTTTCTTCCCCGAAGTTGAACCAGAGGATTGACAGCCTGACGAGGACCCTTGCCAAGAAGGGCCGAAATATCGCTGATGAAGAATCATAGCTGAAGTATCCGTTGTAAACATTGTTTAAATAAATGTTTCAAAGTCAGCTTGGGCTCAAAGAATATTTATATACTCCTAAAGTTAACAGCGCGTACTACAAAAGGCGCGCAGGCGAAAATTTCGTAATTCTTTATGATCAAGGTGCCTTTTTGGATCACAAATGAAAGTAAGGTGGCTATCACATCATATATCAGCACATAGTGTTCGTTCACGATGCATTTCAAACAGTTTGAGACATTTAACCCGTGCTTCAACCCGACCCCTTCCAAATAAAATGACCATCAGAAAAAAAAAAAAGAAACAGAGGGGCCTTTGCTTCAACCCACATTAAACATAGATTTAAAACTTTTCTTACCGTTTTACAAAATATACAAACGGGGGTTTATTGGAAAAGGTACTCGGTGTTTGCTGACCCTCTCCCTTCGTTCGCCTTTTTTTTGTGCTACTTCGGGGTGGTGCCCCCACCTGAATTTCCAAAGGGGCCTCAGCTATCCAGGAAAAGTGATACTCGAAGGCATGTTACTAAGATACTGTCTCTCTTCATGTTCAGAGATACTGCTCAGACTTCCGACACAACAGACCCAGGCTCAGATTCGAAAGGGCTCAGTTTTCGTTGAGTGACCTTGGTCAGTTGATATGACGCAAACTTATGTCACAATTCTGATGAGAAACTGAATTTTCCTGTTTTTGCTGGGTAGCTCTAGGCCTCACTGGAAGGCTGTCCCCCCCCCCCCCCCCCCCCCCCCGAAAAAAAAACAACAAGACAGCGGCTCTGCTTCGATCATTGACCTTGAGGATGTTCAATTCACAGAGGTTAAACTATTGCCCCCCCCCCCAAACAACGCCTCTGTTTCGATCATTGACCTTGAGGAGGCTAAACTATTGCAGTTATACCTACAGTATACAAGTTCACCCTTTTTGGTCCAACCTGGTATGCTCCAACATGATTCACAAGTTGTGACTTACATCAAGAATGCAAACCAGGGCACGTAGAGCTGGAGCTTTATAGTTCTCCTCCTTTCCCATAACATCCTTGATCAGTGACTGTGTGACAATGATGACGTCATTGGCTTTCTGGGACAACTCCTTGATGCCCAAGTACATCATTCTCCGAAGGGTTGGATCTTTTGACTGGTAGAGTTTTGTCAGAGCAAAGAATGTCTTGGTTGCTTCTGCAGTGCTCAGGTTTTCTCCCTAAAACGGAATCACTTAGTTGCAAAGCACTACTAGACAAACACAGGTGAGCTTCGGGTTGGCTTCTCCTTGATCACTATAAAAGCACTCGAGCAACCTGCTTTCATCTAGAGCTTCTCTTCTAAACAGACAGAGGTATCATTTATGGGGAGTGAGGAGGAGGGGGTGGTAGCTTGATAGATGTGTCCACAGGTTACATCCTCCGCAAGATACATCTTAAAGCATAGTCTCGCAAATTCCTAATTTTTGGATAGCATGTCAAGCCTTTAGTATACCCACAGTTTGGAACACATTTGCCAACGTCGTTAAGGTTAAATTTGACCGAAATTCAGAAACAAACAGTTGAATTTTTAGTGGAGTGTTCCTTGGAACATTCCACTATTGCGAGCGCTGTAGCAGCTTTCGGTTTTCACCGTATTCTGTGGAGCTCATAACTCGTGGACCAGTGCAAGTATCAAGTTGAAACTTGGTACACTTGTCGGTATTGGGGTCTAGTTGTGCCTTTTGGTGTTCCCACCCCCACACCCACCCGGTTCAGGGGCAAATGGGCCCAGATTGCCCAGTGAACAAGACTAGACCTGGATATAGGACGATGAAGTTCCATGTACTTGTAGATCCTAGGGCTGGGGAAATTACTTTCAAAGTTTCACCCCCCCACCCACCCTGTTAGAAGGCAACTGAGCCCAGATTGCCCAGGAGTAAAGTTCGTTACCCCTGA
This sequence comes from Branchinecta lynchi, assembly GCA_023053575.1. NCBI lineage: Eukaryota > Metazoa > Arthropoda > Branchiopoda > Anostraca > Branchinectidae > Branchinecta > Branchinecta lynchi. The sequence goes on from JAKZAP010000006.1 coordinate 11,740,402, forward strand.
CAGGAATCAACAGATATCAAGTTGAAACTTGGTAGGTTTGTGAGCATCGGGGTCTCTTTTTACTTTTTGCAGTCCCCAAACCACACCCCCACTTGGTTCAGGGGCAATTGGGCCCCGATTGCCCATTTTTTTTTTATGTTTTTAGCTTGACAAAACCAGAGACAGCGATGAAATTCCTTTGTGCTCTTAGACCATCGGGCTGGGAATATCAATGTGGGGTTTAACCGCTCCCCCCCGTTTAACCGCTCCCCCCCCCCCGTTGATGGGCAAGTGGGCCCGATTTGCCCATGAGCAAAATTTTTTAACCCCCAACCACCACCCTCCCGTCCATGGGTAACTGTGCCCAGGTTTCCCGTGTTAAGTTCGTCTATGACATGTCTCAAATTCAACTTTTGTATACTTGTGGATATATATGTATAATGCGGATTACGGTGTAACAGCAACAAATAAGACTACGCGGCGTACTGTGATCCTTAACGGTCAGTTGGAAACTGGACGGTTATTACCTTGCTAATGAAAAAAAGGTTTAAACTGTCTTGCTTGGAAGATCTTCTTTGGATATCTAAATGCGGTTTGTTTACATTAAAAGCTTTTAAGCTGGGATGATTTCAAATTAGATTATTTCAATATTTTTGTATTATTGGTGATGTGAAATGTCTTGGTTCTAACACTATTTGTGTATAAGATGTGATACAAAAATTTACTTTCACACTCCGCGTCTGAGCGCTTGCGTACTTACTTTTTTATTAAGTGGGCTAAGGTGCCCCAGCACCTTGCACAGCCAGACTGGCGTTTGACACAGGCTATTCCGAAATGGGAGTATACCGAACCCTTGGACTCAAAGAATAATTAGCGCCAGACGCCTATAGAGATTTGAAGTCAGAGACTTGCGAGCCTAAGTCCTTTTCCACTGCTTGGATTTTCAAGTTGGATCTCATTCCCAGTTTCCTTAGTTTCTTGCTCTAGAGCTTAAAACAGTCCAGAACCAATACTTTCATTTTTGCAGATACCATCCATAGTAACTGATACCACGGTCTTTTTTGCATTTACTGAGTATCTGGCATTCAGTATCTAATATGGTATCTAATACTCAGATACCACGCTCCCGACCATAGTATCTGAAAAAGTCATCTCACTTTGATCTTCACCAATGACCTACAAGAGCCTAGGTTTTTTCTCAAATTGGTAGGAAAACAAGTGAGGCACTACACTGTAAACACTGTAAAAAAAAAACTCTCCGCTTTTAGTTAACTTAATAGCCTATGCAGTATTTTGCATTCTGGCATCAGTCCTCTATCGGACTTGAACCCTCCGAACTCGGAATAAAATTCTCCGAATTCGGCGATGAGTTCGGCTTCTAAAACCACAAATTCTGCAATTGTCGTTTTTGCAAGCAACCGTGGTATCAGATACCATGGTAACTGCAAAAAAAAAAAAAAAAAAAAAAACAGATGCCACGGTATCTGCAAAAACGCAGTTAATAGCTACAGGACTGCAACACTTTCTCCCCTCCGCACATAGAAATTAAGAACAAAATGTCTGAAGCGAATGGTAGCTTAGAACACGCAATTCTCGTACCGACCTACTGCAGGCACGCCCAACACTGACTATACTCATGGTTTGAACCAACCTATGACAAATGTTGGACACCCTAATCCTGCCATAGCCCACTAACAAGAATATTGATAATGAATGGTTGTATTTTCAAAAACATGTCACCTACTTCTAATGGGAGTAAAGCTCTGTGTACTGCGTAAAGGCAACCGAGCGGGACAAATGGCATCATTTTATATCATTATATATTTTGTACTTCCAGATCTGAGCTGAATATAGATTTTACAATACGCCCTTCATAAAATCCAATGGCAAATTGCCGTCAGATGCGCAGGAGAAACAAGAATAATCACACGTGAGATCTTGATTAAGTTATCTGAAGGGGGAATAAACGATTAGGCTTTCGGTTCTTACCGCGTCGCGAATTAGCCCCATGCAAAAGTCAGCACTGAAGTCGGAAGCCAAAATTGACAAACTTTTGACAGAACGGAGATGGGTAGAGGGTAGAGCACAGATATAGGCATTCGTTACTTAGGCCTGAGAGAAACTGAAAATAGCCAACAAACAAACCTGGTTAAACACATACCAAGAAGAAACATATCACTGTTTACTTTATGCTAGCGCATCCAGAGGCAAAAAAGAACTAATCTGAACCGAATTTTATGAAGTATGTATAAACATCTCTTTTTTTTGTGACTGAGTTTTCCACGACGGTGTAGCCTATGAAGTGGGATAAAAATTTTGATTAAGTGGAAGATCACCAGCGACGTTGCAAGGCAACACAACCTTGTCGCTAGCAGGTACGTTTGAAGGTAGATAGTGCTTTTGCAAACTTAAAATTAAAGCACTTTAAAGCACCATTAATTCAGACAGCAACCCAGAATTTAGAGATGGATAGCATTGATACAAGTTCGAACTTCGGAGACAAAATGATGTGAGTTCGAACTGGCTCATTTAGGCAAATATTTCTGGCCATGCCTAGACGATCCAACATAGGCTATTTCAAACTTTGGTTCTACCCAATTTTTTGCATAGCCTATCCAAAATTAGGGATTTATATGACACAACAATTGAAGGATTCAGGAACTGACAACAACTGTGAGAACAGAGCTCATAAGTGATTTAAATACTGGTCAGAGACAAGAGGTCCTATTTTATCACCTTTATCAGACAGGGAAACACTAAGTGCGTCTGCTGCACTATTAATACTTTTTACTCAATGTGGTAGACTGGCTATCCTTTCAAAAATCAAAGGTAGAAACATACCTGGTTCAGCAAGTAAAGTATTTTTGTGAGGCTGAGAGTGCATTTCCTGGCATTTACAGGGGTTTCATTGAACAAAGAAGCACCTTCCTGCAGTACTGAACTCTTCTCCAGGTTATGAAATGGATTTCCACCTCCAACTGTAAAACACAAACACTGAAGAAATTCAACTATAATCTGCACCAAAGACTTAGTTATTCCTTTAGTGTCCTTGATTAATCCCTAAAGGCCCTTAGTTAATCCTGGATTTCATGATCTTCATTTTGTTTCATACAAAACTAATCACTGCTTTGTACCATCATATAAACATGACAAGACTTCAGGCATCAAACAATACTTCTCTCTGTTGTGCATAACAGAAAGTTTCAGCTCTGCCCAGCCCGGGCCTAGGCCAGAAAAGGCAGGGCTAAAGAAGAGAGCAAAACTGAAACTAGACATCTAGAATATAATATATCCAACCTCGAATGTACATAACTTCGAATTTGACCTGCAAATATTAGCCTACAATCAAACTTCTGTGTAGTCCGAAATTCATCCTAGGTCAATCCGGTTGTCTTTCTTCAAAGTTAGGACTCTTTAGGACTGTGGTCTTTTCTCTTAACCTTTTTAGGTCAAGTTCGAGGTAAAACAAAATTGATGCAAGATATCCCTCCTGTATCTGCAAGGACCAAGCTTTTCCAAGGTAAAGGTCAAAACTCACAAATATGCCAACAAAAAGCTGGGGGCATAGATACACCAAGCATTTGGCACAGCATATAGTATAAGAAAATCAGGAGTTTGCAGCACCTGAAAAAAATGGAGAAAGGGCAATCAAAAAATTACATTGCCAAGTATATTATATTTGGTCCTGCTGATTGAAAAAAAATTAATTATCAGCATTTTGTTGCTACTCTGACTAAGCCTTTCATCATTTTATACACAAAGTTATTCTGATGCTTTTTCTTGATTGTTTTTGAGCAGAGTCTAATTTGGGACAAAACTTGAAATAAGAAGGTTTCAGACTTTTACCACAAAATGGAGCCTTGCATCTATTCGACTACTAGCTGATTCAGGGCTGAATATGACTAAAAATGCAACAAAAAATTTTCACCAGAAAGCAATAATTTAATTCCAAAACTCTAACTCTTAAGTTGAAACTAATAAAACAAAGGTCTAAAAATGGTTTGTAAAAAAGCCCAATTCACAAGCATGCTTAGTCAAGCACAGAGGCCTAGGCACGTGTCTAGCATCAACGTTCACACCCATGCCTAGGCACATATTTTGGGCCAGGCATGGAGTTCAGGCTCTAAAACTCGGTGCCGGAATATGACTAAAAAATGCAACAAAAAATTTTCACCAGAAAGCAATAATTTAATTCCAAAACTCTCAACTCTTAAGTTGAAACTAATAAAACAAAGGTCTAAAAATGGTTTGTAAAAAAGCCCCATTCACAAGCATGCTTAGTCAAGCACAGAGGCCTAGGCACGTGTCTAGCATCACCGTTCACACCCATACCTAGGCACATATTTTGGGCCAGGCATGGAGTTCAGGCTCTAGGACTCGGTGCCTGAAATTCTAGGCAGTACCCATGCAATATGGATTGGAGAAGACCAGTCATCAGTGAATGATCAATCCAGATCCTAGCCTTAAGGGTTTTTTTCTGTGCTCCCAAAATAGGTTCTGGCCCGCTTTGCGGCTGAAATTCGGCAAAACACTATTGAGGCGCTTGTCGATTTAGTGGCTTGATTTTTGGCAGGAAATTCAAGCTTTTCTTGCTCCCACAAATAGGTTGCAGGTTGATTGTGGCTCGGAAAGAGAGTCTTGGCAGCCTTTTAAGCGGCCCACAAGCGTGTTTCAGAGACCACCAAGATGTTAGTGGCTCGCTTTGTGGCTGAAATTCTGCAAAAAAACTGCTGAAGCTTTCTTGATTTTGGCAGGAAAATTTAAATTTAACAGCAAAATTACGTCGAAACAATAAAATTAAGAACTTTCTCAAGTATGTAGACACAAAACTGAAAACCCTTTTGGCATGAATGATAATGAAGAAAGCCCAGAGTTCTGTTTATTGAGATTATTACATGATTTTGACATTTGAAATTATCGCACAAAAAGTTTCTGCGAGTTTCATCTTGTGGCTCGACTGTGTGGCGCATAATCATATTTAGGCAAAAAAACTCAGAAGCTCGCAGTCTAGTACACTAGCCCCTTTTCAGGCACGGTGCTAAAACATCTAGCACCATGCCTGGGTGCTAGACGTTCAAGCACTGTACCTTGGATTTCATGTATGGTGCATGGATTTCAGTATACAGTGCATACATGATAAACACAGTTTCTGTCACAACAACTGAGCACCAGCTCGGACAGGGCTGAAATTGCTACCATGAATTAGAGAAATCAAAGACAATCCTTTATATATTTTTCACAACAAAAACAAAAGGGCTCGGCTGATGACAGATTGGAAAAACCTCATTTCCTTTTCTACATAGTCAAGGGTTTTGCATGCAAAGTGTCCTGTGCCTCAGCTTTTTCTACCTAGCAGCCAACCAGAATATTGGCTCTTAGGGAATAGATAAGGAAAATACATGGAAAATAGATAGGGTGCTATTAGGTTTTTCATCTCCATCATCATTAGAGCCCTTTTGTTTTTGTTGTGAAAAATATATAAAGGATTGTCTTTGATTTCTCTAATTCATAGTAGTAATTTCCGCCCTGTTCGAGCCGTTACTCAGTCGTGATGACAGAAACTGTGTTTTTTCTGTATGCACTGTATACTGAAATCCATGCACCATACATGAAATCCAAGGTACAGTGCTTGAACGTCTAGCACCCAGGCATGGTGCTAGACGTTTGAGCACCGTGCCTGAAATGGGGCTAGTGTACTAGACTCTCGTGGAGACGAGACGGCTCGTGGCCCACAATTGTGTCATGGAAGAATGCCTGTAGTTATGGGAAAAAACAGACTAGCCTAGTCCAGGGCTGATATCAAAATTGAGTAGCCAGTAATAAAGCATGCAGCTAATTTCCACAAAGCCGATCGCCACTACTAACCTTCTTCTTCGTCTTTCTTGTCTCTCTTCATTCCCAGCATTCTTCTCTGTTACAATAAGCCTAGGATATTCAAGTGAAGAGTAAGAACTGAAAGGAAATTGACGTCACTTATTCCTGATATACTTTTTGTCAAGTTTAGACCCGTGTTTCCGTGTCAGGGCTCAGGCAGTCTGACGAGGCGACCACATTTCCGATTCAGTGTTTCCACTTCTCATGATTTCACATGAGATCAGCATGAGATCCAGATCTCATGCTTTTTCCAATCTCATGATTAACTCTGGATAAACTTATGATTTTCAGGGTTTCTCCTCTTTTTTACTTCAATGCTAAGATTAGCGTAAAATGCATTCTGAATAGACGTATTTAATTCTAGATTTTTCATAAAAGTCGTCTGATAGCTTTCATTCGTTGGATACTTTATGGATGCTTTTAAAGGACTTCCTTTCAGATTCGGAAGGGAATCAGTTTTTGCTGGTGTTGGTGCAATATAAAATTAATTAAAAACAGTCAGAAGAAACAAAACCAAACGTAAAGTGGATCAAGACTAATTTTGTCAATGGCATATTTTTTTTCGAACAAAATCCGTTTTGGAAGCATTCCCCGTGTTCTCGCTGTTTTCTGTACGCGGGGTCCGCGTGGAGTGACTCCCTCTATTCCCGCCGTTCCTTTCGATTGAGAATACGCCTTAGGTGACGCTCTCATATAAATGAAGCTCTCATATACATAGATGCTACATATACAGAAGGCGTATTCTCGCCGTTCCTCGAGGACTCCTCGGGGAATCGAAGGGAACGGCGAGAATAGATGGAGTCACTACACTCGGACTCCGCGTACAGAAACAGCGAGAACACGGGGAATGCTTCCAAATGGATTTTGTTCGAAAAAAAAAATAAGCAGTTGACGAAATTACTCTGGATCCACTTTATTTTTGGTTTTCTTTATTGTGATTGTTTTTAATTAATCTTGCATTGCACCAGCACCAGCAAAAATTGATTCCCCTCCGAATCTGAAGGGGAGTCCTTTTGGATGATGGTGATGATAATCGGAGCACTCCCCATCCCTGGGGATTCACGAGAATACGAGGAGTGAGTCCCCGGGACAAACAAAAACGTGGGGACTCCTCAAGTGGAGTCCTCGGGGAACGGTGAGAATGCGCCTATAGATTTTTGTATGCGGCGCCTTTAGTAGCAGTCTTCATTTGGTGGAAGTAGTCCCCGAAGCTGCGCCACCGAAAATAACTCAGCGGGCCGCCGGCGGGGTCGGCGGCGGTGGCCCACCGTTAAAATTCTGACACCATATCTTTTTAGGTGATATTTATCCCATTCTGTTTCCCTTGAGCTTTATCTTCCTTAGGCTCAAGGTTGTTGTTCGGTTTTTGATCATCAGCAAAGTTCGCTTACAGAAAAGTCTTCGGTTGTGGCGGCAGTGCAAGAAACGAGAATTTCTACCAAACATTGCATATTGGCTCCAAACCGTGAATAGCGTTCGTGCTACCTGTCGGTTGGTCACTCTTCCAACTTTTGCTAGTCCAGACAAACTAGAGGCCTATTATCACCGTTCCGCGAGGACTCCATGGGGAATCAGGGGCAAGGGCGAGATAAGAGGGAGTAACTCCACGCGAACTCCGCGTACGGAAAACAACGAGAACACGGGGAATGCTTCCAAAGCGGATTTTGTTGGAAAAAAAATATGCAGTTGTCGAAATTAGTCTGGATCTACTTTTTTGTTTGTTTTCAATTAATTTTACGTTGTACCAACACCAGCAAAACTTGATTCCCCTACAAATCTGAAAGGGAGTCCTTTTTGATGATGGTGATGATAATTGGAGCATTCCCTGTCCGTTGGGGACTCGCGAGAATACGGGAATTGAGTCCCTGGGACTGGCTGGGGCAAACAAAAACGCAGGGACTCCTCAAAAGGAGTACTCCTCAGGGAATCGAAAGGAACGGCGAGAATACAGGGAATCACTCCACGCGGACTCCACGTACAGAAAGCAGCGAGAACACGGGGAATGCTTCCAAAACGGATTTCTTCGAAAAAAGAAATATGCAGTTGACGAAATTAGTCTGTCCACTTTATTTTTTGGTTTTATTTATTCTGGTTGTTTTTAATTGATTTTATATTGCACCAACACCAGCAAAAATTGATTCCCCTCCGAACCTGAAAGGTAGTCTGTTCTGATGATGGTGACGATAACCGGAGCATTCCCCGTCCGTGGGGAATAGCAAAAATACGGGGAGTGAGTCCCCGGGGACAAACGAAAACGCGGGGATTCTTCAAGTAGAGTCCTCAGTGAAAGCGAGAATACGCCTTAGGACTATGAAGGACTATAATGGACCCGACTGGTACTCAAAGAAACCTTCTTTTCCCGATCCGACCATCCGTGTGTGGGTGGAGGGAGGTGGAATCCGGAGCCGTGTGACCTGTGTGTAGCGCGAAAAGGGTCATGGGTGATTTGAACCGAGGACCTTCGGGTTTTAAGGCCACTGCTCTACCACTGAGGTACAGAGGGGCTTTTTTATTTCGTTCGCAAACCACTACAATGGCACGAAGAAGCAGACAAAAGGAACAGTGATCCCGCCGAAAACAAATCTATCTAAGCACTTCACCTACGCATGCCACGGGATTAGATAGTAGATGTAATTTTACACGAGGGACTTGTCCTGTGACAAATAAACCAGCTGATTTGTCACGGTAAAGTCACTTGAATAGTATTCCGTCTACATAGTGTCTGGTCGCATCCGGTCCAGACCTGAAATGACACATCCGGGTCCATGGCATCTGTGCCTTTCAAGTTTCTCACTCTCTTCTGTTGGTGCCGATGCGCATCACAAAATTTCCCGAACCTCCCTCAATCCACACCGTGTCCACACGCGATTCGGCCACGTAAATATAGTATCTAAGGAATTTGCTCCTATCACCCACAGGGTCACTCGAATGGAAGCCTTTCCGGATTTTGGACCCGTTACCTTTGCACAATCGAAGTTTCATCCCAATCCGCCTATCCATCTGGTTCTTATGCATGTTACCGAGCCTCTCCTTCCATCCCACCACCATAGTCGGATGCGATTCGGACACGCAAATGTTGCATCTTCGGCACTTACTACCGAATAATTTGGCCTTGAATCAGAGAGTGACATACAACTCACCCCGACGAGACCGGATCCGGTCTCGACCTCAAATTAAAAACAACATATCTAGGTTCCATGACCTTTGGACGCTACATATGATAAACGATTTCCGGGCCTCCGTCTCCCCCCCCCCCGAAGTCGGATGTGATTCAAAAAATGTATGTCGCACCTAGAGCAACCACCATGTTTCTCTCGAATCAAAGTACTTCCGAAATTTTAAGGCACGACCCTTCCAGCTCCCCACACCAAGGTCATATTCGGTCCAGGCTTTAAAATCACACATCTGAGACCCATAATCTTTGTACCGTCCAAGTCTCATCCCAATCCCTATATTCCTTTGCAACGATCGTTCCAAAATTGTTCGCAGGTTCCAAATATGGAATCCTTATATACCATCGCAACGTTCCAAAATTCCCGGAATCCCCCCTCGACCCCGTGGGCGGATGCGGTTCTTCCTTGTAAATGGAATATCGCCTTGCTTCTCTGAATCGGGTCAGAAGTTTCCGTATTCCCCCTCCCTCCGCCGCCACACGAATGGCTGGATTTTATCCGAGTCTTTAGCTTACGTGGAGTGGATATACCCAAAACTGAGACGATGGAATCACCATTACGATCGCTATATGGCACTTTAACCGAAAGCTGCAAGTACCATAACAACGCTGACGATTTGGGGTAGAAAAATTGCGAAAAATTTAAAAATCACCCCAAAAATGCTAAAATTAGAGCAAACGGCGGTAAATCGGCGGCGCGCCGCCGCCGAATTCAGAATCGGCGCAGCTTCGGGGACTAGGTGGAAGGGCTAAATAGAAGTAAAAGTACTTGTCATTTATGTAGTGCCTGGGGTTGGACTGTCTAGTCACATACAAATCTACAATTTGTATGGAAGCAGGCTGAGGTTTGCTATAAAAAAACGAATTTGAAAAAAAAAATGGCCTGCGGCCCTCAGGTTACTTTCTTCTCGATCCCAAAATGAACTATCGCTGCCTGACCTGCTCGCACTGTTTTTATGCGTCATTTGATTTATCTCGTAAATATGGCGGTAATGAAATATTCTAGGTGGACCTTACCTTGGTCCTTCCTTCTCTTTGGGATAAAAGAAAAGCTCTGCTCACAAACATTTCGCCTAACTCTACGTTCACACAGAGGAGTCGGGTGCGGAACTACATTTTCGCTGTAGTTTTGTAGCAGCTATAAAATCGCAACAGGGTTCCCACAGGACGATTGGGTTCAGCTACAAAAGGTGGCAAATAATTCAAAATAACAAAATGCGGGTTTTACTCATTAGTCTGGGACCGAAGACAGTACGATAATAAAAATATGAAAACTAAATTCTCAATCTCGGGTTACGGTTCTGACGATGGATTGCGGGTCTATCCACCACTCTACCTGAGTCAAGGGTGGATAGTTGAATCAAGCGAGGGCCAAAGAAGTCATGAAGTTGACCATCTACAAATGTCATCTTGAACTCTTGAGCCGTGTTAGATTCACCAACTGTCATCCACCTATGTTATCCTAAAATTGTCAATAGTATTCTTCCCGGAAAATGACGCCATTCTCAACGGAAATTTAATTCTTCGTCGAACAAATCGAACGACAACAGACGAACGATTTCCATCATCGCTAGAACTTCGACAGACATCATAAAACGAAAAAGTAGTAACTACGACTACAGCTTTAAATAAAACAACAACAGCGCTACACCGTAGTTGAATAAAACGACATCTACGGCTGGTCGTCGATAATAATAGATAACTGTTGATGAATCGAACGTGGCTTTGGAATTCCTGTTTGTATTGTTAGCCTACTACAACCAGCTAACCTACTACGCTGATTCCGATTCTGACTTGCAAATATCCTTCTAAACACAAAGGGAAAAGCCCGTGATTCTTGAAAAAAACGTACATAATTTTTTGTTTCCGAATATACTTTTTGTAATTTTGTGTACACCACTATAGGTATGATTGCACAGGATTTGAACTTATGCAGAAAAATCAGCCTAGTAGAAAATGTTTGTAGAAATAGAAAAAAGTACACTCCTTCCGGGTGTCGAAAACTAAGCAAAGGGTCAGGTTTACTCATAAACTTGGAACAAAAACAGTATAATAACTTGAATGCTTAATTCCACGACTCTCCCTTGCAGTAGTCGAACATATGACTGTCTTCTATTCGATGTTACACAAGCTGTATTCCAATACCCATCTTAGTGCATCAGTAGGTTCACTAAAGAGGCCTAAGCTTGCACCCACACTGAAAGCTGTAAAAGGCAAGCAACACTGACAAATCAAAAGCTGCGTCAGCTAATTGCAGTCACTTCAGCTCCCATTTAGTATACTCATTAGTACACTTACACATTTGTCACTAGCTGTTCCTGTTGCCTTTTACTAGACAATGCGGTTGAAACTCTATTAACCGTTGTGATCTGAATCCAGTAAATGCTGTTGATCAGATACACTTAATTGAAACAGACCATCAGTACTAAAGTTGTCTGTACCTTCAGGGTCCGAGTTCATTATCTTATCTGTCTGCTCAGTAATTTCACTCTCGAAACCTAGAGCATGGCCATATATCATCTATGACAACTCAAGAAATAATTTCCAAACTGCCGACTAATTCCATTAATACTTGCTGTAAACTGGAAGCAAGTGGCCATCAACTGACTCTTCACCAAATTTTAGATTGGTACGGTACCACATTCTGTTAAACAGAACAAAAAACTTCTCATTTATTCGAAGTTTGGTACACTCTACCACAATTTCAATCTGGTTCAGTTTCAATGTTCCTCAAATGGATTGTTCTTACATCTTTAATCTCTTCTTCGAGTGGTTTCAGCTTGAGAAGCTTCTTGATAAACAAATCATGATGTTTGGCCTCCTCACGCCAAAGAAAATCCTGCTGTTGTCGTTGTAGTCATTAAATAGGCTAGTTCCCTTTAGTGCCAATCACTTCTTATCACTGAGCTTGTCCAGGACTGTAGCCTCTGATAAAGGAAGAATATCTAGTGTTTGGAGCAAACTGCAAAATGTTCAGTAAGGCTTCTCCTTTCTGACTGTCTGCAAACCAGAGCTGCTCCTTGGCTAGTTGATCCGTCCAACATCCTGTAATGAAAATAATATTTAAATCAGTAGCAACCACATTATTAGTTGATATTATCAAAAAACTTTGCAAGCACAGAGGAATTTTACTTTTAATAAAATTTAAATTAATTATAACAGACATTTAATGTATATTTACTTTAACTGGTATAATCAGTGGCAAACAAATGCAGTGGCAAACAAATGCAGTGGAAACTTTCAACAAAAACACAATAATGAACACCAAAGGGGACGCAACCAGGTTAGCCTATGAGAATGAATTGCCTTGCCGGCAAACACATCGCTGCTGAGCTTTGTGGCATAGCCTACAAACGCCTGACATGTCTGTATACAATCTTCAGTAATTTAGAGTATACAAAATAAGGCTTTATCAATAAACTGATTAACAGTTAGACTAAAACAAACACAAATAGCAGCAAGAATAATGTTACCACAACCAAAGGTCTCTGTTTATTATTTAGGTATAAATTCAGCCTATAGTCAACGTTGTTTGGTTTTCTTCTGCAGGAGGGGTACCCGATGAAAAATTTATCTCAGAATAGTACTATGAAGTAATACGAAAAACTAGCGTGCAGTACTAATGATGCTACTACATGCTTCTACTTCAAGGCTACCGTCTTACTGCATACTACTAAATGATACTACTAGCAAGACTGGATGCTACTATGTCAAGACAGGATGCTACTAGATACTACTACATAAGACTGGACCAGTCTGAGGCACATTAAATGATAGTACTCTTTGCTATTACATAGTATTACATGCAAGTTTTGTGGACTACTACCATAACTACGCAGGCTACAAATTTTTCATCGGGTATCCAACCTCGAATTTATATGACCTCGAACTTGGAATGAAAACCTTACAAGGAAACTTCTCTACAGTCTAAAACAGGTCCTGGGTCAGTCAGGGTTTCCTTCTTGACAGTTAGTACTTGACTGAAATTTCCTTCCATCCTTTTTAGGCCAGGTTCGAGGTTGTGTAAATTCGAGGTTCGACACCCCTCCTACAATTAGTTTTTCTAATTAAAAAAAATTTAAATAGTGTAACGTTGACCTAGAATCTAGTTGATCTGTTGACCCTTTGATTTAGGTTAGGGTAAACAATTCAGCCAGGAAATTTGCATAGAAAGTTGTGAATTAAAAAAAAAATCCTTATGCTACAAGTTTCACAGCTGACACCTCTGGCCGCAGTGTTCCTCCTTGGTACCGTGCTCCAGGTGTCACCGTGTCAACGTTGGATGGTGGCGACGAGCTGGTACAGATTGCATGCAGAGAGAGCAACCCTAGCTCTTAAAACTTTCATGTGATTTCAGAGTTACTTCACATATTGATGATTTTGTGAAAGTTTACTGTTACTAATGTTTGTTTATGACTCTACAAATAATGATTTAAGCTGTTTTTAACTTCTTCTTTTTTTAGTCCGCCGGACAGTTTTTGACGCTCGTCTTGTCTGATCACTACTACTATATGGCTGAAACGAAGTGGAGAAGAGTTTCGGAAACGTGTGCGTAGATGGCTCTTTTAGCGTAGTATGCGGAAGGATTATAGATGACTCTGGGATGAGAGGATCTTGGCACGATAACCATAAGGCGAATGTAAAACTTAGTTGTAGGAATGTTATTGCGCATAAACAATCAACAACTTCAATTGCATTTTGCACATTCTCCACGCCAAATTAACAGACGTAGATCCGAATTATCCCTTCGTAATATTGCCACATGATGTTCATCAGTCTGTCTCGGTCTGCCATAAATTTTTGTCCCTACCCTCTTGAAAGAGTGAATCTTACGGTTCGATCAGAGTCACGTCCTTGTCTTGGCAGTATTTTCGCCACTATCAACCGTATCTCAACTTTTCCATACGGAACATCAACTCATGGAGATTCGGTAGCTACACAGAGTACCAAATAGGCTATCGGTCCAAAATTATTCGGTATCAGGATTGAGATTCAGTAATTTATTCGGCATAATTTTTGGGACTCGATAGTTACCACGAATCCCGTCTATTGTTCCACTTTCGACGAAATTTATTCGGTATAAAAACTGGGATTTGGTAATTTATTCGGTAGAGGCGAAGAACTGGTCGTGACAAAAGGATTAATCCATGATTTCATCGATAGTCCTAACTTTGATTTTGGATACCAAAAACACGCTGTAGTCAGAGTTGTTTCGAAAATTCTTCCTGCTGCGCTTTTCGTAATATTCTGTATTTTGTGGAAGGGCGCGTCATTTAACTGGGGTCTTAAGCCAGTCAAAGGGTTGGGATTTGAGAAACATTCGAATCTGGGATCTGCATGGAAAAAGTCAAATTTGACAGAAAGAACTTTAACTAATCTCGCCTGCGGCGCTCACTTTATATGTTCATATGTAGTAGGCCTATTGACTAGCCTACAGTAGCTGCTGCTGCCGGGACGTCGCTCCATCCGGTTTGGGGAAATTATTAAGCCTACAGGAGAACTGCTCGACCCGCTTGTCTATAGGCTATTAAATAAATAAATAAATATTCCCGATTCGGATCCCATCGAAACATTTGGGCTTGTTCTTTCAGAATGTACATTTTACAGTCCGGAATTAAAGCCCGCCAATTGAATTTAAAGTTTTAGTCAAGGTTTTCCTCTCGGTCACCATGCGATTCCGTGGTGTAGTCTACACTATCCCCTTGCTTCTCTCCGTATATTTCCTTTGCTGTGGCCATATTAGCTCGCCAAAGTATTATAACAACAGACGATAGGATCTGAGATAACGAAAGTCTTCTTTAGAGTCTTCTATTTCCATTACACAGCTCTGTAATCTTCCCCTTAAACGACTCTCCAATTGCAATAATCACTATTTCCTTCCCACGGCCCACCTGTTAAATGGACACGTCAATTCCCACCGTGTTCAGGTGTTATTCACTGTTCTCTTCTCTTGGAAGCGTAATCAGCGTAACCCACCCACTGGGCGCAATGCCACCCTATTCCCTCCCACATTGCGGTTTCTTCTGGCATCGCCTGAGTAACAAGGGGTGAGTTGATACCGAATATCCTAAGGCAGGCAGGGCGCCAGCCAGATTCTATATTTTGACGCAACTCGCGTATTTCTCTTAATCACATCTTAGGTGGAACACAAATGGTGAGAAGTTTTGGAACACAAATACTGAGAAGTAGTTCCTAGGGTTGTCGATGTCGCTGAAAACGAATATCGTAGTGCGCGTTTCCACGGTTGTTGCTTTTCTGGGATGTAGGCTAAAAACGACAAATTTCGCTTATGTTGACCTGTCATCATTCTTCCTTTTTTTCAAAGATACATAGTTGTCAAAATCCAATGTTATCTTATATCATTCGAAAGACCAAAGCAAGCTCTACAAGACTACGATTAATTCTCTATTATCTGATTAACTGTTCATTCTCTATTCACCATGTTTTACAAATAACGGTTACAAATTATGGCAAAAATTGCAAAGAAAGGCTCAGAACTCGGAATTATTTCAAGGTAACGAACTTTTTTGTTCTTTAAGAAAATGAGCCGCATTTGTTTCTTAACAATTTAAGCTGAAATTCAGTTTTCTATTTTTATTTACGAGGGGTCTGCTACTTTAATGTGTGATAGCCTACATCACTGAAATGAGCTTCATTAGCAAGGAGCGGTATCTATATTATTTTTTTTACTCAAACAAAGGGCCAAAATAAGACTTCCTAAATGTCGATCATTGGTATTGAAGCTTCAGATATCTTATTGATTTTCAAATCAGTTGATATATTTTAAACAGAAAAACAAAACAAAAGTGGTATTTTAGTAGGATATCCTTTGACAAAAACTGGGCGTGAGTCTAGTCGGTATATATGTCGTGTAGGCTAGTAACTAACAAAATTAGAGACTCAGTCAAGTAGGGTTTTACTAGAAAGTCTATCTGCCGCGACTTGTGCTGATGTAACCTAGGATTGTCACTTATAGCCCAGGACAAGAAAGGTTACACTGTATTAACTGTATACGTTGGGGGAAACGGTACACGTATTAGCAAGTGGTTCCATACCAGCTTTTTTATGCCTATAAGAATATCCTTACACCTGCAATGGGGGTTCTGGTATTTACTCCTGTCGTACCCGCGCTCGCTAAGTTACGCAAACGCCAAAAAAGAGTTTTAATCGGTTTTAATCAGAGGTTTGCAATAATTTACGCGTCATATTCCGAGGATCTTCTTCTTAGCAAGCTATAAAATCATTCCATAATTTACCGCAATTTCAACGACAAGTTTTAGGTAATTTACGTCTAATGTCCGCGTTGACTGTTACGCCAGCCAAAAATAAAAAAACGAAGTACCGTGAAGGTTTTGCTAATTTAGTCGTTAACTACCCACGCTCAAAAACTTACGCAAGCTGTGATGAGTGTAAGCTAGCGCGAATTTGCATCCAGAAGGCTCTTGTATTTATTCGTGAAATTCCCGCGCCCTAAAAGTTGCTGAAGTTACACTTATTTTCAGTCCAGAAGTTTCTGGAAATTAGTCAGACGGTTCAGGTAATTTATTATCCAATTCCCGCGCTCCGATAGACGACACCGAGGTGAGGCCTTCCGAGTATAAAACAAACAGACACATCTCATCGTTACAGACACAAAAATATACTTGAACTGGACGGACAAATTACAGGCCACACACCGAAAGTTCATCCATGGGAGATTTCCCTCTACCTAGCGTAAAAAGGTAAAAATAAGGAACTGCAATGTTTGTATTTCGTCCCTGCCGAACTTACGATTTTTTAACCACCCGGAATTCGATCCGAGCAATCCGAGACCCTTTAAAAGAGACGAAATTTTTCTTTCAGTGTTCCTTTTCCCCCCTTCAGGCCGCAGGTAAAATTTGAAGTATAACTTTCCTTATTTCAGTCCCGCTTGGAAGGGTCCTCTTCTGGCCGTAAAAACAAAAAATGAAATACTGAAATTATGAAATTTAAACCTCTAAGAGCAACCCAAAGTGCCATTATAATAATAAGAAATTTTGACAATTTTTGGTATCTGGTCTTTTCGTGGCTTTCTTCTAAGGTCAGCTAAAACCCTGAAATTTCTATCTGGGGATTTCGACCCTTCTTCGCAAAGCTCCTCCTCAGTCCGCAGATAAAATTATGAAAATTACTTGGCTAGGGTCAGACCATACTGTACTAAAAAAAAAAGAATACAATTTCAATGCCAATACCGTAAGGGTTTAAACTCGAAACCAATTGAGAAACTCGAGAGTATTTGAAAAATACCGAAATTTGCGATTTTTGGTATGTGAGTCCTTCGTGGCAATGGTAACCCTCAGACCGCAGCTACAAACATGAAACAATAATTTATTTATTTTCGGTCTTTTTGGGCATGGGATCTTTTCAGGCGACTGGCAAAAATATGAAATTACGAAATTTAACCCCCTCAATGTGACTTGAGGAACCCGAGGTCCATAAAAATGAATTCGTTTCTGGATGAATTCGTTTCTGAAGTTTCTTTTCTTCTTGGACAATTAGTTCCCTGGGAATTCTGCCGAAACCGGGAATTTTGCAGAAGTAAAGCAGGAAGTTTCGGTCAGTATATCTGAACTTGGTTTCTCTGGTGATTAGCCTGGCGAAGACTGGATCTGTCGAAGACAAGACCAAATTGTCTGGTTCAAATATTGGATTTTTGGGATCCCATCGAAACCTTTGGTCTTGTTCTAAGTGGACAAGTAGTTTTGCCGTAGATACGAAGTTATGGGTAAAACTGATTGGAAGGTTGATAAATAGGAGAAAGACACAGTGAGAGAAATACTATACTTGGTCTTGCCTTGGATAGACAGTCTGGGTAGAAACGTCTGGGGAAGTTTACTAATGAAGCTACAATTTATCAAATGTTCTTTTAACTCATTATAAGAGAAGAGCTCGACACTGGTGACACAAAACCAGAGACAACCCCGAGTGAAACCCCTGTGGGGTCCCATCGAAAGCTATGCTCTGTTTATCTAAGATCGCATGCTCCGTGTTTCGTTGGGTTGTCGACATACGTCCCTATTCGAAACGTCTCTGTGACAAAACTTCCCCATCACAAAACGTCCCCTTGGCGAAACGTCCCCGGCTATAGAATTTTATTTTCAGCGCTGACGGTAGCTAGGCCTATGAGACTACTGATTGCGTCATCAATTCAGACACAAAATGTTTTTGGAATATAAACTTTGGAAAACCTCGATGGGTTGACTATTTCAGCATTTAACCGATACTCAAGAAACCTACCAAACTGTTGCTTCCGGCTATAGCCATTTCTTAAAGGACCCCTCGCACTATTGACTCTTCAGCTTACAGGCTTACTAGGCTGTGTTTGCAACAAACAACCCACGGTTGTGGCTGTTTTAAGCCTTTTCTGAAACCAGTTGACTTGTAGCGAAAGCAGGAAACAATTTACAAAACCGGTTTCTCTGATGGAAAAACTTCTCGCAGACAACCGTCGACAGCGTGGTACACGTCCAAGGTATCAAAACATGTCAAGTGGTTTTTGGTCAGCGTGGTTTTGTTAGCGGGGTTAGAATGTACCGTACGAAATTAGGGTCTCCGGGTTTAGAGATATGTGGAGTAATTGCGGAAGCAAAGATTTATTGTTTTATCTTTTATTTAATTGGTTTTATTTTGTGTGTTAGTTTAGGCTGCGATATAACTCATGTGATCTCGCTTTTGTTCGATATTTAATTTGGTGATATTTATTATTAAAAGATTTTATGAAAGGATCAAAACATTCTAACCTACATTAACCATGTCTCTCTACCTAACTAGTGGTTCCATCCGCTTTCGTTTCCTCGCTTCCCATGTTAATTTTAACCAGCATAGCGGCACTACGCTTATTTTTGCATTTCCCTTGTTTGACTCTTTTTGAGCCACAGCGGAATATGCTCCTCACCAATATGCTCCTCAGATTGTGCATGTTGCTTCAAACGACCTAGAACTCACCAGTTACGAGTCATTTGCAAGTTGCAAGGCATATAACACGACATATTTTAACTGAAAACTGTACATTTAAGAAGCAACCAGCTGGCAACCAGTTCTATGTCCGATCTTTCCTGCTTATAAGGAATGTTCCCACATCTGTAATGCACACGCTGAAGTTGTTTTACTCGATCATGCACCTGAAGATCGAGGCGGACTTAAAAATCTATGCTTGGTGACTTTTCGCCACGGGGACGTTTTGACACAGGGACGCTTCGACACGGGGACATTTTGTCATAGGGATGTTTTGTCACGGGGATGTTTTGTCACTGGGACGTTTCGCCGGGGACGTTTTGTCATGGGGACGTTTCGTCGGTAAGTCATTTCGTTGTCGGGTTCGTTGTATGCCCTATTGCCTGCTATAGCGGACGAAAGTACCCATGTATAAATAAAACAGCAAAATGATGACGTCAAATATTGTCAACTGGGCAAGTGAAACGATATTCTTGACATGTGCGGACGAAGCAGCCAAGTAAAACGCGCCTCAAATGTATGAAATACAAGATATACCGACTTTAGGTAATTGCCAGTGTAGCAGTCTATTAACTCTCTGGTCTGGATAGTTTGTGCCCTACAAATGCGAGAACGTCAGAAACGACAAATAACAGAAATGGGGATTTTTGTCCCCATTCCGGGATTTTTTCCCTCCAAATCTGAGGATTTTATTTTTGACTTTTTGGCACCCCTGAGCTTGACTGAGACAACCGAGTGTCCTCTTCGGGCAATGTTTCAATTGAACTATTGTTATTGAAGCTTACCAGATAAGTTGAGTAGTCTGATATCCTGTCAAAAAATGTATTCATACTGCGGGCGCGATTTATTTGAGGTACTGGATCCAACTGAGGGCCAATTGCCTACCACTCCACGGTAGAAAACAAGACCAAAGGTGTCGATGGGATCCCAAAAATCTAAGATTTGATCCAGAAAAATTTGGTCTTGTCTTCGCCAGGCTAATCATCACCAGTTACCAGGAATAAAATGAAATCGGAGTCATAGGAAAAAAAAAAAAAAACGAGGACAAAACCAAAGTGTTGCTCTCGCAACACAATAACCTGTACCTGTATATGGCCCTCGGGCTTTTTCAAATACAATTATTATTAATACTGTGGGCCCATACTAATTAATCTTGTACATGCATTAATGGAGGACCGACCTACCAACGGACGGACAGATAGAAATTGGGAACGATACATGGCACTAGGGCGAAGGGGTGACATAAAAACAAAATAAAAATCTCGCGATAACAGAGAACGGTTAGGAACGCAAAGAGGTGATGTTATGTTGTTAATAGTGAGAGATATGTGGTCAACATTCTTTCCCGGTATTCAAATGCCGCGGACCTATTGTCTTGAATCTATATCTTTATTTTCTTGAATGCTTACAAAGGCGAGATTGTGAACCAGCTTGAAGCGGTTGTCGGCGAAGCGTCCCCTGGCTCAACCTGACGAAACGTCACCGTGACTAATCGACCTGATTCGCATCTAAGCATGCTTATTTTAATGTTCTGTCACGGGGCTACAGGTGTCGGCTGGTGAAACCCTTTAGTGTAAGCTGGCCACTAGTAATTGTATACTGCTAACGATATAAAAAAGGAAAGTCAGGTGCCGGCATTGACACCTTGGAACTTGGTGTACAGTTAAATCGGGGATGGGCAACCCCTTTGTTCAATATGTGAAGCTGAACTCTTTACACTGTTTCCGCGGTTTTGTTGGCTTACCGACGAAACGTCTCCATGACAAAACGTCCCCGGCGAAACGTCCCCATGACAAAACGTCCCCGTGACAAAACGTCTCCAAGCACAGATTTAAAGTTCGCCTCGATCTTCAGGTGCATGATCGAGGTAAAACGTGTGCATTACAGATGCGGGAACATTTTTATAAGCAGGAAAGATCGGACATAGAACCGGTTGCTTCATAATTTTTTTTTGTTTTCAGTTAAAATGTATCGTGTAATATGTCTTGCAACTTGCAATTGACTCGTAACTGATGAGTTCTAGGTCGTTTGAAACAACATGCAAAATCTGAGGAGAACCAATATGCTCCTCAGAGAAAGGGGAAGCCCGCTGTGGCTCAAAGATACTGAAAGATACAAGATAGTGAACCTGGGGGATATGAATACTCAGTCCAGGATCCTTCCTTGGACTGAAATCACTTTTCCTGTTTTCGCTACAAGTCAACGGGTCTCGGAAAAGGCTTAAAACCAGCTTAAAACAGCCAAAATCGTGGGTTATTTGTTGCAAGCGCAGCCTATTTCTAAGTATTCAAATATTTTAAAATACTGTAAGTTGAAGAGTAAACGGGGCGAGGGGTCCTTGAAGAAATGGCTATAGCCGTGAGCAACACTCTGGTCGGTTTCTTGAGTATTGGTTAAATACTGAAGTAGTCAACCCATAGTGATTTTCAAAAGTTTATATTCAAAAAACTTTTTTTTCTGAATCGATGAGGCAATCAGTGGTCTCATAGTCCTAGCTATCCCTCCGCGATGAAAAAAAAAAAACTTTTCGCCAAAAGACGTTTTGTCATGGGGACATTTTGTCACGGGGACGTTTTGTCGACAACCGGCTTTGTTTGCCTCTCCACATATCGCTGCTAAAACATCGTAGCTGACGTATCCAATTCATGAATATATTTACCTCCCACCCCCTTCCTCCCATAGTTTCTTTATCAAGCGTCACCTTTTCTCTACTTTAAAAATGGACGTATGACGTTTTCACCACAAAATAATTACTCAAAAAATTATTCCCTAACAGTTAGCGCTGGGCAAGATTCGTCATCCTGCATGAAAGGCCTCCCAGCGCGGCGAATTTCACTCCCACGTCACCCCCTTTCTCCCACCGGCTTCTGTCAAGCACTATGCAGCACTTGCAGCAGAGCGCTACCGAAGCCGATAAATTGTTTAATTTGGTTGTTCGACGTTCGTTGGAAAACAGAAGATGGGAATAATCGGCTCCTTCCGTGTGTTCTTAATTATGATAGTACGTAATACGCGGGGCCATGCAAGGATTCGATTCCGAATCAAGGGCTAGTTACGCATCAGAATACACCATTTCATGCTGAGGATTCCAGTCCGACCTTAAAAAACAAGACCAAAGGTTTCGATGGGATCCGAGCAATTTAATATTCGATACAGGAAATTGTGTTTTGTCTTCACCAGACTCCTTGATCTGAGCAAACCAAAATCAGATATGGGTTCAGTCTGTCGACGTATACGTACGTTCAGGGTCGTTGCAAGGGGATTCATCAACTTTTGGTGCGAAGGCCCCAGATTTCAATAAAATTGTTCGGTATTTTTTCGATACCAGAACCTTAGGTATATTACAGGATTTCGGTAGTTATACAGAATCCCAAATAGGCTAACGGGCCGAATCTGTTCGATGTAATGATCGTGATTCGGTATAATTAACGGTGTTCGGGGACTTATCCCCTAATCAACTTCAAATAAAACATTTACTTTTAAAAAGCTTCCGGTTCTTGCCGGATTTCGGGCGAACTACTTGTCAAGCGAGAAAATGATTTTCATAATCATGTCTTTTTACCCCTTCATCGACTATCTCATTAGCTGTTTAAAAATATTTTGTTTGACCCTTAATTTGAACCCCACCCCCCTGCTGTAGGGCTAGAGAGCCCATCTACGAACTCGACCTTTCCCTTGACACAAAGGATCCTCACACCAAGTTTCATATATCTCATTCCCTTCGAGAGTCATCGTGCTCACAGACAGACAGACGGACAGATGGCAGACGGACTTTTGCGATGTCATAGGTATCCCTCCACATACGTTTTGGGATATCAAAAATTTAAAGTTCGAATTCTCATTTTCTAGGATTCCTTAAAATATCGGTAACATTGTAGGCTCTGCCCCCCCCCCCCCCCCCCCCTCCCCATAACAAATGTAGCAGACTCTTTTGTAGAATATTACAAGATTTCAAGACTATTTTATTGCAGGTCCTACTACTTTCAGCTAATCACGAAGGATTGTGCACTCTCGACTGTATCGCAGACAGCAAGTCTTTGTATCGCATCTTTGTTCATCTCAAACTCCGAATAAATAAGAAATGAATTACGGAAAACATATTGCTCCAGCTTCGGATGTATAAGTGTAGGTTAGGTTGGATTATTTATAATAATAACGAACGAACAAATATCGTTTTCGATATGGATACTTTCGTTTCGACATCGATATTTGGTCCGATATATCGATCTATCGATATCCAATATATCGCATCTTAATCAATCTCGAACTCCGAATAAATAAGAAATGAATTACGGAAAACATACTGCTCCAATTTCGTATGTATAAGTGTAGGTTATGTTGGATTATTTGCATTATTTACGAATGGACAAATATCGTTTTCGATATCGATATTTACGTTTCGATATCGATATTTGGTCCGATATATGGATATATCGTTATCGATATCGAATATCGCCCAACACTAGAGTCGGCTTCAGTATATTTTGCTTCTGGTGAAGGTAATTCAGTGGCGACCAAACTTTTTTTCATATGTGTAGGATGAATGAAACTTGGCAGGAATATTGAACTTGGAAAAAGTCACTTTCCCCATCAGACCCTCTGGGAATGCAATAGAGGTATGCTTAGTAGAACATTCGTTAACTTCGAAATTTGCCATTTTCATGCACTTGCTGTGGCTAAATATATGTACCAGTTAGCCTAAGTACTACTCTCCTCGCACTATTCACTCTTCAACTTGCAGTATTTTAAAGTATTTGAACACTTCAACTATGCTGTGTTTTCAATAAATAACCAGCTGTTTTGGCTGTTTTAAGCCTTTTCCGAGACCCGTTGACTTGTAGCGAAACAAGGAAACAATTTACATAACCGGTTTTCCTGATGGAAAAACTTCTTACAGACAACCGTCGCGCAACCGTCGACAGCGTGATACACATCGAAGGTAGCAAAAGATGGCAAGTGAGAGAATCAGCGAGGTTTTGTTAGAGGGGATAGAATGTACCGCACGAAACGTGTGTCTCCAGGATCAGAAATATATGTAGTGATTACGGAAGTAGTTTGCATTAGCATTGTGAAACATGATATGGCAACATTACGAAAGGATCTTCAAGTTAATCTTCGATCCGAATCTCCATGAGTTGATGTGCCGTATGGAAAAGTTGAGATACGGTTGATAGTGGCGAAAATACTGCCAGGAATTCCAGTCAACAAGAAAGACTCTGATCGGACAGTAAGACTCACTCGTCCACAAAAATTATGGCACACCGATGCAAAATGCAATTGAAGTTGTTGATTGTTTATGCGCAATAACATTCCTACAATTAAGTTTAGATTCGCCTTATGGTTCTCGTGCCAAGATCCTCTCATCTCAGAGTCATCCTGTAATCCTTCCGCGTACTACGCTAGAAGAGCCATCTACGCGCGTTTTCCGAAACTCTTCTCCACTTCGTTTCAGCCATATAGTAGTAGTGATCAGACAAGACGGGCGTCACGGGCGTCAAAAACTGTCCGGCGGACTAAAAAAAGAAAAAGTTAAAAACAGCTTAAATCTTTATTTGTAGAGTCATAAACAAACATTAGAAACAGTAAACTTTCACAAAATCATCAATATGTGAAGTAACTCTGAAATCACATGAAAGTTTTAACAGCTCAGGTTGCTCTCTCTGCATGCAACCTGTACCAGCTCGTCGCCAGCATCCAACGTTGACACGGTGACACCTGGAGCACGGTACCAAGGAGGAACACTGCAGCCAGAGGTGTCGCTGACGACAGTAGCGTCGTTCCCTATATAAGACCTGTCCATCGGTGGACACGGTGACTCTGTTGGGATGGAGGGACCAGGCACCAGGTAACTTCTGCAGGATCAGTCTCGCGCAAAGAACAGATTTTATCACAGCAGCTCACACACGACATCACGACATGGCTCATACCTACAGTCTACAGTCCTACACGCATCCCTGTTGTAACGTAACCATACCCCAGCTAAGATGCTCCAAAATGACAAAATACATAATAAGCCAGCTCTAAAGATGAATGATTTACAGTCAACTTTCAGTATTTAGTAATACAGTATGTATACCATTCTAGCCTAGCTGTTGGTCTCAAAGTGATCTTACCTTCCTTCCATCCGCAACTCTGAAGCAACTTTCTCCTGTGCTTTCAGGTAATTTAGGACCAGATGCCTCTGCTTATGTTTCTTAAGTTGCGTTTTATTGGATTCACTTTTGTTTCGTCAAAGTTTGTAGTTTGGCTCTTGTTTTGTCTTACTTGCGTTTTACTGAGTTCTTGTTTCCGAAAAGTCAAACTACACCAAACTACGTCGGCGAGGTAGTTTATAGTTTGAGCTCCGTAGTTTCAGGTTCGAAACTACAGCAAGTGGAATGGACAAATAAAACGGCTTTTAAGCGAAACTACGCCGAAACTACATCCAAAAAAACGCAACTTTACTACTCTTTCCATATATAACTGGCTGAAATTTGACAGCTAACATCATTTTTCCAAAAATCAAATCCACTTTCCAAGATTTTTGTGGCGCGATTTTGTAGCTGTAGTTGGATAAATCCAACTACAGCGATTCTCCGAAATATCGCAGCGAATTTGTAGCTTTGTGGCGCGAAATTTGTGGTCGACGAATAATCGGGCTATTCTGCGAATATTCGCGTCTGTGTGAACGTACAGTGGCGCCTTTCATGATGTAGTTTTTTTTTTATTGAAGGGCAGGGTCGGGATCTTGGGGCTCGAGAACTTTGCCTGAATGAAAAGTAGAAAGTGGTACCAGAAAAAAAGGCCGATATAAAAAAATTGCCTGCGGCAATCAGTTGGCATTTTGTCATGTATACAGTCGTCAGAAGCCGCTGTCGCTTTCCAGTAGGGGGAGCGACAAAAGCTTGTTCTCTTATCCCCGGTGAATCCTTCTTATAATTCCAGTTAGAAGAAGTTAAAATATCAGTTACAATTTTTCTGATAAGTTTCGTAGCTAAAATCCGCATTCCTTTTCGAAAATCTCACGATTTTCTCGTCTATCTTCACGAGAAAATCTCATGATTTTTCTTATGATTTTATAGCACAACTATCATGTCACGAAATTTCTTACAGTGGCGGACTAGTTGGAACACAAACAAAAATCTTATGCGAATTTTTCTCGTAGCCAACTAGTCGGCAACGCTGGATTTCCTATACAAAATTCTTACTTTGAGTCTTTACCTTCCGGAATCTGGGGCCTGGGGATTTTTTTTGAATTTCTTCTGCGATACGATACGATAGTTCTTTGATATACTTTCGGACCGGTTCATTTTCCAGATGCAATTTACAGAAGACGTCAAAGAATAATCTGAAGCCCGGATTCCGGAAGTTCCGGGAGGTGAAGACTATGGAATACCAAATAGGACAAAATGTTCCGAATGAAAAAATCATAGGTAAAAATCATGAGTAAATATCACAGGGAAATACAAATAAAATAGATATTGATTGAAGATGGAAAGAAATCAATGGTAGAATTCACTAGGAGAAATCATGGGGAAAATTCATGGGGAAAAATCACGGGTAAAATTCACGCAACTTCGATCAAATTTTACGAGGAGAAATCACCAGAAAAATTCACGGGGAAATATCAAAGGGAAATTTCACGGTGCCGCTAATTTAAAAAGATAATCAATTGTAAAATTCACAGGGAAATATCAAGGGTGAAATTCACTAGGAAATATCAAAGGTAAAATTTACTGGAGAATATCATGGGGATAATTCATTGGGAAAAATCAAGGGGAAAATTCACGCAATTCCGAACAGATTTTAAGAGGAGAAATCAACTGTTAATTCACGGGGAAATATCAAAGGGAAATTTCACGGTGCCGCTCCGCTAATTTCAAACGAGAAATCAATGGTAGAATTCAATGGGAAATATCACAGGTAAAATTCATGGGGAAATATGAAAGAGAAAATTCACTGTTCACTTGGAAATATCACAGGTAAGGTTCACTAGAAAATATCAAAGGGAAATTTCACGCAATAATTAAAGATTTGTTTCTGCTATAGGCTGGCTATGGAGCGCAATTTGGAAAGGCAGAGAATTTAAATTCAGTGCAAGCATGAGTCGCGTTTTTGCAGATCGACTGGCGATTGGGTATGAAGGGGCAATTCGGGTCAATACAATTAAAATAAAAGGATTAGAAATAGAATGAAGGAATAAAAATTAGAATAAAGGAATTGATATTAGAATAAAGAAATTAGAGTTAAAATAAAGCATTTAGAATTAGAATAAAGGAATTAGAATTGGAATAAAGCAAATATGATTGGAATAAACGAATTAAAATTAGAATAAAGGAATTAAAATTAGAATAAAGGAATTAGAATTAGAATAAAGGAGTTAAAATTAGAATTAAAATAAAGGAATTAGAATTAGAATAAAGGAATTAAAATTAGAATTAAAATAAAGGAATTAAAATTAGAATTAAAATAAAGGGATTAGAATTAAAATAAAGGAATTATAATAGCATTAAATATGTTAAATTATCACTAGTTGACCCTAAATGCCCCGTCAGATTTAGAATAACATTACTCTGTGGTTTAATTCTAATTCTCAAAAGGGTACACCTCACGGGGCAGTTCGGGTCAATGAACTATAGAAAGAAGAAGCAGAAGATTGACAGATTGCCTTGGCAGAAGTTTCAAACAAGAAACAATCTGCTTCTAAGAGAACAATGTCCTAAGGCTCGAGAAGAAGCAGAAAGGACCTTAATTCGACGACGACAAGCTGCAGCAAGAAAAAGTCTAGAAAGTTCAGTGGATCCCAAAGACTATAGCCCACCATAGAAGGAAGGAAGGACCAACAATGTAAGAATTTGTCCATATTTTCCCAAATTCTGTACTGAGTAGGAGTAGGCCTACTGTTAACTAAAATACTAGCTGCATAGAGGCTGCATACTGCGGTAGCCTAGTACAGTCAGCCACAAACCACCATAAGCCCATGATATTTGGATACCCTATGCCAAACGCTGTGTATATCTAATGTTTGGTATAGCCCATGTCTAACGGTGGATACCCTATGCTGAACACTGGATACCCTATGCTGAACACTGGATAGCTGGGTACCCTAACCATGACCTACAGCACGATAGGCATTTTTCTGTGACACAGTTGTGTCACGGGGGCCACACACTTCTGAGTGTTTGTCAGGGAAACACAATTGTGCCGTACAGTCTACCACAAATCCCTGGTTTTTGGATACCCTGTGCCAAACACTGGGTATATCTAGCATTTGGCATAGCCTATGCCTAACGCTGGATACCCTATGCCAAATGCTGGATATTTGTTGGTAACCTAACCCTGACCTACCTCAACAGAAAGGAGTTCTGATTGGTTGATTTTTTAGCTTCACTCAAATCATCAATATTTTACTGGGTTACAATATCCAGCACCTGGCATAGTGTATCCAGCGTTAGGCATAGGGTATGCCAAACGCTAGACATATCCGGCGTTTGGCATAGGGTATCCAAAAATGAGGGGTTTGTGGTTGACTGGTGCCGTACAGTTGAGCCACAAGTTGAAACTCGCGGAAACGCAGTTTAGTCTATTTTTTTGGCGGTAATTTCAAACATCTGAAATTAAAAATAAAATTCATGTCAAATCTCAATAAATGGAACTCCTGGCTTATTTCCTTACCATTCTGTACAAAAAGCATCCTCAGTTTGAAGTCTATATGCTTGAAGAAGTAGGTAATTAGCTGCACTTTTGATCGAGGTTTTGTTTGCCGTTAACATAGCCAGTTGCTTAATTTCCATTTTCAAACGCCGTCGAAGTTCACCGTTTGCTTATTTAGTGTTTTTACGACTCCGGCGACCCTTGCCCGGTTGACATTTCTTCGACGATTCAAGCAAACTTCGAACTCGCCAGTTGTTTGTCGAATTTGAGCCACAAAGCGAGCCACGAAAGTCCTGTTGGTCGTGGAAACACACAGCGTTGGGCGGCATGAAAGACCATGGAAACACTCTTTTTGAGCCACAGTCAACCCACAAACTGTTAGTGGGAGCACAGAAAAATGACTTATAGAAGAGTTCTGATTGGTTGATTTCTGAGCTTCACACAAATCATCAATATTTTATTTGATTCAAGTATCCGCATTTGGCATAGTGTATCCAGCGTTAGGCATATGGTGTACCTTTTGGCATAGGCTTTCCCAAATCAGGGGTGTGTGGTAGACTGGCCTAGCAGTAGCCTAGAGCCTGGCAGTGGCTGGAGCATGGTAATTCTAGACACCGAATATCATGAGACATTTCTTATGTCATAAAAATGATGAATTTCTTCTTAAAAAATTCACCTGAAGTAGGCATTGCACTAAAGGATTGTTGAAATAGGTATACTGTAATATAAGTAGAAAAATATGCGAAAATGACATTGACCTTCACATGACAATCCAACTGATCAATGAGCTCCCTGAAAAAGGATGCTGATCTTATGCCCCTCCCTTCAGTCCAGTACATCCCCGGCCAAATTGGGACACTGCAACAGGAAATGAAATTGCGGACAAAGTGGCAACAGCCCGCCAAACAACCAACAAACCAATCTGCATCTACTGTTAGAGCCTTCTGACTGCCAAACCCCACCCTAAGCTGAGCTCAGGCTGAGCTCTCCCGATCCAGAAAGAGCTGGAATCAGGGGACACTGCTCAGTTATGCACAGGAAGTTTAAACACTAATCTTTGTCTTGTTTAAAGCACATATGGCCACCTGACACGTTGTCTGTTTATTCTCTTGAACTGGGTAAATAAAATAACATCCGAAGAGAAATTTTAAATAAGTTCTTCGGTATAGTAGTTACGAGCTTTCACTGCGTAGAGTGAAACGTGGCGTAGCAAAAGTACGTGATCCGGCAGGGTTCCTGGCAAACTATTCTCTCGGCGCAAAATTTAAAAACCTATAACCATGGAACATACTGATACTGACACAGAATCCAATGACTCATCATCTAGCTCAGAAGGATTTGAGATTGATGATGTAGTTGAGCCCTACAAGTTTCAACCTTTAGGGAAGTCTAACGAGCCACCTGTCCCCATTCCTGATGATGAGGCTGATATACAGTAAGTCTTCATAAACTGTTCACTCAAGACTTGACTGGAGTACTGATCTTCTGACATAAGCAGCAACAAAGGCTACATGAGAGGGTAGCCTTTCCCCGTTCCTTACATATTACTTAACCTTGTAACCGTAACCAGGGGTACAACCAACTGTCTGCCAACTGTAACTGTACTAGCCAAAATGTTTGGGGAGGGGACGAGGCATTTACCGACTGGCTGGTAATTTTTACTGACTTTTTCTGCAGAAAAAAATGACTGTTTTCAACAATAAAAATGACATTTTTGAAAAAAATCAACTGATTTTCAGAAAAACCTACTATTTTGAAGAAAAATCTACAAAAAAACAACTGTTTTTGTGAAAAAAATCAACTATTTTGACGAAAAATCACAGCAATCACAGCACCCTCCCTCCCCCCCCCCCCCCCCCGGTGGTGATGCCCCTGACTGTAACTGCCCAAATAGTCTGTGCAAACCTATATTGTCCGTGCAAAATGCAAAATGCCCCAAAGAAAATTTGAATGGAGTCTGGCAACTTCATTCAGCAAATAACAACCCGAATAGCAAGGTATCCTGAAATTACGGCTGCAGAGAAATTTCATTTAACATTTTTAGTACAGTTTCAAGGTTAAGCCACTGTAGGCTGGGCATCTTCTGTTGTTGTTGTCATAATTGAAATCCTTGAAAATTCAACCATCCTTATTGCAAAGAGCAAGTACTATTATTAGTCTATGGATTTCCTAGGCTGGAAGCTCTTACAGAAAATCATGCCTTCAATGGTCTATTGTCATGATACCTAAAGCCGTGACTCTATATGCAATTGATGAAAACACCACCATCTTAAATCATTTACTATTACCAGAAGAAGTATATGGGCCCAGTTCAAGTCCAATATTTTCAGGAGCTGCAGAACCTGGACCATTCCTTCAGGCCAAGCCTAAAAAAAAATCATGGAAGTCAAGAATGAAATGCTTCTAGTCATTGACTTGTCCCTGGTGGACAAGACCAAAAAACAAATAATTCAGGATATCTTTCTTTTTGTGTTTGTTCTTTCTTGAGTCAAGATCCCTGTTCTGAGGCTGTACCACAGGTACAATTTTTCCTTCGATTTATTTCTCTCCTATGACCCTCCTCACTAGTGGCTATTAAAAAATAGCATGTAGGTCAATACTCACTGAGTGGTATGCTTCTAATCATGTACTCCAGGGTCTAAAATCTGGAGTACCTCCATGGGCTTTGCAAGATGTTCGGTTTCTGAAATGCCCATGAAGTACTGAAACACAAGACAACTGTAATAGACCGTCCATGACTACTTAACCTCCATTGAAACTCGAAACTTCTCTATCATTTAGTTTTAATTCAAATTATACAGCAAAACTTGTCAATCACATTTTCTTATCGAAATCACTCAGCTGTAACTATATAGACACTTCTAAATTAAAGCTGTCTAAATTGGTGCAGAGCAGAACAACCCATTTAACCTTATTATTCTCTGGGATTTGTCATTTTGGGTAAAAACAGTGGTTACAACCAAGAGAGTGTGTTCCACCCTTCTGAAAGTAACAAGCGTTAGTTACGATTGTCAAACCAAGACAAGAAGTCGTAACATATAAAAAAGTTAGTCATCACTGTAAAAAAAAATCTTGCAGTATTTGCTACTGGGATTAATCTTGTCTTTATTGAGATAAGATTATCTCTAATTCGGATTAATTTTATCCCAATAGAGATAACATTAATCCCAGTAGCAAATACTGCATCCTTATTCGGAGCGACTTTTTACAGTGATACCAAGAATGTATTGTTAATTTGGTATAATTTTCTCTTCTTTGCAGGTGTGAGTGTGGGGAATGCAGACACTCACAAAATCCTATGGAGAACTATTGCTGCAGAGACACAAGAAAACAGAGAAAGGTGCTTGACTTTATTGCTGAAGAGAAACTCCTTGATGAAAGCGAATACAGATGCGTAACTCAGACATTATCTTTCAAAGAAAACTGTCTGAGCAGTCGTGTGCTGAGGACAAATTTCCACACATACAATCAACTCTACGGAAGAATGATAAACTACCGAGTTAACGGAGGAAGACTTCAAAAGTAAGTTTAATGCTTTGTTAACAGGAGTTGCTATGTTGCATATACTATGGTACTTGATACCACGGTAACTTGGTCTGCTGTTACTGTGAAAAAACAACAATTGACGGGTTTACGCTTTTAGAAATAATCCAGAAAGAACGAAAATAGTAACTATTAGTTACTATTGTTAGAAGAGTGGAACACGCTCTTAATGTCAGATACCACGTTAACTGCAAAAACGCCTTTAGAAGTGGTATCAGATACCATGGTAACTGCAAAAACGACTTTCGAACATTGTGTCAGCTACCATAGCATATGCAAAAAAGCGACTAGCGTGATAAACTGTGCTTCTATTTACCATTCCTTCTTCAACAAGACCAAAGGTGTCGATGGGATCCCAAAAATCTAATATTTGATTCAGACAATCGAGTCTTGTCTTTGCCAGATCCAGTCTTGGACAGGCTAATCATCAGAGAAAACCAAGTTCAGATATACCTGTATAAGCCATATCTATTTTGACGATACTGACCGAGACTTCCTGCCGATTTCCGAGCTAACTACTAGTCCAGCAAAAAAAATAATACAGAAACAAAACCAGCGTATCTCCTTATCCCTATAAAGAACATCTAATCAACTTTGAATAAAAGTTTGACTTAATAAAAAATCCGGTTACAACCGGATTCCGAAATAATTATATGTCCGGGTAAAAAACCATTGTCATATACCGACCCATCTTCTCTCCTTACCCCTTAATCTGTCATCTAATCGAACTTTTGCATTTAACAAATTTTCCGGGTTTGGCCGGATTCCGGGCGAACTAGTTGTCCGGCGCGAAAATGATTTTCACCACCATGTTCGGCATGTCTTTTTACCCATAAATCACACATTTAATCAACTTCAAATTAAACTTTTACTTTTAACCAACTTTCCGGTTTTCGCCGGATTCCGGGCGAACTAAATGTCCGGGTAGAAAATTTTTTCACATAAGTCTTCAGCATGTCTGCCCCTTTATTAGTTTGCCCCTTAATTTAAACCCCCTCCCCCACCCTTAAATGTAGTGCTACAACGCCCATCTACGAACTCGACTGGTCCGTCGACCCAACGAGTCCTCACACCAAGTTTCATCAAAATATCTCATTCCCTTCGAGAGTTATCGTGCTTACAGACGGACGGACGGACAACTTTTGCGATGTCATAGGTATCCCTCCACTTACGTTTTGGGATCCCAAAAAGTAAAAGCATATTTTTAATAAAAACGAAGCAGTGTTGCTACCGCTTTGTTTCCTAGGTACCAGGACGTCACAGGTTCAATCAAAGGAAAATGGCAACACTGGTAGGCAACATGTATTATTCTCTCTAATTCGAGTGTTTATTTTCTCAGGACCTGTCGATATATCGCATACCGGACCTTCATCAGAATGGTGTACCACGTCCTGGGGAAGGATATTCGCATCCCGCTGCCATCGTGCGTCTACGCCAGCATCCGCAAAGCTTTTCCTAGTGCAGACATTGTTGGTTTCAAATACCCTCCCCTCGATTAATTGTCTTTGCCGCTGTTTATCATTCTTCTATAGATTATATTGTTTGTGTGGAACTTAGTTCTCATACCACTTTTGTTTCGCATTTCCTCCAAAGCACACTATTATTTTTTCTTGTGTCTAGGCAGGCTAGTTCTCCCTATGGTTTTTGTGTTTAAATCTTTGCTAACTTGAAATAAATTAAACACAAGTCCACTTGTTTAGCTGGGTAGCGAGGTAACCGGTAGCGGTCTGAAAGAGACTGGTGAAAGACCATGACGAACTCTTTTAATTCTTTCGAAAAGGCTCATCTATTTTCAAGCAAGGTATCTGGGTAGCGAGGTACATTGCACAGGTACAAAGGGAGCAGGAGATCCATCACACAACACTTATCCATTTTTAAAACTTCACTTGCCTTTAAACCAAAAAATTACACAGAAGAAAATACTTATTTGGTTTTCGAGAGAGGTAGCTGGGTATTAAGGTAACTGTTAGTGAGTAGAAACGTACTAGCTGTTCTTTCACATAAGACTGAAAAAAAAATGGGTTATTTACATCTAAGTAAGATAGCTTGGTATCCGAGGTAACTGACAAACGTAGTAAGAGATCTGCTGCTCTGTGACAAAAGATTTATCTGGTTTCCGAGACTTGACTAGTGCATAGCAAAAACGTTCACTCGGAAAAAAATACTTATTTGTCTTTAAAACAAGGTTGCTGAGTATTTTTCTAGTTTCACCAGGACATTAAAGCCAAAACTTCACTGCCCCAAAAAAATACTTATTTGGTTTCAAGCAATGTTCAAAGCGGACGACAGCTATGATAAAAGACCGCTTTAAGACAAACGGTCTGGTGTGCAGGGAAAGATCGTGTAAGCCGATCCTTGTTAGAGCTACATTTTGGCCTTCCTTGGCAAGGGTCCTCTTCAGGCTCAAGCCACTCAACCTGGAAAATGAACAAAGAATTGGAAAACTCATTTTTCCACAAAGTCCATTTTTCCAGCTTGAGACTGAAGAGGAACCTTGCTAAGGAAGGCAAACATAAATACAGCTCTAATAAAACTTGATTGCATCAGAGCTAAGAGCCATCATCTCCGACGAGGTATGGGGTATATCACGATGTATATCACATGAGCAACCTTGCTGTGTGCGGTCGGCATTATATCTTATAAGGATCTACGTCATCGTCTGCGACGAGGTACAGGGTATATCCCAGGAGGTATAGGTTATATCACGAGGTATCACATGAGCAACCTTTCGGTGTAGCGTCTGCATAGAGCTAAAGACCGAAGGCATCGTCTCATCCGAGGTAAAGGTTTTCAAGCAATCTTTCAGTAGTATGCGACTGGGTGCACTACGACAACAGACTCGCCTGGTGTCCAAGACTGCACTTGTGCTCTGAATTACAAATTTTCACCGGAACAGTAGCTTATCACACGAGCCACCTTTCTGTGTGGCGTCTGCATTAAATCCGGCTTCTCATCCGAGGTAAAGGTTTTCAAGCACTCTTTCAATCTGGCTTTAACTTTGCCATAGCGAAAACTTGCACTGCCAAAAAAAATTATCTGGTTTTAAGCAAGGTAACTGGTAGCGAGTAGTAACAGACTGACTGCACTACGACGAAAGACTTATTTGTTTTCTAAGACTCCACTTGTGCTTTAAATTACACATTTTCACATTGAACGCTTATCATGAGCAACCTTTCTTTATGGCGTCTGCATTAAAGCAAAACTCATCCGAGGTAAAGGTTTTCAAGCACTCTTTCACTCTGGCTTTAACTTGTGCCATACCAAAAACTTGCACTGCCAAAAAACTTATCTGGTTTTTAAGCAAGGTAGTTAGCGAGTAGTAAGAGACTGACTGCACTACAGCGAAAGATTTCTTTGTTTTCTAAGACTCCACTTATGCTTTAAATTACACATTTTCACTTAGAACAATAGCTTATCATAATTATCAACAACCCTTCTGTATGGCGTCTGCATTAGAGATAAGGAGCAAAGCAGTAGTCTCAGAGGTAAATATTTTCAAGCAATCTGTTTTAAATTCATTTTGCCTTTGAATTAAAACTTCTGAACTGTACGCTTCCTCTTCGCCAGTACAAGATCCTCCAAGTCCGGAGCGTCTTCAGAGCTCCTAAGTTGCGGTGGAACTGTTCCTGAAATGCTCTTCCCGCCTGGAGTGCTTTGGACCACATTTCTGACCTCCTGATGGATGACCTCAGAGTAGCCTAAAACAAAGTTTTTGTTTTTATCTCTGTCGGCTAAACAAATGGAATGCAAAAATCGTAATGGTCGATAGCATGGAAGGAAAAACCGCGATAGCGACCACTATAACGATTTCCCCCTCCCTGCTTCCCCACCGAAATGATCGAAGCCGGGAAAACAAGGTTCCACTGAGCATCGTGTTGGAGCCTTTATACACATGGTAAGTTTCATCGCTCAAGCTTAAGTTGAACAAGAGCTACGAGCTCATATGGCACTTGTTACGACTAGGCACGGCTCGGTTATGTCAATGATATATCTAGTGTTTGCTAGGTGTCTTCCCACAGAAGTTTCATCTCGATCCCTCCACCCATAGCGTTTTCCAATATTTCCGGTTGTCCCCTCCAGCTCCCCCCAAAAGTCACCGGATCCGGTCCGGATTTAATTGGGTCGTCTGAGGCATGAGGTCTTTCCAAATATCAAGTTCCATATCGAGATCCGATCACCCGTTCAAAAGTTATAAATACCTCAAGATTCCGGATTCCCCCTCCCTCCACTCCCCCCACAGTGCCCGAATCTGCTCGGTTATGTCAATGATCTATCTAGTGTTTGCTAGGTGTCTTCCCACCAAGTTTCATCCTGATTCCTCCACTCATAGCGTTTCCCAAGATTTCCGGTTGCCCCCTGCAGCTCCCCCCAAAAGTCACCGGATCCGGTCCAGATTTTAAGTGGGTCGTCTGAGGTATGAGGTCTTTCCAAATATCAAGTTCCATCGAGATCCGATCACCCGTTCAAAAGTTATAAATTCCCCCTCCCTCCACTCCCCCCACAGTACCCGAATCGGCTCGGTTATGTCAATGATGTATCTAGTGTTTGCTAGGTGTCTTCCCACCAAGTTTCATCTCGATCCCTCCACTCATAGCGTTTCCCAACATGATTTTTTTTTAGGCTTGGCCTGAAGGAATGGTCCAGGTTCTGCAGCTCCTGAAAATATTGGACTTGAACTGGGCCCATATACTTCTTCTGATAATAGTAAATGATTTAAGATGGTGGTGTTTTCATCAATTGCATATAGAGTCACGGCTTTAGGTATCATGACAATAGACCATTGAAGGCATGATTTTCTGTAAGAGCTTCCAGCCTAGGAAATCCATAGACTAATAATAGTACTTGCTCTTTGCAATAAGGATGGTTGAATTTTCAAGGATTTCAATTATGACAACAACAACAGAAGATGCCCAGCCTACAGTGGCTTAACCTTGAAACTGTACTAAAAATGTTAAATGAAATTTCTCTGCAGCCGTAATTTCAGGATACCTTGCTATTCGGGTTGTTATTTGCTGAATGAAGTTGCCAGACTCCATTCAAATTTTCTTTGGGGCATTTTGCATTTTGCACGGACAATATAGGTTTGCACAGACTATTTGGGCAGTTACAGTCAGGGGCATCACCACCGGGGGGGGGGGGGGGGGAGGGAGGGTGCTGTGATTGCTGTGATTTTTCGTCAAAATAGTTGATTTTTTTCACAAAAACAGTTGTTTTTTTGTAGATTTTTCTTCAAAATAGTAGGTTTTTCTGAAAATCAGTTGATTTTTTTCAGAAATCATTTTTTTCTGCAGAAAAGGTCAGTAAAAATTACCATCCAGTCGGTAAATGCCTCGTCCCCTCCCCAAACATTTTGGCTAGTACAGTTACAGTTGGCAGACAGTTGGTTGTACCCCTGGTTACGGTTACAAGGTTAAGTAATATGTAAGGAACGGGGAAAGGCTACCCTCTCATGTAGCCTTTGTTGCTGCTTATGTCAGAAGATCAGTACTCCAGTCAAGTCTTGAGTGAACAGTTTATGAAGACTTATTGTATATCAGCCTCATCATCAGGAATGGGGACAGGTGGCTCGTTAGACTTCCCTAAAGGTTGAAACTTGTAGGGCTCAACTACATCATCAATCTCAAATCCTTCTGAGCTAGATGATGAGTCATTGGATTCTGTGTCAGTATGAGTATGTTCCATGGTTATAGGTTTTTAAATTTTGCGCCGAGAGAATAGTTTGCCGGGAACCCTGCCGGATCACATACTTTTGCTACGCCACGTTTCACTCTACGCAGTGAAAGCTCGTAACTACTATACCGAAGAACTTATTTAAAATTTCTCTTCGGATGTTATTTTATTTACCCAGTTCAAGAGAATAAACAGACAACGTGTCAGGTGGCCATACGTGCTTTAAACAAGACAAAGATTAGTGTTTAAACTTCCTGTGCATAACTGAGCAGTGTCCCCTGATTCCAGCTCTTTCTGGATCGGGAGAGCTCAGCCTGAGCTCAGCTTAGGGTGGGGTTTGGCAGTCAGAAGGCTCTAAGAGTAGATGCAGATTGGTTTGTTGGTTGTTTGGCGGGCTGTTGCCACTTTGTCCGCAATTTCATTTCCTGTTGCAGTGTCCCAATTTGGCCGGGGATGTACTGGACTGAAGGGAGGGGCGTAAGATCAGCATCCTTTTTCAGGGAGCTCATTGATCAGTTGGATTGTCATGTGAAGGTCAATGTCATTTTCGCATATTTTTCTACTTATATTACAGTATACCTATTTCAACAATCCTTTAGTGCAATGCCTACTTCAGGTGAATTTTTTAAGAAGAAATTCATCATTTTTATGACATAAGAAATGTCTCATGATATTCGGTGTCTAGAATTACCATGCTCCAGCCACTGCCAGGCTCTAGGCTACTGCTAGGCCAGTCTACCACACACCCTTGATTTGGGAAAGCCTATGCCAAAAGGTACACCATATGCCTAACGCTGGATACACTATGCCAAATGCGGATACTTGAATCAAATAAAATATTGATGATTTGTGTGAAGCTCAGAAATCAACCAATCAGAACTCTTATATAAGTCATTTTTCTGTGCTCCCACTAACAGTTTGTGGGTTGACTGTGGCTCAAAAAGAGTGTTTCCATGGTCTTTCATACCGCCCAACGCTGTGTGTTTCCACGACCAACAGGACTTTCGTGGCTCGCTTTGTGGCTCAAATTCGACAAACAACTGGCGAGTTCGAAGTTTGCTTGAATCGTCGAAGAAATGTCAACCAGGCAAGGGTCGCCGGAGTCGTAAAAACACTAAATAAGCAAACGGTGAACTTCGACGGCGTTTGAAAATGGAAATTAAGCAACTGGCTATGTTAACGGCAAACAAAACCTCGATCAAAAGTGCAGCTAATTACCTACTTCTTCAAGCATATAGGCTTCAAACTGAGGATGCTTTTTGTACAGAATGGTAAGGAAATAAGCCAGGAGTTCCATTTATTGAGATTTGACATGAATTTTATTTTTAATTTCAGATGTTTGAAATTACCGCCAAAAAAATAGACTAAACTGCGTTTCCGCGAGTTTCAACTTGTGGCTCAACTGTACGGCACCAGTCAACCACAAACCCCTCATTTTTGGATACCCTATGCCGAACGCCGGATATGTCTAGCGTTTGGCATACCCTATGCCTAACGCTGGATACACTATGCCAGGTGCTGGATATTGTAACCCAGTAAAATATTGATGATTTGAGTGAAGCTAAAAAATCAACCAATCAGAACTCCTTTCTGTTGAGGTAGGTCAGGGTTAGGTTACCAACAAGTATCCAGCATTT
Organism: Branchinecta lynchi; assembly: GCA_023053575.1. Lineage (NCBI taxonomy): Eukaryota > Metazoa > Arthropoda > Branchiopoda > Anostraca > Branchinectidae > Branchinecta > Branchinecta lynchi. The sequence continues at coordinate 11,779,882 of JAKZAP010000006.1, forward strand.
GGCATAGGGTATCCAGCGTTAGGCATAGGCTATGCCAAATGCTAGATATACCCAGTGTTTGGCACAGGGTATCCAAAAACCAGGGATTTGTGGTAGACTGTACGGCACAATTGTGTTTCCCTGACAAACACTCAGAAGTGTGTGGCCCCCCGTGACACAACTGTGTCACAGAAAAATGCCTATCGTGCTGTAGGTCATGGTTAGGGTACCCAGCTATCCAGTGTTCAGCATAGGGTATCCAGTGTTCAGCATAGGGTATCCACCGTTAGACATGGGCTATACCAAACATTAGATATACACAGCGTTTGGCATAGGGTATCCAAATATCATGGGCTTATGGTGGTTTGCAGTCTAGTACACTAGCCCCATTTCAGGCACGGTGCTCAAACGTCTAGCACCACGCCTGGGTGCTAGACGTTCAAGCACTGTACCTTGGATTTCATGTATGGTGCATGGATTTCAGTATACAGTGCATACAGAAAAAACACAGTTTCTGTCGTCACAACTGAGTACTGGCTCGGACAGGGCTGAAATTACTACTATGAATTAGAGAAATCAAAGACAATCCTTTATATATTTTTCACAACAAAAACAAAAGGGCTCTAATGATGATGGAGATGAAAAACCTAACAGCACCCTATCTATTTTCCATGTTTTTTCCCTATCTATCCCCCAAGAGCCAATATTCTGGTTGGCTGCTAGGTAGAAAAAGCTGAGGCACAGGACACTTTGCATGCAAAACCCTTGAATATGTAGAAAAGAAAATGAGGTTTTTCACATCTGTCATCAGCCGAGCCCTTTTGTTTTTGTTGTGAAAAATATATAAAGGATTGTCTTTGATTTCTCTGATTCATGGTAGTAATTTCAGCCCTGTCCGAGCTGGTGCTCAGTTGTTATGACAGAAACTGTGTTTTTGATGTATGCACTGTATACTGAAATCCATGCACCATACATGAAATCAAAGGTACAGTGCTTGAACGTCTAGCACCCAAGCATGGTGCTAGACGTTTGAGCACCGTGCCTGAAAAGGGGCTAGTGTACTAGACTGTCTAGCACCATGCCTGGGTCAATAATCAGTCCATCACCACAACTCTTCCCTCGGCAGTCTCTGAAATTACTGCAGTTTTGGCGCTTCCTGAGGTGTAAATTTTACGTTTTTGGGTCCACATGTTTCAGTTTTCAAAATTTGGCACCAAGTTTGACTGGACCTCCAAGAGAAAGGTGCATCGGATCGACTGTTGACTTTGTTCCCAGTCGATGTCCAGTCAAGCGACAAAAAACGGATCGACTGGACCTCCAGTCGACAGTCGATCGCAAAAAACGGCAACTTTCGTTCCAAGCGATTGCAAAAAACGCGACTATGGTCAGACAGCTTCTGAATCAAGTAGGCCTACTATTCTCAAACTCAGATGGTACTTCAGTTTGATCTTTGAGCAGTCTGTGAGATCTCTGTATAGCAGAGGGACTTCAGCTGCTGCAATAGCACACGTTTTTTACTGTCCAAGGACCGTTTTGAGATATATTCAGAAACACAAGTTGTACAAAGCAAAGGAGAATTTACTATATCAGGCTAATTTTCCAGCCAAGAGGCCTGACCTCCTATATTATTGAGATTCATGACGGTATGCCAAATGGTCAAACTAGGCCATTCATACCCAATTCCTCAGTTCTGTGGCATGGTTCCCCAAGTGCTTATACTTCTGAATCACCAATTCAGATGCTCAGATCTGCAATCTTTGTGGACTGCACCATAGAGACAAAACTAACTTGAGACTATGAGACTGCTTTGCCAGCTGGTGTAGGCTACTGTTGGTGTACTTGCAGTGTCTTTTACAGCACAGTGAAGAGACGTCTTTTGGAACAAAAGGTGTTTCAAAACATGTGGAATAAAAATAGATTTGTAAGAGGGCACAGAAGATCTTGAGATACAAATAGAATAGAGGATTGGTACAAACTTGGTGACCATTTTGCTTGAACACTCCGCAAAGTGCATATCTCGGCAACAAAGCATACAAGATACTTATGACCAAACAGTACTTTTTAATGGTTCCCGAGAGCCCATAATGAGGTTTGGCTGAAGGGTTTTGCTTAAGAATGAATTCGTGGTCCCCTTAAAAATGTGCCCACAATTACCGGGCAGAGTCCGGAAATCTGAACTGGGACATCTGAGACACAGGGTCTCACAACAGGGGCACCACAACTGGGGGGGAGAGGGTAATGCCCACCCCCCTAATGCTGCCGGCCAGTCAGTAAAAAATAACAGAGTCGGCACGAAGCGCAACACTTTTTCGTTAAAACAGTTGATTTTTTTCATGAAAACAGTCGTTTTTTCTGAAAATTGGTAGGTTTTTTGTCAAAATAGTTGTTTTTCTCTGCAGAAACAGTCATTAAAAATTAACAGCCAGTCCGTAGATGCGTCTTCCCCCCCAAAAGATTTTGGCTAGTGATGACTCTGCTCACAAATATCAAGTCCGCCATTTGTGCCTGAGTTTCAGCCAGTGTCTGACCTACCCCCAGACTAAAAAAAAGTATATCAAGTCCGGACTCCCCCTCTCTCCACTGCCCCCACGATCAATCTGATTCTGGTCAGGTCCCTGATATGCCTGCCAAGTTTTATCGTCTTACAATATCTGGAAGTATCCTACTCGAGTTGAGTGTACCTGACAAAGAGACCAGAACATGACACTTCAGCAGAGTTACAAGCGCCATACAAATATTTTACTGTGAGGGTCCGAGTTGGTTGACTATCTCTTAATACCACACTTATGTCTATCTTGACACTTCTTTGTTTCTTCCAGAGTACAAATGATCCTGCTGCTTCAGTTTCATGCAAGTACCCAACCCATCCTTCAACCCTAAGAGGCCATTGATTTTACACCAGCGACAAAGTACAACAGTTCTTACAGGTCAGCTACCCGTAACAGTTGTAATATCTATGCTGTTCCAGGAGGGAGTACTGTTGTAGGAGCTCCCAAGATCAAGACAATAAATAGCACTGCCATGAGCAACCAGCACAGCCCAGTGAGCCATCCAGGAGGGCATGCCTCTGTCCTGTCGGCCCTTACCACTTTGTGAAAACTACCTACATTGCCAGTTAAGGCATTGAAAACTGTGAATACATCGCCTGCTTTTATTAAAGAAAACCAAGCAATATGTGATGCTTACAATTGTACGATTGAGACCAAAAACAGCGAAAGAAAAAAAAGGAAAGAATACTGGCATGTGAATAATGACATGTCAACGAGCATGCTTGGATCGAATCAGAATAAACTTGGGAATGCAGTGAGAAAAGGGAAAGAAAGCAGATTGCTTCTGCCCTTGCAACCTGGTGTTTTTAAAGTGAACTTGAAATAACTAGTTCAACTGGAAATCTTAATTCCACAGACTTGTAATAATATTTCCATGAAATTAACTGATTGGTTGACTCTGATAATTATGGTCCTGCAACTCATATCTAGGATAAGCGCTCGAACATGGAGTGGAGTGTAGAAGTAAAACGTTTGTCATATCTTGTTTACGAACAAAATAAGAACCAGCCGCCATTGACCACGAAAGGTGGGTGAGAATGACATACCATGCCCTACTACACAGTTCTAGTGCTTGTTAACTTTGTTGTGTTTTTGTTTGTGTGTGTATATGGCCTCTGGCTGAAATAAAATTTATTGTTATTATGTTATTATAAAACAACGAAATGCCCTCCTGTCGAAAGTTGTAGTTGTTAGATCAGGAGTATTTGCCAGAAAACTTGTCATTTTACCCAAAGTGTTTTTTTTTTCAATGTCCAGGTGAAGATGCACACTTTAAGGAAGCCAGGAATTCATTTGTGCTTCTCTTTCCCGCTAAGTCCCGACCCAATCCTTCGACTCTAAGTATGCCGTAGGCTTTCCTATACCCCCCCCCCCTCACAGCACCCGGACCTGAAACGGTCCGGTCTGGATCGTCGGACACGGGAAGTGCCAGTCTGAGCCACGATTTTGTTGCACGCTGCAGGTCCACTTCGCGGCCGCTTCCGAACTGATTCTTTCTGCATCCGTTTTTGCACTGCAGTGCTTCCGAGGAAGACGGCAGCAGTTCCCGAGAGTCGCGGACTTGCTAACCGACCAATTCCGTGCTTCCCTGCAAGGTGCTGCTTCAACCAAGAAGACGTCTTGCAGCCAGTGAATCCAAAAACCCATCTTTTGACAAAGCAAAGAAATGCTGCAGCAGCAATGTGGCAGCATTATTGCAACAAAAACAAGGCTCTTGTGAGATTCCTATACGTCTGGCAAGATTCATTGTCCTAGCCCATCTGCAAGTACCCCAACTCCGACTATCAAGTTTCATCTTGAGAGTTACGCATTCAAATAGGATTCAAATAGGTGTAAAGGTGAGATACAGCGTATTCAGATTCCTCTTTTCCTCGGGCTCGCTGTTAGAAGCTGAGTAATGAGAATTGATTCTGGTTCCACTTGTCTTATCCAGGCCCAATCAGATCGCTTGGTTAGCTCGGCCAGCGGGCCGATGAAAGAGCAGCGTCGCCATGGGAATCAACCAAGTTCTGCTTTGTTGGAATAACAATTTTTGTTCAAAAGAACACGCTTTGCTCTGTTACGACTGCTTATTGTTAGTTCCAGGAACGATGCTGTCCGTCTTTTAATTTGGTAGTATTTTACAATATAATGGGTCTCAGTTTGTAGCCGCGTACCTCAAATAGTACTAAGAACACTTTTCATGATCTTCAATCAATCAATCAATCAAGTTTAATCCGAATAGCTAAAAGCTAGAAAAGGAATACAAATTTACAAAATACACAGACACACAAGAAACAATTTAACTAATACACTTACAAGAAATTACCAGAAATAAATGATGGAATGAAACTAGTAAAAATTGAGTAGACGAATTAGCGGGATATGGGGAAAACTTATAGCCAGTATTCCTCTCGGACCGACGCACGGAAGACGGGAGGGGAGGGGGAATAGACGGGTCATCTGGGGACAACACGTTATCTTAGCTCCAAATTTGTTTGAAAGAGTATTTCTACGTACAGATAATTTGGGAATGGCAAGTTTAATGAGAGCCTCTTCGTATGTAATGTTATGATCACCCAGAATGATTCTCATGGCTCTCTTTTGGACATTTTCCAGGCGACCTTAAAAAGTTCGAAAAACTGTATCAGTGTGACAGCGTGGCAACACCGAACGTTGCACTGATAAGAATCTTTACCTTTCAATTTGAACAAAGGTGTGCATTAAGACGTAAACCTCACGTATGCAGTTTCTTACACCTATTTGAAGAATGCTGCAGGGTCTAGGAACATCCAAGTTATTTCTGAAACAGAATTCGAACGAGGGTACTTTTGCTTTCAACAAATTACAGGAAACGTTAGAGCTTGAAAAGCTCACACAATCGTCTAAAAAATTAATGAGTCGGTAGGAATTACAAGAATCCGGAGGTTTACCTTTTTCAAAACTGGTTAAAGTTCCTTGTGAGAAGCTGCTCGACACAATTCCAGTTTCTATTTATTACACAGAACAAAAGACAAATACAACCTATTGACAAATCAAAGGCCATTTCTAATAAAGCTGCGCATGTCGCGTTAGTACTTCGAGAATGCTTTTTCTTTAGCTTCCGGATCGCCCGCAGGACCACACTATGCTGGTCTTGGTACACTCTCTTAACTTTCGCTTTGATTCCACAGTGATATCGCTGACCAGGGACTCGAATCCTTTAGTGCAGTGCACCCATTCTTCCGTAGTAATGAAAATTTTTCAGGCTAAGGGCGTAACACATTTTTCTACAAATCAGAGCTGCTCGCCTGGATCTTACTTATGTACAGATGGCGCACCTCACTTCCATGGTTGGAGAGTACTTCCGTAGATTTGCTATCAGCGTTAACTCATCCGGTCATTCTCTAGCCAGTCTGGACCAGAACTTGGCTTTGCTACACGGTTCGCTTAAGGTCAGAATTATCGTGGTGCGGTACCTTTATTTGGCAACTGAATGAAAATCTAGAATCCAGGACACAATCACATGGTTTCATGACAAACTGAGACTTCAGAGGTCACTGCACGGTCTAGATTCTTCTCAGAGCCGCCGGGCTGTACATAACTGGCATCACCAGTATCACTCATTAAGCTCAATTTCCCATCAACGAGAGAAAAAACTAAGTTCGTCCGCGAGGAAGTCGCACCGGTCAAGTTACAATTTAAATACAAATGGCCATATAATTATCTCATTATCAGGTATTTCCAGACACTGCTGATTACTGATTCACCCTAGTCTGCCACCGATGCCAAAAAAGATAATTCAGCAGCAGGTAGTAAGTAATCTGTCTTTGCTGAGGGCAGTTCCAGACTGGTATACATGGAAGTTGGGTCCCTTGGACCCAATTCGATATGGACTGTACTTGGCATGACATGCAGCTAGAAAGATGAACTCTGATTCCCGGTTTTCTGGAGCATGTATATTAATGTGCTTCCCAATGGGAACGAGGAAGTTCCCATCTACTGCTCCCAGACAGTAGTGGGATTGCCACGTGTCACTAAAGTCTTTGGCGGCTTGAGCTCTTGCTCGCAGGAGGGACTATAACACTTTCCAGATTACATCACTTCTGATGCAGCTGAAAGTAAACTTCAGACGCTCATAGAACTGAAAGCATACGTCTCCACTGGCGCAGTATCTGAAAGAAAGTAAAACGTTAGACCATTTTCTAGCCAATGTATCGACAGCAGTTTAAACAAATAGAAACATCACTGACAATAGGTTTCCAACGCAGTGCATACAGTTGGATGCAGGATATTTACGTATAGTTGCAAGGTTGGGTACAGTTTGGTAGTTGATATTTCTATTTTGTTTTCTTTTCCTGAACAGAATTCAATTTATCACAGAGACTGTAATCCTGATCGGCTCCAACGAAGCATACCTTTACTATAGGCTACACAGCCTGTGTCATGCCATCGATGGAGTTCTGCAGATTATGCACAAAATATTCGATTTCAGCTGATGCTATACTGTCAGCATAAGATAGCTAGGATCAGAGTACAGAAGAGTTACCCAACCTCGAACAATATAATCTCAAAATTGGCCTTAGAAATATAAGATTTCTTTGCAGTCCTAACTGTCAAGAAGCAAAATCTTAAAGTTTACCTGAAAAAAAAGTTTATGGTCGTATCTTAGATTTCAATACACTGAATTATTTGACTTTGGTAAGAGAATTTATATTTCTTGAACCTTGGGCTCTAACACAGGGGCGGTTCGAAAGGCTTGGGCATGGGGGGGGGGGGGGAGGACTTCAAAATATACGACTGGCTAAAAACACAGCACCACAGGCTCAAGAAATATTAACGTTAGAAATTTTGAAACGTTATGGAAAATGCCATTGTAGTAATACAATAATTAACAAATAAGTAACAGGAATTGGACGATGCCGTTTATGTCAAATTTCGCTGGAGAGAAGACAAGCCTCGGTACCAGCTTCTGACATCTCTACTCAAGACAAACTAAACAGAACGCCGCAGGCAAACTTTTTTCAATCTGAGCAAAATTAAATTACTATAAGACTTCTACCTTTAAATGTAGCTTAGACCCCAAATCTCAAGCTTAAAACCGCACATAAATGATGAACACTTCAACTAAATAGAAACAGGGTCGGACTACGAAAGAGCCGCAGGCAAAATGTGTTAAATCGGCATTTATTGGGCGATATTTGACTACTTCCCAAACAAACTCTTGCTTTTAACGTAGCTCAGATCCCAAGCAGCAGCTTTTACCGTGTGAACCGAAGAAAAATTGAAACTGAGCGCCGCAGGCGATTTTTTTGTAATCCAACATTTTACTGTCATTACTAGCTTTTAAGGTGGCTGAAATCTTAAGGACGACTCAGACGGCGTTTCGCAAAGTATGTTTCGTAAAGTTCGTCGCACCTTAGACGAGAATTCAATCTAGTTAACTTTACGAGATTTTTGTGTGGCAATTTATTCTTGAAAGAAAAAGATTCAAATTATTAAACTTCATCATTTATAAACCATACGTAAATATTTATTGATACTAAAAGTCATGGTTAATATTCAGATGCAAAAAATACGACTAAAAAATCTGATTTGTGGGTGAAATTTACGATTGGTAGCTGCCTGTTTTAGATGCTCTGGACCATGGAGGGAAGTGTCCTCCCCCCCCCCCCCGCCCTTCGAACCGCCCCTGCTCTAGCAGTGACGTTCAGAATATGCATTGCTGGCCTAATAAGCTTGACAGGACCGAATTCAAGCACAAAGATGAAAGCCCAGAGAGGTACCACAAATAAAATTTATTGAAAGAATAGGTAAAACGGATACATCGACTACAATGCTTTGGCAGCTGTATTTCTGCCCTTGTTGGCAAAGGTCCTTATCACGCTCTTGAACGTCAGGGAAAACTTTGGTAAGAAATGAACCCGCAACAACACTAAGAAATTACATGACCGCAGGTTCCTTTCAACCATTCCCTAATGTCACCCCTGACGTTCAACAGCCTGACCAAGACCCTTGCCAAGAAGGGCCGACATATCGCTGCCAAAGCATCGCTGATACGTATCCGTTTTATCCATTTGTTGAATATATTTATTTATTTATTATTATACATGGCATTAAGCTTTTAGCTTGTCGTCAATGTACTCCCGCATGTTTCCCAGTCAGCTTGGACTCAGTTCCAGTTTTATTCATAAAAGAGTGATACCGTCTCACTTTTTATGGCCACATCATAAGGCCTGGAAATGGGTGGGGCTTAATAGCAATTCATATTACATTTCAAAGAAACGAGCCAAAACACAGCAGAAAAAGGAGGGATGAAAAGACATAACAAACCATAACAAGAGCTACGAGCTCATATGGCACTTGTTAGGAGTAGGTGGTGTGAGAAGCGAGAAAGTGAATCTGAGTATTTTTCCGGGAATTCCGATACCCCTCCCCCCGTGCTCGAATCCGATCCAGACCCTAAAATATGTCGACTACGTCAGACAATCTGTCTACTTTCCAAGTTTCATTCCAATAACTTCACTCGTTTAACAGCTATGCAAGCCACAACATTTTAGGGACTCCCCCCTACTGTGGCCGAATACGACTCGGACACATACTAACATCTCTTTTTCCCGTCCATCAAGTTTAACTCGAATCGAAGCATATCTGCAAATTTCCGGTTCCCATTTCATCCTCCTCCTACCTTGGTCGAATCCGGTTCGGACACCAAATGACAAATCTAGGCTGCATAAACTGGTTGCATTCCATTCTGCCCATCCGTTTGGTTTTTGTACATGTCACAAAGTTTCCGACCCCCCCCCCCCCCCCAACTGCCCCAACCATGGCCGCATGGGTTCGTAGACAAGCTTTGCATATCTAGGTCATCAGTTCTTATCACCCATAAAAGTTTCACATGAGTCGGACCATTTTTCGCAACCTACGTTAATCAGTAATTTCCGGATTCCTCCTCCTTCTACTCCCCGAAAAATGGTCGGACCAGGACCGGCAGTCTTCCTGTGTCGGGTCCTTAAGTCTAGTTTTATCGTCTTTCGTACATGTGGAAGTATCCTATCTCGCGAATCGCGATCACCAGGATTCCGGGAAATCCACTCCGGCTCCCCCCAAAAAGCCCCGACATGATCTGGCTCCGTCAAGAACGTATCTAATACTTATGCTTGTTCTTCCCACCAAATTCCATCCCGATCCCTCGACATCAAGCGTTTCATACAAATTCCGGTGGCCCATTCCACCCCCCCCCCCCCCAATTATCGGATCCGGCCCCGACTTGACATGGAGCATCTGAGACAATAGTCCTTTCTACCTGCCAAGTTTCATTCAAATCTGATCGCCCGTTCCAAAGTTATAAATCCTACTAGATTCCGGATTCCCCATCCCACCACCACCCCTCACGATGTTATAACAGTGCGAACGACTATTCTCAAGTCGGTCTATTCGGATCTCTAATATTCCTGTCGAGTTTCATCATCTTATTACACCATGAAGTACCGAACTCGCTGGATCACCAGAATCCCCCCCCCACTCCCTCCACAGTGCCCGAATCCGGTCCGGTTATGTCAATTATCTGTCTAGGACTTGTGCCTGTTCTTCCCACCAAGTTTCATCCAGATCCCTCCACTCTAAGCGTTTCCCAAGATTTCTGGCTCCCCCTCCAGCTCCCCCCAAAGTCACCGGATCCGGTTCGGATTTAAAGTGGGTCGTCTGAGACACGAGGTCTTTCCAAATAGCAAGTTTCATTTCATCAAAAGTTTTTAAATACATCAAGATTCCGGATTCCCCCTCCCTCCACTCCCCCCAAGATGCTCCGACCGGGGAGGTGACTATTTCCAACTTTATCATTTGGGGTTCCTGATATGCCTGACAAGTTTCATTGTCCTAGCTTATGTGGAAGTACCCAAACTAGCAAAACTCGGACCGACAGACAGACCGACGGACGGACAGAAATTTCGATCGCTATATGGCACTTGGCCGAAGGGCAAGTGCCATAAATACTAAACAAACAACTGAAAAGAAAAAAATCCATTACTACACGACCTTCCATCAGCAAATTAGATCAAATTTGATCATACAAATACTGGAGCAAGGAATTAGCAAAATTTCCACCATTCTTTCACTGGGTCTATAAGCTTATTTAAAGTTTAACTGAAAAGCCAACTTATTTCTGTATGATTTATCTGGACTCAATGCATTATTTCGCTTGTGTTAATGTAATTTTTTTCGCTATTTGCTCTATTATGATGTTCAGGATACCTACGACCGTCCTCACAATGCAAAACTCTACTATGAAGCAGAAAATTTGAATCTCAATACAATCACTGCTTTTCAGTGTCCAGTGATCAGCTTGCAGAAGGTAGCTAACTGGGCGAACACTTATTTTTTGTAAACTTTTTTCATCAAGACAGGTACAAGCACATCGAGGTAACATGAGTCAGAAAGGAAAATTCCACTCTTATGAAAATATATTACTGGTGAATAAGCGAGCAACAAAGTAACAGATTTTCATCGAGTCTTTGAGCCTCTTCAAGTGAATAACTGATGGGTAACTAGATTGTCCTGCCTTAGTCTTTTTCAGTTGAATTTTGTACAACTAAGTAATGGATAGTCCTTCACCCAAGCTGACTGTGAATCATATTTGACGGTGCAAAACGGATAAGTCAGCTACATTTTATTAATATAGCTCTAACAAAATGTAGCTGACTTATCCGTTTTGCAATGTCAAATATAAAATAAGTGATGGGAAACTATACTGTTGTATGTCAGCCCTATCTAGTTAAACTTTATTGACTGCATCATTTAACTGTTTATTCACCACAACAGTGAGCCTGGTGGCACAGAAGAGAATTGGAGGTGTAATAATATGTAAAAGAATGTAGTTTCTAGGATTCTCTAGGTTTTCTTTAGTCTTATTTGTATACTTAGGCCATCACTTCAGCCATTGGCTGGGAACAAATTCTTTCACTAAAACAATTCCTCTATCTCTTCCTCACCTGACAGGCTTATGGTTACCATCGAGATGTACTAGCCTGAGCGGCCCATAGATCTGGTAAATCCTCCTCCTCAGCATCTGCCGGTAGCCAGCTACTAGCAGGTCAGGCGTGCTTCTTTGCATTGACTTTATTATCTGCATGCTGGGCACATGTACCCATAAGCCCTGAGAAATCCTTGAACCATCTTGATGCCCCGTTTCAATCAGGAAATCAACATCATTGGCTTGAAAAAAAATAAAAGAAGTTAAAAGAGATGGCGATATTCGCTTGAAAAAAAAGACAAAGTTCAAATCAAATCGTTTTAATAGCATACAGCTAGCCTCCGACTGTCAACATCACAACGGATTACAATCATAATACAATACATTCAAAAAAGTGTCGAGTTAAAATGCTTAATAAAATAAGGGACAAATGAATTCAGGTACCTCTCGGATGATTTCGTTGGCGGGGGCTTAAGTTTTTGAAGACCCAAGGACTTTGTCTGCCCTCTTGTACCGGGTCGCACACACTTCCAATTTTCGAACTCCGGTAAAATGTCCCGATGTTTTTCTGAGCAGAGGCATTTCCAACCAAAATTCATGGTCAGCTTATGCCTTTGCTCCTACAAGGTCGTCAGAGATAAAGTCCTTAGGCCTTCTTCATGAGACTTATAGCAATTCCCAAGGATAATTCGAATAGCCGTTTTCTGAATCACTTCCACCTTATCAGATTGCGATGCTGATAGTTCGGGATGCCAAACTGGACATGCGTATTTTGCATTAGGTCTGATACAAGTACAATAAATAGACCTCATTATTTTTTTACGCAGCATAAACCGGCGGAGAACTGAAAACGAACGAAGAAGTAAAGAACACTTGTAAATGATCTGGTCAACATGAGAGTGCCATCTTAGGTTATCATCGATCGTAACGCCAAGTATTTTTGCTATGTTCCATACACAAAGACCAACATCTTCAAGGTCTGGCAATTTCCTCTTGAGAAACGACACTCGCATAATAAAACTCTTTGGGCGGCAGACAGCTAATTTAACCACATTAAGGTCATGTGCTAAAATACTAAAAATTTGTAAAATAGATAAATCCACAGAATATGGGTTCAAATTGCTCAAAGCAACACCACTTAAATCATCAACGAACTTATAACAGTTCACTCTTCACTTTGCTGTAAGAGTGTGTAAAAGACACTGCGAGTCAGTGTTGCGATGGGTGGTACAACTGCACAAGATTCAGCACTTTTTTCTCTGACCTGTACATCTGTACAACTTTTTTTAGAAGTCGGAAAATCAGTACAATTACGTTGAACTGGTACAAAATCAGTACATTTTCTTTAGAACTAAAAAAAAGAACTTGACTTATCGTACTAATTTAGCTAGAGCTATAACTCGGAAGAGTCATTTCTCGTCTGTAACTCAAGAATCAAGTCGAATTTCTTCGCAGCCCAACCCCTTTTCCTTTCTCACAGATTTTGTGAGACTTTGCAGCTCCTAGTTACACAGGTTTGGCATAACTAATTTACCTCGATAGACACATTTGGTCCTGAGCACTCCTTCCTGCCAAGGCTCTATCCCCAAAGACACAAAGGTGCAGAAAAAGGTGGATAGAAAAGAAAATGGGAACTAATGGGAGCAAAGAAAGAAAAAAAAAGCAAAAAGAAAAATATTGTATAGACTAGTGGAGTGACAAAATTGCTTTTTTGGAGTCTGGTACGTTTTTTCCCGGAAAGTACATTTTTAGACGTATGTCTAGTCTGCGTCTAGAACAATTAAAAAAAAGCATTATCGCAACTGCTGCAACTACGCCAGTTGGCATGGCAGTCTCATAGACTCAAGTTAGTTTTGTCTCTATGGTGGGGCTGGGTGGGGCCAGCCTGGATTGAAGAACCGGGCATCTGAATTAGAAATTCATAAGTAGCCTATAAGCACTTGGGGAAACATGCCACAAAATTGAGGAATCATGTATGACTGGAAAAGTTTGACCATTTGGCATACAGTCATGAATCTCATGAACACAGGAGATCAGAAACACAACTTGTGTTTCTGAAAGTATCTAACCTTATCTCAAGAGGGTTCTTGGGTAGCAAGCAAAAATGTGTGCTACTGCAGCAGCTGAACTCACTCTGCTATATACAGATCTCACATCTTCAAGATCTAAATGAACTACCTTCTTCTTCAAACTTCAAAATTGATCATGCTTACATTGAATTTAAATTCTCTGCCTTTCCAAATTGCGCTCCATAGCCAGCCCATAGCAGAAACAAATCTTCAATTATTGCGTGAAATTTCCCTTTGATATTTTCTAGTGAACCTTACCTGTGATATTTCCAAGTGAACAGTGAATTTTCTCTTTCATATTTCCCCATGAATTTTACCTGTGATATTTCCCATTGAATTCTACCATTGATTTCTCGTTTGAAGTTAGCGGAGCGGCACCGTGAAATTTCCCTTTGATATTTCCCCGTGAATTTTACAATTGATTTCTTTGATCGAAGTTGCGTGAATTTTACCCGTGATTTTTCCCAATGAATTTTCCCCATGATTTCTCCTAGTGAATTCTACCATTGATTTCTTTCCATCTTCAATCAATATCTATTTTATTTGTATTTCCCTGTGATATTTACTCCTGATTTTTACCTATGATTTTTTCGTTCGGAACATTTTGTCCTATTTGGTATTCCATAGAAGACCGGTTTACAGTGGCGGACTAGTTTGAACACAAACAAAACCGTATACGAATTTTTCTCATAGCCAACTAGTCGGCTTTTCATATAGGAAATTTCTTACAGTTGCCAACAAGTTGGCTAGTAACCGCGAGGTGTATATGTACGATTAGATATTTAGATTTTGTATATTTACACGACAATTTCTTATATTATCCAACTAGAGGTGTCCCATCTCATGTGTATCAGTGGGAATCTCATTATTTTTGGACTCCCGCTCATGATTTTGAAAATTTCCTAGTGGAAACACTAGTCGCGTTTTTTGCAGATCGACTGGCGATTGGGACTTGTTCCCGGGTTCATGCAGTTGACCGTTTTTTGTCGCTTGATAGGGGAGCGAGAACAACCCTTCGAAAAACGGTCTAAATCAGTCAATAATCAGTCCATCACCACAACTCTTCCCTCGGCAGTCTCTGAAACTACTGCAGTACTGGCGCTTCCTGAGGTGTAAATTTTACGTTTTTGGGTCCACATGTTTCAGTTTTCAAAATTTGGCACCAAGTTTGACTGGACCTCCAAGAGAAAGGTGCATCGGATCGACTGTTGACTTTGTTCCCAGTCGATGTCCAGTCAAGCGACAAAAAACGGATCGACTGGACCTCCAGTCGACAGTCGATCGCAAAAAACGGCAACTTTCGTTCCAAGCGATTGCAAAAAACGCGACTACTGCTTTCGATCCGGTCCCGTGGACATCTACGTCTCTAGCTAGTCTCTCACTGAAAGCCAAAAAAGTCTAGCTGAAGAAAATAAAAACAGGACCCTGCTATTGAACATTGCAGCCATGAGCTTCAAGAAAGCTGTGAATTACCTGACCGGTAAAGAAATGCGGGAATACCTTATGAGGTAATGCATCATTTCAGCATTCAAGCAAACCTCTCCAACTGCTTTTACATAAATGGCTCATCATTAGCTGCATTTTTGCCATCATCCAGCTAGCCGACATACAAGATTTCCCACTATATGTTGTTTCTTCCTTCGGTTAACTGAACTGAGTTTTTATAAGCTGTTTTTTGGCCGTGTTTGCTGGTCGGTTAACCGACCTGTGGACTGAGGCAGGAGCTCCATCTACTGACCTACGGCCATATGCTCTTGGCGTGGTACAAAATTAAAAATCCTCATCGGAGAGATAGGCGTGGCCGACTGGATGATGCCGTTTTTTCTTTCAAGCAGTTCTTTAGGGCTCATTCGAAACAACCAGCGAGACTAAAAATGCTTAATAGTGGTAAAAAGATAGGTTAACCAACCTATGGAGAAAAGGCAAAAAATGCAGCTATTAGTTATGACATGTATTTTTTTGCGAATGCTATTATTCTCAAAGTCATTTTCTTGTAAATAGCCTAATCTTTGAATAGCTAAATAATTGGTGACATCAGAGTTGCTGTTGAGCTCGAGCCACTCAAGGCATGACATTTGTTAAGCCATGCTCTGTCAGCAGAGTTGGACAAAAATGAATCTGCCATGGAAAGCTCTTGTAGAGCTCAACATATTTCCAGGAAGATGGGATCGTCTGGTGACATTTTTGTGTGGATGGCATCTTCTATCGAGCTCAACAGGACATCAGCCATTTACGCAAAAATTACCCCTTAGTAATGGCAGCCGGAAGCCCCAGGATCTGGTTGAAAGGCTTGTTTTAAGCTCTGCAGAACCAGATGTAAAACTATACACTGCAAGATAAGGCTCTGTTGCTTTTGCAAGATCAGTGCATAACAATATCCCACGACAGTACATTAGTGTATTTTGATAACCTGTACAACCATTAAACCAAATCATCAGAGAGATGACAATCTGACACAATCAGCAACAAATTGGTAACTTGCAATTCTGCTATTGATCCTATTCAGGTTTTCCAGGTCCAGAATACCTATTCAGGTGTTTTCAGAGGCCCTTCATTACTTACTTTGGCTAACTAATAGTTAGCTTTAGTCACAGTAAGGGTATGAAAATGGCAAAGTTCAAAGTCAAAAAACGTTCAAGCAAGCATACCTCAACTATACCTTACACAAATCATGATTTCAATTTTTGTTTTAAAAAACAGTGGTTGGTTTAATAGGTGGTGATTTTTACTATCTGCTAGACAAACAGCTGGGTTTGGTCTACTTTGTGTGTTTAGTTACTAGCTCAATAATCCTAGTCTGGTATTAGCTGCCCCTGTCAAGTTTCCCATT
Organism: Branchinecta lynchi; assembly: GCA_023053575.1. NCBI lineage: Eukaryota > Metazoa > Arthropoda > Branchiopoda > Anostraca > Branchinectidae > Branchinecta > Branchinecta lynchi. The sequence continues at coordinate 11,796,238 of JAKZAP010000006.1, forward strand.
TATAAGCCTGGTAGATATCTGTCTAAAATCAGTAGACTTTGCACTCAAATAACAGTACCAGTATAAAGGAAAATCGAGTTCATGACTGCTAGTGAAGAAATGAACAGAATGGCAGTTATAGAATCAATAAGAAACACAACAAAGGTGTTACACCTCGAATTCATTGTGGTTTAAGATTGTTTGTGAGAAACCTAGCACCTGCATAGAAGGGTTGTAAAAGGTGCAAAGATATCCTCTCCACCAAAGCAGGATGAAAGAATCGTGAAAATCATGAACAGTCAGTTTGGTCACAAATAAGAATAAACAGCAATCACCAGAAGGCTTAATTTAATGACATATCTAAAATGTTATATGAAAGATGAGGAAAAATCAAAGCTAAGGGGAGCTGATAGTACAATTACAGTTGATAGCCAGATTTGTATTCTCAACAATGTATGCAACATTTTTCTGCTTCTGTTGAACAATTGCTAACTTGGACATACTCATTTCATTGTCAAAAATAAAAGTTGGGGCAAAGTCTCTCCCCTTCTCATTTAAATTAATGGGTAGGGACCACAGAATGAAATTTTATTTGATCTAGGGGATACTCAACCTGAAACAAAATACTCCTTGAGCCCAAGCTGACTGTGAATCATATATTAAAATAATGCATAAAACGGATACATCAGCGACGATGCTTTGATAGTGATATTTTGGCTGTTATTGGCAAGGGTCCTAGTCAGGTTCGTTCCTTCCCGAGCGTTGTCCGTGACGTCCATCCTTATACATTGTTTGAATACAACCTAAAACATCCAAGAAATGTGAATGTGTCCTCTCTTGACAAGCGGAGCTGGAGGATTTAAGCTCCCTCTTATGAAAATAACTTCTAGAAAGAAGGTGTTTTGTATATATTTGAAATGGCTTGTTTCCAGTATGTAATATCTTCTGTCTTATGTAGAATGCATGTAACTAAATGATGACCTAGCTACAGCCTCACATGTTTGGGCACTAGGTCCGAATCATAACCCAAAATGGATACTTCACGTATTCGGTCACCCCTAGCTGACTGGAAATCATGTTTGATTGTGCCAAACCAAATCTGCATTTTCCTTTGACTCATCTTGGCAAGGGTCCTCCCCAAGATGTATCTAAAAATATGAACTCGCCATCGCCTCACAGTTATTATTAACCTATCAGCGGGTTTCTACCATACACGTTATGACAGGCCCCTAAAATGTGGCTGCAAATTGTGATGATTATCACCACCTGGACTCACGAAAGTTTTAGGTCATGTCCCAGCGGTTGTTGGCTGGCTCAGAGATTAAAATTATTCAAGCTGCTTACATGATCTTTGGGATTGAGATTACTTCAGATAAATTTTTTGTTAATACTAATACTGTCATTCCTGTGCATGAGTTTGTATATTCGTACTGCAGGATAGACAAATATGCCTTAAAGTCCCTTCACTGATTTTTGTTTTGCTTTACTGGGTCTTCGATATTATTCTTGGACTCGGAAGCTCCTGTCTTTTTCCCAAGAAGACTTCATGTTCTCAAATTTTAGCACACATTTTTGGGGACCAGCCTTCACCTGGTTCATACCGATGGCTGCTATAGCAGATACAAGAAAAGGCCCTGAAATTATCAGTGGAAAAATGACCTTAGGTATTTCTTTTGGAGGCTAACTGTCACAAGGCCTGAGCTCTAGATGTGTAGACTCCACTGTGCTACCTGTTTTTCGCCTGAATATTACCTATGAATGTATCGTAAACCGCGCTTCTAGCAGCAAGACTGTGTTGCCTGATGACATTGCCAGCTATGACACCTGTTACTTAACACCCCTATCCTAGTTCTAGTCTATATGTTTGCAAACCGTCTTGCGCTGTGAGAAAAAAAAACATACTGGATGCAAGAGCCCCTGTCATATGGTGAAGTAGTATCGTGATAGTTTATATTTCAGTGATTAGAAATTTTGCCAGAAAAAGGTAGAAAACATTCCAGTAATACATCCCAAATGTTTGTTCTTGTGACGGGAAGAACCTTGTCTCCACCTGTTACCTGGCTGCACCCTGGATCTGCACTGCTTGCATGAAAGTCGATGTTTCATAGTGAGAACTGTTTGTAAGCTTTTCTTTTTGTTGTTTGTGTTTTTGAGGTTGGGTTTGTTCGTGAAGAGAAAGATGGGGCTCGTGCCTTTTAATCACAAGAGGGCTCCTGTCTTAAAGAAGAAGAAAACCGGAAGAAGTCCTGCCTTTCCCTCATCTTTTTTATTTTTTTTTGTAAAATGAAGAACCCTACAGCCCGGAGATATTGGATAGGAAGCCTACTGAGTAGAAGGGCATTGATTGGTCCTACATTGTGGTGTTTCTTTGTTTGTCCTATCGTTAGCTAACATACTTCTCTTTCTAGCCTTAACCCTGTATTCAGCCATTTTCATGCGGTTTGCCTGGAAAGTAAACCCTCGAAATCTGCTCCTGCTAGCTTGTCATGTCACCAATGAAACAGCCCAGCTAACTCAGGGATACAGATTTGTGAATTATCATTACATAGAGAAGAAAAATGTGCACGAGTCGGAGAGTGCTTAGTTATCTGTGGCAAGTAGAAATGCCTTAATGCATTGCAATGCATTGATGGAGGCTGTGACAGAACAAACGCGAAAGTAGAGGGTCTAACCCATGTGTTGAGTTGTGCTTTAACCGGTTTTCCATCTAGTCATTTATTTGTTGTAAGATTTGTTAATCTTAATAGGAATCGTCTGGAGTGGTTGGTTAATCTTGATAGGAATGGGGAGGGATATAGCTTGATACGAAGGGGTCCTTTAGATCACAGCAAGAACGTAAAATGATAAGAACTTCTGTCTCTGGGCCCCTGCGTGGGTAAAATCCGCGAACGTGTTGTGTAAATACTGGAGGGTGTTGATTCCCGAGACCTTGCACGTCTTCTGTTTTGGATAGCGCCACAAGGCTAGTGTAAGGAGCGTTGTAGATGGTTGATAATGTAGTTTCGAATACAGTGATACGAGCTCATTTGGTTCGGGAATTTCACAGTTGGTGCAACGGTGCATTTCGGGAATGGAGTGACGAATGTTCTACTACAAAGTTCTTGGTCATATTAAAACCCTAGAAGATACCAAGAAGAGATCTAACAATATTTGCCCTCATCCGTACAGTCACACAAGTTTATCATAATGAACAAGATGGGGTTGAGATGTTACTGTTGTCAGAGACCGTAGATCACCTGTCTAACGAGAAGGCCTAAACGATAGAGTTTACTATTCCCTTATGAGTCGCGAAGTCACTCCTCTTCGATGCAAATCGGGGTTCAGCTTGCGACCTCTTTGTGCCGACAATGAATGGTCCTTCTTCTTAAAGGACCCCTCGCACTATTTACTCTTCAACTACAGTATTTTAGAATATTTGAATAATTTGAAACTATGCTGTGCTTCCTGTTTTAAGCCTTTTCCAAGACCCGTTGACTTTTAGCGAAAACAGGGAAACAATTTACATAACCGGTTTTTCTGATGGAAAAAGTTCTCGCAGACAACCGTCAATAGCGTGATACACATCGAAGGTAGCAAAAGAGCCGTCTTTTGTGAGAAAATCAGCGTGGTTTTGTTAAAGGGGTTAGAATGTACAGTACGAAATTGGGGTGTCCGGGTTTGTATTATGGGTAAGACAGGTCCTTTAACAATAATGACGATCTTGGATAAACGGTCTTGGGTTGGGAAAAAGCATTGTGTTGGCTTGTTTCTTTTCAGTCAAAGCATTCAGTTGTTGGTTCTGAGTATCGTTTACAGATTCTAGTCATTATGTATATTCATGTGAATAAAATATGTATGCTGAGTTTGTGAATAAATAACAATTCAGACTTTGTCACAGAGCATTTTGAGCACCTGCATAGTTTTGATCTCTACTAACCCCCAATTAACCTTCGATCCTTGTCATAACCAAGAGTTTCCTAGATTGCCATTAATGTGAGGTCTACTAAAACCAAATGGCATGATGGATGCAGTCCATTTAATTGCATGGCAAAGTTTAATATTTCACATTCTTATTTCAGCACACACTTCTGGGGACCTGTGGCAAACTGGGGGATACCCATTGCAGCTCTAGCTGATATAAAGAAAGACCCCGAGATCATCAGTGGGAAAATGACCTTCGGTGAGTGAGTCAGCCGGGGTAGTCCTTGGGGATGGGGACAGTTTAGGACTTTAGCCTTAGGCTAACGAAGCTTGGTTCCCACAAGAAGCCAGCCAAGCCAGGTTTAAGGAACGTAACCTAAAGTCCACCGACTAGGGTCTAATGTGACGACAGATGCATATTTATTTATTTATTTATCAGGATAGTTAGTCGTTGGGTGGAGGAGGCGAGAGAAGAGATAATCCGGAATAATCCTTTGGTGTAAGTGTATCTGGAGCGGAACCGACCAAACCGGTCCGGATAATGAGATGACAGAACAGTACGGAAAATATACGCGGGATTCAAGAAAAATACTGGTAAAAAAAAGAAAAATCATTCGGGTAATTTTCCTTCGTTACCGACACACCAGCGAAATAGTGAGTCTGCAAATTCTGGCAAAAGATTAGGGCGTTAAACAAAAACCTCTACCAGTAAAAACCAGGCGTTCACTGCAGACTTTTTAGCGGCGAACCTTGCAGATATACAAATGAGCGGAATTCATACTTGCGCAAGTGAGTCAGCTTTTGGCACTTGTTTGGGGCCACCCTCTGGGTAGGCTAGTAGCACAAGTAGTTATTGAATATGATAACCATTTTCTTTTTTGGCTCCAAGGATATTGCGGCAAAGTAGGGAAAACTGCTGAATCGACCACAACGAACTAAAACACGATCTCAACTGAATGTGAAAGGGAAATCACGAAACATGATAGAAGATAGAGCAGGCAGGCAGCAGGAATTAGAAAGTTGTCGCGAAATGTACCCCAACTTCCGGGAGCTACCCAACAAGAACTAGCGTACCCCCCCATCAATATGCACCACATAAACTTTGAAAATTCTATCGGGACGTGTTCGACTTGTCGTCCTGCAATGTCTTTGACACGCTGAAATGGGAAAGTAGTGCTCTTCGTTTTACTTTGCCGGGGAGCTAATTAAAATTAGTTTAGGAGATAACTCGGTGACCAGCGGTTTGGTCGAAGGCCTTTTGGCCAGGAGGAGGAAATATGCGGCCCTCTTAAAGTCTCACATACTTTATTTTCTAGCTTTGTGCTGCTATTCCGCAATATTCATGAGGTTTGCCTGGAAGGTTCAACCTCGCAACCTCCTACTTTTCGCCTGCCACATGACCAATGAAGCCGCCCAGCTGACACAGCTATACCGATATGTGGATTACAACTACGCTCATAAGAAAGCCGAAGTTGAAACAGCTGAAAGTAACTGATTTACAGAACTAAGAAGTTAGGAAAAATAATGGCCTTGAAGGTCTTTTATAGTAGTGGTGAAAAGTGCAAATACTGCACAGATGAAGTCGGTGTTCCGGTGTTTTAGTGAGCGCGCGGCGACTGTAGCGCTTGTTACCCCGCGTGATGATTTTACTTATAGTAGGCGCAATTGTTGCAGTCTTAGTAGTTTACTGGTGTCTAGTGTTTCCCCAGTAAAGAGTTTTTGGATTAACCATTTCCCGGTGGCTTCTTACTAGAAGCTGCCTCCCGACAAGGTTCGGGTTAGTTCGCACCGGTGAGGAAAAACCTGACACCGGTGAATCCGAAAACGGTTTACAACAGCAGGGAGCAGTCACCAGTGAATCCGAAAAAGAGACCACCAGTGAGTACTCAGGTGGCACAGGACGCAGCTAGTGATTTTGTGTTCTGAAATATGATGACTGCCAAGGAAGTTCTGCTGTAGTTTCTTACAGTTGATAGAACAATAGTGAAAGGTAATAAAGTGAGAGAAATGGAGTGAGTATCCTGTTCCAGACGTCGTTGCCTGGAAATCCATAGTTACTGTGACACCTACTGCAACTAGTCACCGATGGTATTACTCGAATCTCTGCATGCTCAAATGAAGAGTTCAAATCAAAATCCCCAGGAAAATCAAACAAGTGGAGGCGCGAAATACGATTTTGCTTCTTAACTGCAGATTCGATGTCGGGTACTCCAACTGGGTAGCTGTTATTTTGACTCAGAAATAAAGGTCTAGTCAGAACTCTTGCTTTTCCTTTGATTTGTTTGTGATGAATGGCATCACCAGCAAAGAAGCTGGGGGGGGGGGGGGGGGGTATCGAGCTTCTCGGCCAAGGGGAAGCCGCCTAAGCTCAGACAAGAAGACAGGGATGCTTCCAAATCTAAGGGAGTATTTCTTCCACCCAAGCTGGCTGCGGATTGTGTTTTATGTTGTTAACATTCTCGCTTGCACAACTTAGAAACTTTGTCCAAGAAAGATGGGAAATCTCCGTCTTTCACTTCCGTCAGCTTGCTCCGAAGAAATACATTCCCGATTGACTTCCGCAAGCATGCCCCCTTGTATGGGTACGAATGTTGTCATCTTTGCTAAACTGTTCCAAAAACTTTAGCCCCCACCCCCACCACCAGCAAGGGTTCCGTGGTCTGTTATACAGACTACAATATTTGCGAAAAGTTGTCCATTAAAAAGAAGGACGCTACAATTTGGTAACAGAAGGGTCATGGAAAATCTAAGAGATAAGGAATAATCAAGGCTCTTTTCAACTTGCACTACTAACTCTCTAGCTCTACCTTTTGTTTGATCATCTCTCTGCTAACGGTTTAAACAGGTGCACAACCTTGTTGAACCGAACAATGTGCACTTCCACTTTTCTCTCAGAACTGAATCCAGGTTCCGAAACACAAATCTGTGCACCGGTCACCACATTTATTAATACTGCAAACCGGTTAGTCCTCTTACACTTCGCAGATCACAGCTTAGATCACAAGTACATTGACTTAGCGGTAGAACGAGTTACCGGGAGTTTGCGAGTACGGTGGGGGGCTACCCATCTGTGAGGAGGGAGGGGAGTATCGACCATAGCTTGTGTCGTGGTCGACGGTCCATAGTCTAGTTCCGGTAGGACTGAAGGGGGAGGCCGGACTAGAGCCTGAAACAAAGAAGACTATGAACTCGTCTGTGGTGTCCTACGGACTGACGTAAAGACAACTTCTCGGCAAAACTTACTAACTATGTATCCGACAATCGAGGATAGGTCTGTACTGACGGATGCGATTTAAAGCACAAAAGACACGGTGTTCCTAGGTGATGAACTTAGGTGCAGCCGGTTCTCGGTAAAAAACAGAAATGCTGAGAACCCTGACCAAGAACACTGATTGGGGGGGGGGGGGGGGCTAGAGGTAAAATAAACGTGCTTTTTGGCTTGGGTGGACGTAGCCAGAACAGGCAACTAGGTATAGAACCAAAAACTTCTTGATCAAGTTAATGACCGTCGAATGGAGCGTAAGAAGCCATGCTGATGTTTTTATCTCTGTTTGCTGCGATCAGGAAACTCGCAGCCCTACATTTAAACTTAAAGTGCCGCCGTAATTTTCTTACCTGGTCGCAGTGGGGAGGTCTTAGGCGAAACGAAAACCTTTGCCTCGTCCGAAGTCACCCGGTAACCGGTGCCCCGTAGACAACGTAGCCCTGGAAGAAAATAATGAAAGACGCTGATCAGCTAACGACACGGGCCTGTTGAATGAGTAACTATACCGCGTCTAAAAACTTACCGTATTAACGTACACTTACGTTTTGGGATCTCAAAAAGCTGTTATCTCAGATGTTCCATGTCAAGTCCGGAACGGATCCGATACCTGGGGGGGGGGGGGGGGGGGTGGAAGGGGGCACTGGATTTTTTGTGAAACGCTTATTGGGTCAATGGATCGGGATGGAATTTGGTGGGAAGAACAAGCATAAGCATTACATACGTTCTTGACGGAACCAGATCATGTCGGGGCTCTTCGGGGGTAGTTGGAGTGGATTTCCCGGAATTCCGGTGATCGCGAGATAGAATACTTCCGGATGTGCTAAGGACGATAAAACTAGACAGGCATATTAGTGACATGACCAAAGACCCGACACAACCGGCATCGTTTTTTTTTTTACTTGTTTCTAACTGTTTTTAATTGCCTATTTGACAACCTTCAGCTGGGAGTAAACAGAAATAAAGCGCTTCGCAGGAAACCATCCAGAGGGCTCACTGTCGCTATGAAGCCTGTCTTTGACCTACCGTGGCGCATTCTTCAGAACTTTCAATCCACGCACAATTTTTTGGCACTACTTACATATGCTTATCAGTTCAATAAACCGTTTCAAGAAAGTGACTAGTTCCGCAAACGCCAGTCACACAAAGTATAGCTAAGGGTAATGGTACCAACGACGCGAGATTGCGGCCAGAAGAGTGTCTTCAAATGTCCACTGAAGGGCTTGTCCAACTTCCAACCATGGGCATAATGGGCATTCCAGTTCAGTTTCGACGGAAGAAAAAAAAGATCCACTCCTATGCATTAACTCTCGCCATATCTGAAAGCAAAGCATACGACCTGGACCTATTACACCCACTATTGACGAACATCGCTAAAAAACTTTGTTTCTGATTGGTTTGTACGATCTGCAACTGCGACTGAACCAATCCAAAACTCTCATTTGCGAATAAACCGTAACATGCACCACACTAATTCAGCCTCACAGAGCGTGTTCCACCCTACTTACCGTAGTTACTATACACATGACGTCACGAGTTCTGGCTTTTTGCCGTTAAGGCTGGAACGATTTTTCTATTTTCCAGCAGAATATCGTACCACGGGAGAATCCGACCAATCACGTTGCAGAGATGCGTGTTACCACACTTACTACGGTCACAAACATGGTAAGCAAATAGTTACTCTACTAGTTACTATTTCGAGAGGGTTGGAGGTCAGCGTAGTAACTTTTCGTGAGGATGGAACCGAAATAAGCCTCGTTCGATTTAGCCTTGTCCCGGTCATGTCTCAGTCCTGTCAGCCAAATGCCGTTTTATTTAACGGCCTTGTCCGCTTAATGCCGTTTTGTTTGTCCTGTCAGCCGACAAATGTCAGTGCCCTGTCAGACAGGACGCCGTGAACTATAGGCGTGTTCTCACCGTTCCCCGAGGACTCCACTTGGGGAGTCGCCGCGTTTTTGTTTGTCCCGGGGACTCATTCCCCGTATTCTCGCGAGCCCCCACGGACGGGGAATGCTCCGGTTATCATCACCATCATCGAAAAGGACTCCCTTTCAGATTCGGAGGGGAATCAGTTTTTGCTGGTGTTGGTGCAATGTAAAATTAATTAAAAACACTCAGACAAATAAAACCAAAAATAAAGTGGGTCTAGACTAATTTCGTTAACTGCATATTTTTGTTTCGAACAAAATCCATTTTGGAAGCATTCCCCATGTTCTCGCTGTTTCTGTAGGCGGAGTCCACGTAGAGCGACTCCATCTATTCTCGCCGTTCCCTTAGATTCCCCGAGAAGTCCTCGGCGAACGGCGAGAATACGCCTTATGACATGCTCTCGGAGCAAGTTGCGGTCCTGTTTCGGGTAGATTTCTCAACTGCGTTTTATTTGCGACGCTTGTCCGCTGAGTCATTCACCTGACAAGGCTAAATAAAACGGGTCTAAACCGTGACAAGGCAGTAACAAGAAGACAGGACCGAAACAAGGGGGACTCAAATCGAACGCGGCAATAGTAACAAATAGTTACTATTGTTAGAAGGGTGGAACACGCCCTGATTCAGCCGCACAGTTTAAAAAAAAAAACTTACCGCCGAAGATGATCATCAGCGTTGCCAGACCAGTCAGCATCGTTACAAACCACAACTGATAATCCTCCAGCAGTCTGAAAATCTCCCCAGCCCAAGAACGTTCCCGAACGGGAATGGAACACCTGTCTCTATCCGTCAGCATCAGACGGACATGGACGGGAATTGTGACGGACTGTCCCGTTTGAGGGGAGAGAACTGAAACGGATAGCTTGGCGCCGTCCTCAAGGGTCCAGTAATCGGGACGGAGTTTGATCGGGACGACGAGAGCTGATGGCTGACGGTACTCGGGCACGCCAACGGTCAGAAGTGTTGGGTCGCTGGACCGGACCTGCAAAACAAAAAAGTGTCCTTAGAAAAGTTGTTCTATCTGTTCACATTCGCCACCCACCTAACGCGGGAATTCAGAATTGCGTGTTCCATGAAGTAATGCAGAACTGTTCCACTTTCACTATGATAACATGTGACACTGACATAAATCTGTGCTCAACTGATATTGCTTACTTGGAATATTTTTTTCTTGGATATGACAATTCATCAATTGACTTCTTCTGTTTTACTTTTAACAGCAAACTCATTAACAATTATTAATCAACAGAATCCAACGAAGACTGATCCAACAAAAATGACGGATCCGGCCATGAGAAATAAAGCAATGAAAAGCTGCTGAAGAGGGAGAGGGTGTAACAGAACGCACCTGAACTTCCTGCAAGATTCCCTTGACACCACTTATTAGCAGTGACAGTTCCGTCTGGAGATTCGTGAAATGTAGTTCTTGGTTCTGAAGATAGATGGCTGGCCTGAACTGTACTTGGGTCGAGTTAGCCAAACTGGCAGTTCTTCCTTGGACTGACAGCAGTAAGTCGCTGTCGACTCCGCTGTTGCTTGCCGAAGGACTGGAAGCTACTTCAACAACACAGACGTACCGCCCTGTGGAAAAATAGCAATTAAGATACTGCATAAAGGTTATGGTAAGTAAGTAAGTAATTTATTTATGACCCGCCATTTTGAAAAGGCGGAGTAAATAAAGAAAAAAAATAAAAGAAAATAAACAAAACACATAAACACACAGAAAGAGACACTTAATTTTCAATCTTCGGTCAGGAAGCAGTGGACGACGTCGTGCGCTGGTTGGGCGATTCTGGATAGCGATGAGGAAACATCCAAAAAGGTCACACTTTCATCTTGAATTTCTCCGTCAATCTCATCTTTCTTTCGCAGAACATGAGTGACGCCAGAACGAAATAGTATAGAAGGAGCGCAGAAGGTGCTGTACAAATTTCCCAATGCTTTACGATTATAGCGCCCTCCGTTGGGGACGATGCGCACATTGGCGCTGCGGATTGATTTATAAACTTCTTGAACAACCGAAGAGCAAAATTTTGACAATGAAGATTTGAACGTTATGCCGAGCCACCGTAGAGAGTCTGTTGATTTGACGATGAACGATCCAAGAGATATAGAAGCTTTGGATGCATTCGAACCATTTGACGAAGGGATGAAATGCAGGTACTCACATTTTGACAGGTTAACTTCAAGGCCAATTTTGAGAAGTTCCGACGACAGCTTACTTACATTTTTTGTGAGTGTGGATCGACTACGGCTTACTAAGAGCAAGTCGTCCGCGTAGGCTATGTAGCTGAAGGCATAGTCTTTATAGAAGTAAGCAGGATGCAAAGAATCGAGACAAGAAGATATAGCCGATTTGAAGATATAGGGAGATAAGACTCCCCCTTGGCGAACACCAGTTCGGACAGGAATACTCTCTGACAAGCTACCTTGCCATTTGAACCTTACTGAAGAATGACCATACCAAAATTTTAACAGATAGACAACAGACAGATTCACGCCAGAAGTAATGAGAGAAAATAGGGCCTGGGAATGCGTTATATTGTCAAAAGCACCAGCTATATCTATAGAACATATATGTATAGAAGACTTGTCGCGGGTAGCCTGTTTCATCATTTTTTTCAATATGTGATGAGCGTGCGCACAACTGGCGCTCGAACAGAATCCAAACTGCATTGAACCAAAGCGATATTTTTCAACTATTTCTGGAAGAAGGACGTATTCCAGGATTTTGCTTATGGTACAAGAAACTGTAATTGGCCGATAGCTTTTGCAAAGGTCCGCGTCTTTCCCTCGCTTAAATCACCGATGTTATAGTACCCAAGAGGAAACTATTCGGAACCAAACCCTGGCATAAACAAATTTGAAATAGAAGCTGAAGGTGTTGTGTTAAAGCTGGACACTCAATTTTGATAAAAATCGGCACTAAGGCCATCAGAATCTGTAGAACCAGTTCTTCTTAATTTTCGGAAAGCAATTTCGATGGAAGAACCGGAAGTAACCGGAAGAACAGAAGGTTGAAATATTTTCCTTGGTAGGTATTTAGGAAGTAAGTTTTCAAATTGCTGCTGAATCTGTTTTTTGCAACCACTGAATAGACCACTGTAGCGGCTGGTCCAGTCAGCCATAGTTAGCGCGGAAGGAGGTATAGCTGAACCTTTATCTGTACGAAGGACCTTTTGCCACGCTTTTCTTGTCAGTGGGAGCATCCAAGCCATTCAAACGAGCATTTTTAAGTGAGGATTTGTATTCACGCTTCGTTTTCGCTTTTAGATTAAAGACAGTACCATTCCCTGGACGTCCACAAGCAATCCAAATTTTTAGCCAAAATTTTGCCGTGTTTTTTGCCTTCTTAACTTCAGGACTGACTTTCCAAATAGGTTTCCTTGTACCAACTCGAATTCTCTCAGTCGATACAGCATTATCGGCTGCCAATTTCAAGCAATGGACAAGCTCGCTGTAATAACAATTAATATCAACAGACGAAGTAGTAGCTGCTATACCAGTCTGAAGAAGGCGAAAAGGAACTTTGCAAAAGCGAGAGAAGATTAGTTAACGTAGAAATGTAGAGCAGGGCATCTATACAATTCCAGTTGCGCTTTTATGTCGGCTTACCTATGATATCATTGTGCAAATATCTTATTCTACTCGGATTAAAGGGCTTTTCTTTTTTCCTCGATTTTTTTTCACCCAAAGATAAGTGTCCGAACCAACAAAAACTAAAACTTCCAAATTAATACCGAACAGAGTTGGCGGAAAAGAACATTGGTAAAAAAAGAACACGACCAAAGGTTTCGATGGGATCCCAAAGGGGAATACTTGTCGGACTTCTTAATACAGACAATCGGTTCTTGCACATTTCCAGATCCAGTGAGTATGTAATCTCCAACATCATCACAACATACCCCTTAACCACTTTTATATTTTACGAAAAGGAAGAAGATCAGAGAATGATTCGTAAACTTTCGGATTTCAACCGACTCCGACCGGAGTATCCATCTAACGAGCACGTGCTAAATGCAGGTTCACTTTGTCCTTTCCCTAATATTCCTTCAGACTAAGCTGACTGCGAATCATATCTGACCACTTTAAACGGATATGTCAGTTGAGTTTTATTCTCATAGTCCTTTTCCTGTATACCAGACCGTCTGTGCAGCTTCGGTAAACGAATGAAACAAGAAAAAAATAGCCTACACTTTAGAGCTTCAAGTTAATCTGCACGTAGACGAACTTAAATATCATAAACGTCAATGTACTCGCAATAAAAGGGGATCAAGAGCGTGTTCCATCCTACTTACCGTAGTTAGTACGCATGACGTCACGAATTCTGGCTTTTTGCCGTCAAGGCTGGAACGATTTTTCTATTTTCCAGCAGGATCTCACGCCAGGGGCGAATCCGACCAATCACATTGCAGAGATGCGTAGTTACTACGCTTACTACGCTCCCGAGCATGGTAAGCAAATAGTAACTATTAGTTACTATTCCGACAAGGTTGGAACGGTCAGCGTAGTAACTTTTTGTGAGGATGGAACGGAAATAGTAACTAATAGTAACTATCGCTCCAAGACTGTAAACAAGCAATAACTGGAGGTCCTAAGAGTCGTGATGTTTTACAGTTGGAGATTTGATTCCGATCAAGTTAGGGCTTACCTGTTAAGACCTCAAACGCGCTCTTGACTCGGAAGACATCATAGACATTAACTTCTACCGACTTGCTGAACGCTAAATGACAGTCGAAAGGAAGTCGATGACCTTGAGCGAACTTTTCAAGATCTGCGCGGTCACAGAAATCTCCACCAATCAAATTGCTGTCCTTAACTTCGTCAGCGTGGAAAACGACAGGGAATGTGAACACAGTTTTTGAGTCTGCATCAGTGACGTAGATGCGTGGGGTGGACACAAATTCGACCTGAAAAGAACTTAAAATGGAGATACGGTATTTAAGATATACAGGAGTTCAAATTTGTCTACCAATTCTATGATGCAGTAAAAACATAACTGTAATTAAGATCAAATGTAAGTTCTGACACGTTTAAAATGATGAATATATAACTTCAAATGCTGAAATTTGAAAGTTTACAAACAGTCATAGAGGACGATTTAAGTAAAGGGTAAAATAAGTTAAGAAACGGCCTGTGACATTGAAGGAAACCTAGTAGCCAACAGCAATGCTATATAAAGCTCTCGTGAAGCCAATTATGGTGGAGTATGGTCACCGTTAGATCTTTCTTGACAAGCACATCGATGCTACAGAAAGAGTACAGCGACGTTTCACGAAGTTCTGCCCTGCTCTTCGTGACTTGGATTCGTGAGTGGCCTATTTATTTTGCATTATATTCAATTATTATTATCATAAATGGTTGGGAAAAGATGTCCAATAGGAGTCGAAAGAGAAATCCCTTGGTTGATCTTTTTATTTGTAATGACATGTCCAGCACTATTTTTTGTTTGTAAAAGATATTTATGGATAAATAAACGGAATTGTAATTGTAAAATATGAAAAAAGTTACTTTTAGAGTGTTGAAAACAGAAAGGGTCTGTCAATAAAACCGGGACCAAATAAAGTGTGACTCTGATTTTGATGAAATTTGGATATGTTATGGGCCTTAGTCCTAGGATAAGCCCTGTAAAAGGATTCGACAAAATTTTGAACGGTTTCCGAGTTGTGGCCATTTTTAGTGAGCTGAAACTCGAGAAAAAGGCTTGAAAAACGTAAAAAAATGAATTTTATAAAGTTTTTTTTTCTGGAACCGAACATGCTAGTGAGTTCTGGTTTTTGTCTTTCTGATGCGGTTACCTTGAGCTTTTTGATGGGATTTCTTCAAACGACCAGTTTGAAAACTTGTATAAAATTTGAGGGTTTCATTCCGTAGTTCAAAATACGATTTTTGCCAAGTTTGAGGGGATATCACGAATTATCTGGAGGTACTGCGGAGCTAATAATAACAAAGCTTCTAAAAAGGGTAAAAAGCTGTCTTTTGACGTTGATCCGGAGTCTCTAGCTCATTTGGTTCAGATTCTAGGAGCCTGTAAAATCTGCAGTTTGACAAAAAGTCGCAAAAATGCCAATCTTTGAGGTCAATTTTCTCTGTGTAACCGTCGTAAATTTTTTTCGTTCTTTCTTCATTCGAAAGAACGCATTCTCGCCTTTCTTTTGGTACCATAGCGATCTTCCACCTTTTGAGATCAGGCACTTTTTTTGGCAATTGAAGTCGACCTGCTGTGGGACTAAAAATCTAGCTTTTTGAAAAAGATAGCTTTCTATCAGTTCTAGTATTTTTTTTTTTTATTAGCCGCGCAGTACTTCCAGAATATTTGTGATATTCCCTTAAACTTGGAAAAAATCGTATTCTGAACTACTGAATGAAACCCTCAACATTTGATACAAGTTTTCAAACTGGTAGTTTGAAGAAATTCTGTCAAAAAGCTTAAGATAAATGCATCAGAAAGAAACTCTCTAGCTTGTTTGGTTCCAGGAAAAAAAATCCTAAGAAAAGTATTTTTTTTTCGTTTTTCAAGCCTTTTTCTCGAGTTTTGGCTCACTAAAAATGGCCGCAACTCGGAAATGGTTCAAAATTTTGTCGAGTCCTTTTACAGGGCTTATCCTAGGACTAAGACCCATAACATATCCCAATTTCATCAAAATCGGAGTCACACTTTTTTTAGTCCCAGTTTTATTGACAGAGAATGACCCAAAAACAAGACAAGGTCATACTTTGGACGCTGGTTGAACGATAGAAGGAGTCTGACTAAACGGCTGATCAATAGATCCAAATTCTGTTTTAGCCCAAACCTAAGTTAAATTTTAACCGAGAAGGGCTGGGATAAGACAATCTAGTTACTATCACTTATTCACGATAAATTGGCTTGAGGACCCGCTGAAAATGCGTTACTTTGTTGTTCCGCTATTCACGATAAATAAATTTTCAAATAGTGGAATTTCCGTATGATCTGTGGTACCTCTATGCGCTTGTATTTTTGTTGTATGCGTCACGAGAAAGATTTATAATTTTTGTTTGTCCAGCCACTAAGTAATCGTCGCCAATCTCACCACTGTCCAATGAAAAGCCACGTTTGTGTTTGAAAATTTCCCGCGTAATAGTAGAATTTACGTTGCGGGGACGGCCGAAGATATTCTGAACGTCGGAACTAGAGCACACAGTGTAAAAAAAAAAATCCCTTTGCAGAATCCAAATAATTTAGTGTATTCAGTTAAATCACAAAAAAATAAGTTGGCTTTTCAGTTAAACTTTAAGCGTGACGTGAAATACGGTAGTAATGTAAGCACCCCTCACCCCACTCCGTTTTCAAGTCTCTTGACTCACCTTAGTTGGCTCCTTAACGAGCAGATGTTTGACTGTCACCTGATTCCCTGCAACGTGGGAAACATCCACTGCTCCTTGGGCAGTAACAAACCCAACTCCCTTGCTGGCATCGACAACGACAGGTCCGGAAGCTCTGAAGCTCCCATCTAGTGCCAAACCACGGAAACACACGAAGTCGCCCACCGTCAAAAGGTTGTCCTGGGAAACAATCCCTTCAACGGATGCAATTCCTAGGTAGCTTAGGAGGTTGGGGGATGCGGAATCTTGGAAGCGGAAGACAGTTTGGCCAGTCTGCTGAGTCTTCACGATGACGGTGTTTTGTTGGAATTTCGACTCGGTCAGGTCAAACCTAGATGACAAAATTTAGGTTTAGCCGAATGACAAAACACGGCTACTGTTGAATTAAAAAGAGAGTCCACTTCCCCGTGATTGACAGAAGAAAAAAGAAAAATTTATGAAACACTATACGAATCTGCTGTTTTCTTTTACTACTGGAATACTAAGAGTTTTCTTCAGGCTTAATATGGCTGAGCTAAATCGGATGAAAACAGTCTTATAGTCTTAAAGTCTTAGAATCAGAATCAGAATCATTTATTTTACACAAGCTATCCTAGTCAAGAAGAGAAGTCAACTAAATGGCGCTTGGGCTTACAAATTAAAAGAGGACACAAATAAGAACAGAAACTTCAGCACTTATTAAACACTGACGTGTAATACGGAACGAACGTGTTTGAAAACCTATTTGTTCGTGTGGTAGGCGGTACCAGTTTTTCTTTGTTTTTAGACCTAGTGTCAACTCGATTCGGCATGACCGGTGGTAGTATGGCCCTATGTTTGTCACTTCGTAGAAGGAATTGACCAAATTCGCATATCAAACTGAACCGACGGTCGTAAAGGGACGGTAGTTCTAATGTATATATATCTTTCAAGGAATGTACTAACTACAGTACTGATCCAAACTTATTCACTAATTGTCAGTTCCATAAATATCCCCGAAAATTTGACCTTTCTGGTCCGGTCTAACGACATATTACTTATAAATATTCCTTCGGCCCAAGCTGACTGGTAATCATATTTGGCACTGAAAAAGGCCATTTGGAGTGAAATTTTTCCGATTGATTACTTTAGAAGTATTCCTATTGACTAGATTAAAGCTGATTTTATACAAAAATGTGCCGAGAAATAATACTGGTATCCTTAATTATATTACTTAAAGCTTATCTGAAAAGGTCTTAGATAGGACAATCTAGTTACCCATCACTTGTTCACTTACAGAAGCTTGAAAACCCGGCGAAAATGCCTTACTTTGTTGCACCGCTATTCACGAATAATCTATTTTCAAATAGTGGAATCTCCTTGTCTGATCTGTGTGCTCTATGCATTTGTATCTGTGTATCTAACAATTTACGAAAACTAAATGTTCACGCAGTGAGCTACCTTCCGTAAGCTGATCACTGGCCGCCGAAACGCCGCGTATGTATTAAGATTAAATTTTTCTGCGCCATAGTAGAAATTTCACTGTGAGGACGACCATAGATATTCTGACGTCATTCTAGAGCAAATAGTGAAAAATAAAAAAAAAATCCCTTAACACAATCCAAAAAATGCAGTGTATTCAGTTAAATGATCCAAAAATAAATTGGCTTTTCAGTTAAACTTTAACTTAAATAATGAAGTTCATTTTCTAGCTTGAATCGGGAGAGGACCCTTGCCAAGAAAGGCTCTATAGCTCTAATAAAGGTAGTTATCTAGCGGTCAAATTGTCTAGCGACACGAATAGCTCTAAAGCCATAGGCTGGGAAACCCGGCTTTGCGAGAAACACCTTTGTTTTCAAATGCAGTGAACGAGCTCTACATACTGAAAATATGGCTCAAATGTGCGTTTTACTCCAGAGAATGATTAGGGGAAAGGACAAAAGTTATGATGTTGGGACAACACCTAGTGCTACATTACCTTTAAATGACATCGCGAGTAAATAAAACAAACAAAGGATCTAAACAATGCGTTTACATCAAGAACAAAAAATCCAATAGAAGCAGTCCCAAGCAGCGACTATGGATACCCCGATAAAACTAAGCGGAGCTAGAGGTACTTGCTGTGAGGTTTGAGTTGAGACCCGTCTACTTCTCTCTTCACCGCTGCGCATACCTGATGAGAGCTGTAGGATACCTGCAGGGGTGGAAAACCCGGTCTGCAGCGAACTAGACATGACGTCACAATGGTAGACAACCAACCAGCTGTGAAGGACGACTCAGACGGCGTTCGTATTCTTCTGCGGGATTCTACTGCGATATATCTGTGTCCAGAGGTAACGAATTATGATGTCCTCCGCTCGTTTGCATGGGGTAGGGTATCAGAACATATTCGACTCCGCATGGTCGTATTACAAAGATAGCGAGACGGAGGTTCTTGTGATTATTTGTTTCCGATTAATGCAGTAAGCAAGATTTTCAATCTCAGCATTAAATTCGGCTTTTTCCAAAACAGGCGAAAAGCATTAACTTCTTTAGATGCCAACGGCCTATTTTTTGCGTTTTATTATTATTGCTAATAGCCTACAGAAGATGCTAGCATTAGAAAATAAACAGCTACACTACCTGCTTGATCTCGTTTCGACCCTGCCGGCTTCTGAGTCAAACTGTCTTCCTAGATGATCATAGTAGCGAGGCTCAAAGGTCAGAGTGTAGCCAGTCGGAACGTAAGGCGAATTCACAATGACGCCGAGTGGCTTCGGCACCAGCATCATGTAGGCAACAGGAAGGACCTACAGAAGACAATACTAATATAGCGAAGGAAGACTTGCTTCTTATCTCTGTACTAATGTCCTAAAGTTTGGTCGCCAAAAACAAAATTACCGTTTGACTAAAAGACCTGTATACTTATTTCAAGTACTGCTCTTTCGGATCTCGTACGGAAATTTCCCGCCCAAAACCGACCCAGACAAAGATCGTGTTCCACTCTTCTCACGGTAGTAAGTATTAGTTACTATTTCCGTTCAAGCCCCGCGGAAAGTTACTACTCTGACCGTCCCAACCTTCTCTAAATAGTAAATAATAGTAACTATTTGCTAACCATGCTCGGGAGTGTAGTAAGCGTGGTAACTACGGATCCCTGTAACGTGATTGGCTGGATACCCCGTGTAGTGATATTTTGCCGAAAATAGAAAAACACGTTCCAGCCTTGACTCCAAGAAGCCAAAATTCGTTACGTCATGCGTAGTAACTACGCTAAGTAGGGTGGAACCCGCTCAAAGCGAAACAGATTTCGACGATAGTTTCAAGCGGGAAATTTTCGTGCGGGATGACACGAGTCCAAAAGTTTTTCTCTTGAAGTCCAGTTCCTAAAATAAAACTACACTGTCGTCAGTTTGATAACATTTACCACAAGGATGCGCGATTTCAACAGACATCACTTTGTATGTCATATGCAAGTATAACAAAACATTTCCGCTCTGAATTACTAAGTGTCATATTTTAGCATTCATTTTTTGTAACATTCACGGATAGTATTCAAAGTGTTACCTACTGAAATTGCGCATCCTCCAGTCATCAAACTTCCCACAGCGTAGTCCCCATTTCTCTTGACGGAGGGAACGGGGCCCCTCCTCTTCCCCAGGTCAAATTCGTTTCGGCCTAAGTTTCTAAGCCACTTATCCACCCTAAATCCGTCTACGAACTTGACCTTAAGATTGATCTGCAGAATATCAAGCAAACAGTGAAAATCAGCCCCCTCCCCCCCCCTCCTCTCCACATTCAAGACTTGTAAAACTTGTAAAGGTTACGTACTTCAATTAAAATTGTTATCCTCTGAACCACATCCACTCCTTCGTATGAGGTCACCAGGATCGTTCCATAGCCAACGGTGCTTCCAGCTCTGACTAGGCCGTTCGTGTCAACGGTTACATTACCGTTCGATTTATAGTCAACCCTAACGTCCGTTTTCCTGTTTACGCCTATGGTCAGTTTGGAATTGACGCTCATGATTGTCGACGTTTCGGCGATAAAGTCAGCGTTCTGGTTTAGCGTTACAGCTAGCCGGGGAATAACCTAGAAACAGAAACAAGAGCTGAAAGCTCATATGGTACTTGTAAAAACAGTTAGCATGTTTGTCAGACAAGGTTTGCAGTTGTCAAGGTCGGATCTCTCTCCCAATATTCCTTACATCAGAAGACGGGGTTAATCTAGTAAATCTGAAATGATTATTCCACTCGGTAACAACTGTTTCAGAATGAAAGTTCTGTCTTACTCTGGTTCCGCTTCGCGTATGACTCAGTCAAATGGTAGGAGCAACTATCTAGCTATGATAACTCTTTCCCCCCACTGGATCTGACCACGAAGTAGTTCGAAGGGATTTCACAAGATTTCCGGTGGCCCAATTCAAGCTCCACACATCGTCATAGGAATCGATCCGGACTTGAAATGGAACATCTGAGACTTTAGCTCTTGCCACTTGAAAAGTTGTATGAACCTCCGATAACCCATTCGAAAGCTATGCATGCCACAAAATTCCGAATTCCCCATCTATGCATCCCCCACGATGATCGAATCGGGGAAGAGAGTATTTCCAAGTCAATCTGGTCCGGTCCCTGATACGACTGTCAAGTTTCATCGTCGTAGATAAGCTGGAAGTACCCGAAGTCGGGATTTACGGCATTTCGGGAAAACACCTCGTCACACCCACAATGCCCCGGTCCCGTCCTCCTCTGTCAATAATATATCCAGGGTTTATGCTTACTGTTCCCGCCAAATTCCATCCCGATCCATCGGCTCTAAGCGTTTCACTAGAATTCCGTTGCCCCCCTCCAGCTCCTCCCACCAGTAATCGGATCCGGTCCAGAGTTGAAACTGAACATCTGAGACAATTGTTCTTGAGTCTTTGTCATGTCTCATTCACATACGATCCCCCGCTCCAAAGTTATAATTGTCAATAGATTTCGGATTCTCTCGCCCTCCATGATGATCGAGTCGGGAACGGACTATTTCGAAGTCAATCTGGTCGTGTCCCTAATATGCGTGTCAAGTTTCGTCGACTCAGAACACTTGAAGTATCTCAATTGTTTATCACCGGAATTCCAGAAACCCCATGAAACTCTCCCTCACACCGACAAGACCCGGTCCTGCTTTTCAATAATGTATCTAGCGTTTACGACTGATCTTCCAATCAAGTCCCAATCCGATCCCTAATACGCCTGCCAAGTTTCATGGTCCTAGCACCCTACCTCACAATCATCGGAGCCCGGGACACTCCCTCCCAACTCCCCCACTGTGACACGATCCGGTCCTGTTCTGTCAATAATATATCTGGGGTTTAAACTTTTCCTTCCAAGCAAGTCCCACTCCGATTCCTCGACTCTAAGCGTTTCACGAGATTTCCGGTGCCTCCCCCCCCCTCCCGCGAGTTATCAGAGCCGGTCCGACTTGAAACTGAACATCCGAGACACTTGTCAAGTTGCACGTGAACTTCTGACCACCCGTTCCATAGTTATGCATGTCACTAGTTGCCAGATTCCAAATCCCTCCACTCCCTCAACGATGATCGGATAGGGGAAGAGACTATTTTCAGGTCAATCTGATGGAGTCCCTAACACGCCTGCCAAGTGTCAAGGTCTTAGAACATCTGGAATACCATAACTCACGGTCGCGGAATTCTGGGAAACCCCCTCCAACTCCTCCGTCCCCCCACTGTGACACGATCCGGTCCTGTTTTGTCAATAATGCATCTAGGGTTTATGCTTTTTCTTCCCATCAAGTTCCAACCCGATCCCTCGACTCTTCATGCACGTAGGATTACCCGTTCCAGAGTTTTCCATGTTACTATTTTCCGGATTCCCCATCCCTCCACTCCCCCTACGATGGGGGAAGTGATTATTTCCAAGTTAACCTGGTCGGGTCCCTGAAATGCCTGCCAAGTTTCATGGTCCTAGGTTTTGTGGAAGTGCCCAAACTAAAGGAAGTGTCGACTGACCGACAGACATTACGATCGTCATATGGAACTTGAGTAATGATCAAGTGCCATAAAAACAGCTTCAGGAATACGGCCCCAGTACGTTCAGATAATCAGGTATGCTAGTGTTGCGTTATTTCTCACACCCTGTCAAAACACGCAAAAAAGCAACGAACCTTGGAAGACCTCATTAATATGTTCCTTTATAAATAGCGATCGTACTGTTTGTCTATAAGTCTGTCAAACTTCCTAGTTAAGCCTCTGCACTTACTTCGATTTGTACTTCATCTTCGTAGACAGTGGTAGTCCCGCTCAGTGTCACTTTAACGCGGAGACGCACGACACCGGCGTTCTCAGCAATGAACTTGATACTGAAGTCTTTATCAGAAGGATCTTCATTCAAACCAGCCTGAAAATAAAACTAGTAAATTGCTGATTAGACTGAATGGGGGGGGGGGGGAGGAGGGGGCTGATTAGATCTATGAAATTTCCATAGCGTTCAGCACGAAGCCCAGAGAGTAAACTGCATTTGTTAAACTTGCAACTGTTGTTTCAACTTTTCTCAATTACTTTTCTCAATTTGCTATCATCATCATTAATGCTGATTGGTTACGAAGCAGTACTCAGTTCTGAATGAATGAAAGAATAAATTTGTGACGTGTAGCCTAGTAATTAGGCATTTGCAGTCATTCTCTAACTGATGTTTCAGTCATTCTCGGGCACTCAACGAGAGAAGGTCACTAAAATCGTACTGTGTAAAACTTGTTTGACGGGTTCTCGTCAGGAAATTAGACTTTGTGGAGTTTGAGGTGCTGTGTAAAACCTGTTTGCGTCAGGAAAATAGACATTATCGAGCTTGCGATGTCCTACAGTATTAATGACGTTGCGTTTGGCAAATTCTACGGCTATCCTTTATGGCCAGTCCGAGTAGTTGGTGTAACTGCATCGAAGAAGGGGAAATCTTATCAAGTATTTTGCTATGGATCACACGAAAAAGCATCACTGAGTGAGGGATTCATTTTGCCTTTCCAAGAGAATTTCGCCGAAGCTTCAAAGAAAAAAACAAAAGGAGTTCAAGGTGCATTCACTGAACTTGCCACATTCCCAGATGTGTATCAAGAAATAATGGGAATCGCTGGTGCTGCCTCGACAAGCAGCGTATCTTCACTCTCGTCTACCCTTGTAAGCGCGCAGAGCGAAATTGCCAAACTGAAAGAGGATCTTCGTCGGGATATTCACAAACAGGTGATTGAGAAATGTGCAGGGGACAAAAGCGGGATCAATGAACAAGCAATTAACACTATTGTCACTCAGATATATGATGCGATCAGCCTCGAATACAGTGCAAAATTTACAAGCGTGGAAAAAATGCTCAAGGGGTTTCACGCTCAAATTGCGGCGCTGGAAAACCGCATCGAGAGTCTGGAATACCGCAACGACGATTTGGAACAGGAAAGAAGATCGAATGTTCTTCTAGTCCACGGACTGTCTCAGATAGGTGGAGAAACGCTGCCCAATAGCGTCTTAGAGCTCTTCAGTACTAAGATGGGGATCAGTATGCTTGCTACTGATATCAAGTCAACTGAGCGCTTACGCACTCGAGTTAGTCCAGCGGATACTCTTCTCCCGCCTGTTCTTGTCACTTTTCATTCATCCGATTGTGCAAAACTCGTGTTCACGAACAAGAAGAAACTGGCCCGATCGAAAGTATTCATATCTGAATATTTAACGCCAAAGCGTAAACAACTGCTGAATATGGCACGTGACAAATTTGGAGTTAGGAATGTGTGGACTGATGGTGGCCGCATTCTAGCCAAACCGGAAAACAGCTCAGCCATCTTGAAAATTAGGTCACTGAATGACTTGATCAGTGAACAGTAAACCATTTTAATGATACGTTGAGTTCATCTTCATTTTTTTTCGCTTATTTGGAATTGTCGGTTTTGTTTCCTTAATTTTTTGTCCTTAATTTTTCTGTTTGTTTCGTGCTTGAGATATCAAAGAGTTCTCATTCTTGAGTGTTTTAGAGTGTTATCATGAATAGTTCGACCAGCAGACTCTCAGATTTAGAAAGTAATCGGCTGTCTGTTGACCAGTTCTTATCTACCCCCATTGCAAACGATAATCTAAGTGAAGGAAATAATACGCAAGCTATGAAAGCAAGTAATTATGTTGATAATCAGTCGCTGAAGAAATGGTCAGGCAAAGATGATATTGTTTTTGCATTTTGGAACTGCCAAGGCCTTAGAACAGCGTACCCTACCCTGTGTAACATATTAAGTGATATGCAAGAAACACCGTTAGTAATAGGGCTATGTGAGACGTTTGTGTCGAATGGGGATAATTATTCAGCGTGGGATTTCCAGTTTCCAGGATATGTCAGTGAAAGAAAAGAACGACAGGTTATGGAGCGAGGCGGTTTGGCTTTATTGGTAAAGGAAGGAGTTTCATATTGGGTAAGGGAGGATCTCTCGCTGTGGCTTGAAGGAAGGCTTGAGACTCTTTTTATTGAAATAGAAGATAAATCTGATAAAAATATAGTTGTTGGTTTAGTATATAAAACACCGTCATATAATGAGGAAACTTTTATTGAGGAGATGGAGACTTTAATGGAGAAATTGAATAATGATCATAAATATAAAGTAGTTATGGGGGATTTCAATATTGACCTCCTTAAAAGTTCAAGCCGTCAAGATTTTCTTAATTCAATGATTTCTTCTTTCCAATACCCCCTGGTAACTATTCCTACACGAGTGACTGATAAGTCTGCGACGCTGATCGATAATATATTTGTGGATGGAAAGCTGCTTGAATGTTCATATGCTGATGTTTTACTTACGGATGGATCTGACCATTTTTTTCTTCTTAGTAAAATAAAAAAATCTTACGGGATTATAAATAAGGATGATCAAATAAATAAAACATTCTTTCGTGATTTAAGAAAAGATAATTTGAAAAAATTTGAGAAAGAAATGGGTGATACAGATTTTACTCCGGTATTTGAAGAAGACAACCCGTCGGTTGCGTATGATGTTTTTGTCGCTATGTTTACAAAGGTATTGAATGAGACGTGCCCTCTTAGGAGACTTAAAAGGGGTAGTACGAAATTCCCAAAGAAACCATGGATTACTCAGGGTATTCTAAATTCTATAAGTCGGAAAAATGAATTATATAAAATATACTTAGGTGAACCATCTGTCATTAATTTTCAGCAATTTAAAAATTACCGGAATACTTTAAACAGATTGAAACGGAAAGCTGAAAAAATGTATTTGCAAGATGAATTTATGAAGCATAAATGTGATATGAAAAAAACATGGAAAACGGTAAATTCACTCCTGGGACAAAAGGGTAAAATAGAAGTTATTATTAAATTAGAAACAGAGAGGGGGAATTTGACCACCCCAAAGGATGTCGCAAATTATTTATGTGAATATTTTTCTAGTGAGGGCGCGAAACTATGTGATGATGCTCGGAAAAGAATTAACCGGGCTCCCAAAATAGTTCAGCCAGAAGTTCCAGTAGATTGTCAGTTGGTTTTTAATGCTTGCGATATAAATGAAGTTGGAAAAATTATCAGTGGAATGCAATCAAATTCAAGTGGTGTAGATGGGATTTCTCTTAAGATTGCTAAATCAGTTAAACCAATTATAACACCAATTTTATCTAAATTGATTAATAAATCCATGGAAAAAGGGATTTTCCCAGAAGGTTTGAAGGTCGCTAAAATAATACCATTGCATAAAGGAGGCAAGAGAGATGACCCTTCAAACAAAAGACCCATTTCTATCCTCCCTTTTTTTTCAAAAATATATGAAAAGGTGATAGGATCCAGGCTAACTGATTACGTTGAAAATAATAAAATTCTTATAAATACTCAGTTTGGTTTCAGGAAAAAAATGTCAACTGAGATGGCGACTATTAAACTTGTTGACTGGGTAAATACGGCGTTTGAAGCGGGTCTGATTCCAGCTGCTTTATTCCTGGATTTGAAGAAGGCGTTTGACACGATTGACCATAAACAGTTATTACTTGAGCTGGAAAAAATCGGTGTGACTGGAAAGAGTTTGTCATGGTTTGAATCTTATTTGAGTGACCGGAAGCAAATTGTGATGAATGGGTGTTTTACTTCTGTTGCTAGTGAGATAACTTGCGGAGTTCCCCAGGGGTCTATACTAGGTCCCCTTTTATTTTTAATTTTTATAGATCGGATTAAGTATTATTTGTCAGAGGCTGGTATAATCCTTTTTGCAGACGATACTCTTTTACTTGTAGCTGCTCCATCAGCTGATCTACTTTTTGATAAAATGAGAAAAGCATTGACCGAGTTCGTTGAGTGGGCAGATTTCAATCTTTTGACATTAAATTATACCAAAACTAATTACATTTTATTTTCTCGGATATCTAGTATTGACACTAATTTAGAATTAATAGTAAACGGAAATCAAATAAAAAGAGTAAAGGTAACAAAGTACCTGGGTTTTATGATTGATGAAAATCTATCATGGAAAACACATTCAAATATTATAGCTTCAAAATTGTCAAGGACCCTGGGAGTGCTTCGCCGAGTTAAAAACCTAGTCTCACAGAAAACTCTTCGATTGCTTTATTTCGCTATTTTTTACCCGTACATTTGCTATGGTTGCTCTATATGGGCAAGTAATTTTGTGTCATGTTATAAAAAAATTCAAAAAATCCAAAATAAAGCCGTTAAAATTTTGTCACCTAAAACTTTAGTTACTCCTGATATTAATGAACTTTACATTAAGAATCAACTACTTGATATTTCAAAAACTAGAGATTATCAAGTTAGTATTTTCACATATAAATTTCTCAATAATATACTTCCCTCCTCTTTTGAA
Source organism: Branchinecta lynchi (assembly GCA_023053575.1). Classification (NCBI taxonomy): domain Eukaryota; kingdom Metazoa; phylum Arthropoda; class Branchiopoda; order Anostraca; family Branchinectidae; genus Branchinecta; species Branchinecta lynchi. The sequence goes on from JAKZAP010000006.1 coordinate 11,823,437, forward strand.
AATTTTTTCTCCATTAATAGTGATCTCCATAGTCATGATACACGAGGGGCATCAAATGTGGTACACCCATTTAGAAACACGACTAGAGCTTCTTTCGTGATTAGAAATTTTGCCCCCTCTGTATGGGATATAATTCCAGTTGAAATTAGAAACTCGAGTCATCTGGCATCCTTCAAGGCTACAGCGAAGAGATTTTTCCTTGCAAAAGAATAGTAATTGATGCGTGAGTGTTTTTGTAAGCAGAATGTTTGTTGTATATGTGTGAACCGTGTATGAATGGCATTTAGAATAATGTAAAAATAATGTTACCACACCATGTAGAATAGAGAAGACTGCCACCTGCGGCCAACAAACCCTCTGGGGCTTTCTTAGCAGGTGCTGTAAAATGTTTTGTATACATGTGTAAAATAAAATTTAATCTAATCTAATCTAATCTAATCTAATCATAGTATATACACAAACAGAGAACGAAAGAGAAAACGCACAACAAGAAATACACAGGCAAACACAAAAAAACAATGAATTTACTGAATTAGCTGGCGCATTGGGCAGTGGGCAGGAGGGCGGCTGAACGACCACAAGTCACTTATTTCTTTTAGTTTACAGTTTTAGATCTGACCAACCTTTATCAGAGGCGTCACGATGGTGTGTGGGGGGGGGGGGGGAGGGGACGCCCCTCCCCCAACGTTGTCGGTCAGTCGGTAAAAAATAACCGAGTCCGCCGCCATTTTCGTCAAAACAGTTGATTTTTTGTCAAAAAAGTGGGTTTTTCTGAAAATCAGTCGACTTTTTTTCAAAACTGTCGTTTTTTCTTGTCGGTAAAAATTACCAGCGAGTCGCCTTGCCCCCCCCCCCCCCAAAAAAAAAAAGCATTTTGGCTAATAACACCTCTGACCTTTATACTTATAACTCGGGGATGACTCGACCATCCAAAATTTTACCGCACAGTACTGAAATAGTTCATTCCTTATTTCGTCTCGGATTTTAGTTCGGCAAACCTACATCTGCTTATGCTTTTGTTTCCGGAACAGATATGGCAAGCAGGTCACTGTAGTAAAATCAGAAAAAAGGATTATGAATCCACAGAACCAAAGATGACGATTATGATGGATAACTTACCTCGTGTAATACATTCCTCACTTTCGCCTTCCCACTTCCATGAGTTGACCACTTAAAACTCAACTTCTGCTGCATCATCCCAAAGGCGAAGGGTGTGTGTCGATCGTCCCTCCCCCATACCGTCGCTGGCAGCTCACCCCCCTCAACTATTTTCACCGTCGGAACCCGAATATTCACTCCGTTGAAGGGGATCACGTAAAGGTCGATCACATCTTCTCCATAAATGTAGTTCCGAGGTCCCATTGACTTGGCAGCAATACGGGTGTGACCGAGGCTTAAAGCGCTGATCCGACCAGACTGGGACACGGAGGCGATGGTGGAATCGTCAACGGTGTAGGAAAGGTTGGGATCCGGTTGCGGTCCATCGATTGCTTTGAGCTGAAAAATAAATACGATTACGATCCAGGCCTGGGAGTGAACTAAGGCTAAAATATATATAGAATATAGGATTTTTCACATTAAAATATAGGACAATATAGGATAAAAAAACAGCTTATTTGGATGAAAAAATCTCAAAATAACAAAGGACGATTCTGGTGAAACAACTTAAGATCTCACCTTAAAACAAAAAACATAGTATCCAAGGCGAGAGACTTTGATGGGTAAGTTTTATCCATGAACAGAGATCAAATACAAAATTAAAGAACTACGAACCCATTACTGATTGACTTCGTGAAGACTTCAGAAAAGGACCAGAAAACCACACAACCGCGTCAAACTGAGTGTCAACAGCGCCTTTTAAATGAAGAAAGCTTCTAGCTGATGGGACAAAAAATTCACAAGGGAAATATACATACGAAATAAAAGCCATAACTGATGGAAACAAAATTTCACAAGGGAAATATACAGACGAAATAGAAAATACTTCGACCTTTGTCCAGTTTTGGCAGAATTAACTTCGAAATTTACGAAAAAAACCAGCAAAATTTGAAATATAGGAGAATATAGGGTTTTTGACTCAATATAGTATATCATAGGACAAGTATTAAAATATGGGATATATAGGATATATAGGTCTCATTTCCACCCCTGCTACCAGCTCCCATTCGCAAACATATTTTTACGCCTATTGTAACATGATCATATGCGGAAACACTTGATCACAACTGAGTTCACCAAATACAAAATAAACACGGCAACGCGGTTTCCAGTCGTGAACACAGGTCGATTATGTATAGATAGGTACAAACACTGTCGTGTACACAGCTGCCATTTCCATTGACTGACGAGCCTAGTCGGAGTCAGTCTCAGCAGTCTTTGGAATTTTTACAGTGATTGGAAATCAGGATGTAAATAATGTGTGTTCCCCCATAAATGTAAGTGTGTTTTCTATCACAGTATTTACCGCTTGTAGAACCTAGGACAACCGGCTGAACTTCCCCCTACACAGCCATCAATCTAACCCATCGAAGAATACCGCTCAGAATAACATTAGCTTCCGGACTGTCGAGATAGGGTCTAGCAGAGACCAAACCGGAAACATGTACCACGACAAGGTTTCAGAAGGCGCTGTCGAGTCGAGCATCCTAGTTACACCTTTTTATACCAATGGACGAATTCTAGGGACGTTGAGTGTTGGTAAAGGCTATTTAATGTTGTCTATGTGCTTACAAGATATCGCTCTGTTAAGAGAACAACTGTTTCTTTTTTCATTAACAACAAATAAATTACGATGAAATACCAATTTCTATCTTCTGAAACACTATATCATACCATATCTACACTAGAGCTGCAGCTTGTAAGATTATTTTAATTTCGATCTTCTATTATACTTCGTAATTAACAGTAATGTACAGTAGAGGTATGCTTATTTGCACTTTTATAACACTTTTTTAACTGTTCCACTACCTTGGCTTTCTTACTTGCATATAAAAAAGTAAAATGGAAAAGAAAAATAAAAAACTTGATATCAGCTAACAGCCAACTATTTCAGGGTTATCCTGGCACAAACTTGAAGCAGAAATTCAATTAAATGTCTTTTATTTTGAATTTATTAAAAAGGCCCTTCCTCTTTTGAAGGCATCTGACGGTTCGGACCGCCATCTTCTCCATGAAGATGCGTTCCTCCCGGCAAACTTTTCAAATTATAAAAAATAAAACAGAGGTGTCAGCTGAGTCACTTTCATAGTTGAATGGTGAATTAGCAAAATATTCAAAAAGTGACAAAAGCGTGAGTGATTATTACTAGTATTTATAGGGAAAAATGCCTGGTTTGGGTTTTAGTTTTGTCTTCGGCGATCGTTCACTGTTAGCAAACGTTCACATAAGCATACCTCTACTGTACTGCACCATAAACATATTTTGTTGACTACAAAGCTTCCCTCTTGATTAAGGCTGGAGCCACTCCATGTCCGCCGGGAAGATCTCATTTTACGCTTTGGCCGGTCGATCCTTGTCAGTACAAAGCACAACTAGCACAACGCACAACTACCAAAAGCACAACTAGCACAACGATGCTAGGACGGAAGCGGCACAAGAACCTCTAGGTGCCAGTGAAGGGACGTGCAACCCGGGTTTTGAATTCTTCTGTATCTTACTGTATAGAAAAAAACAACAAAAAAAACTGATGAGTTCCAAGTGACATATTTTTTTGTATGATTGTATATTATCAAGTTATTTTAACCAGTGAGCTGTAATGGTCGAGATATTGCGCTACCAGTTGGATCAATAAAACTCTCGACCTATCTATCTATTATTATTAGCCTACTCGACTGTGGCGGTAAAGCGCGATTCGGATTAATCGAGTCGCAAAAAGGTTAGTCTTTAACCCTTCAGCGGAGGCTATTTTCTATCTGAACTCGATTGCTCTAAGTAATCGTACAAACTGCCCCCCGCCATTCTAGGATCTCAGCTCTGTATAGAAATTATAAATACCTGGAACGTCGAACCAATAATTAGTGTCAGACTTTTCGGCTCAAGCTTCAAGGGCGCGAAGACTTCTACTGGCAACACTGTACTCCTGATTCCTTTGTCCGCGAAAAACGAAACACTGGCTAGACCAATCTGAAGACCAACCACGGTGTAGACAAAGTCGGTGGTCGATGCGTCGGGTTCAAACCTACAAAGAAAAACAGAATTTTCGGGAATTAAACATTTTGAGAAAAATGCATCCAGCCTTTTTTTAACATCGGTTTCCGACTACACCCAACTAAACCGAATATTGGTCTACGGACTTCAAAGAACATAGTAACAGACGTTTACCCCATTTTCAAGTTATATAATAAGCTGCAGTAGAGGTATGCTTATGGTTATGTAAACGTTTGTTGACATTGAACTTGGCCATTTTCATGCACTTGCTGTATCTTAAGCTAACTACCAGTTAGCTTACCAGTACAATTCTACCATTTATCCCAAGATTGCACTGTTCACATTAAAGTAACTGTTCACATAAACATACCTCTATACTGTATATAAGTCAAATAAATAAAGAATACTCAATTTGAATTAACACAAACTTCACCAACATACTACTAGTTGGTTCTATTGTCCACGATTTTATGGGGTAGATTCTGTATTAAGACCCAACACCCCACGATAACTTCGAAAACCTTTTAAATAAAATGGCATACCTTAGGCTGACAAAGTTTCCTTCTGCTTTCTCCTTTAGGTTTAGGAGTTTAGCGCTCCCGACCGAAAGCTGGTTTCCAGTCGTGTCAAGAATACGAACGCGAACAGTGATCGAACTTCCTAGAGCTACCTTCTCCGGTCCCTCGATTTCTATTCTTTCCAAGCTGGCCACTCGAACCAAGGACGAGCCGGGAGTCCGGGTGGTGAGGCACAGGTCCTTAACGGACACCGTAGCGACTCCATCGCGAATTGGTATAACCTAAAACACGGTAACTTATTAATATCTCCAAACTTTGTAGTTGATAAGCGGCTAAATAAATAAATATATTCTTTATTCCCATAATAATTCACTAGGGTATCGCAAGCAGAATATCGGCATGACATAATACACGTCAAATCAATGACGGACAATACATACAATATAAGATAGCCAATGGGCCTACATAATATAATACAAGTTAAGCATCAAGAGTTAAAATGATAAAGAAAATAAGATAGCATAATGGATCTGTGGTTATTAGACGAAGGACATTTCAGTCCGAAATACATGGTAAGCTTTCATGGTCAGCTTGTGACAAGAGTTTTTATTCTTTTGTGTCAATTTCACTTCAAGCTTGGTCACTGTTATTTCTTAATATTTTGTTGAAATATGCTTACTTATTATTTCTGTTTTACCATTTTTGTTTTGTTCTGATACTCCATTGTTAGGGCGCCCCACCCCCCTTTTGTGGTAGATGAAAATAAGCTGAATTTCAGGTCCAACAGCCATGAAGATTATGCATAAGACAATGAAGTCATTTAAACGTTTTCCATGACAGGGATATGCTACTTTTTAGTGGCTCCATCTCGTAGGTGTAGGTTGCTTACGACACGATACTTTATTGTACAACGAGCTTTCACAGCACTGGATCGCCTAATTTGCCGCTTTGGTCAGGTACATCATAACTACATAACATAACAAGACCAAAGGTTTCGATGGGATCCCAAAAATTCAATATCTGATCCAGACAACTGGGTCTTGTCTTAGCCAGATCCAGTCATCGCCAGACTCCTTGAACGTTTTTACAATTAAAATTCAGAAACAGATTAAGGCCAAATAGTTAATCACCTGAGAAAAAAAAAGTTCAGATATGGATTCAGCATGTGTGTTTACCACTATAAGTCATATCTGTTTTGACGAAAACTTCCTGCCACTTCTGCCAATTTCCCGGTTCCGGCCGAACTCCAGACTACTTGTCCGCCGAAAAAAGAAAGCTCAAAGACGAAATCAGGGTATCTTCTTTCACCAGTAATGAACATCTAATCAACTTCAAATAAAAATTTAGCTTATAACAAATTTTCCAATTCCAGCCGGATTCCGGTCGAACGATATGTCGGGGTAAAATATGAGTGTCATACAGGGACTTAGCATCTCTTCTTACCCCTAAATCGCTTATCTAATCAACTAGAAATAAAACTTTAACTTCCAACAGTTTTCCGGTTTTGGCCGGATTCCGGGCGAACTACATGTCCGGGTAGAAAATTGTTTTCACATACGTGTTCAGCATGTCTTCTTGCCCTAAATCGAACATCTAATCAACTCCAAATAAAACTTTTAATTTTGACAAACTTTCCGGTTTGGGCCGGATTCCGGTCCAAATACTTGTCCGTCGAGAAAATAGTTTTCACCATCGTCTTCAGCATGTCTTCCTACCTCTAAATCGAACATCTAATCAACTTCAAATAAAACTTTTACTTCCAACAAACTTTCCGGTTTGGGCCGGATTCCGGGCGAAATACTTGTCCGTCGAGAAAATAGTTTACAACACCGTCATGTCTTCCTACCTCTAAATCGAACATCTAATCAACTTCAAATAAAACATTTACTTTCAACAAACTTTCCGGTTTTGGCCGGATTCCGGGCGAACTACTTGTCCGATGACAAAATGGTTTGCACCTTCGTGTTCAGCATGTCTTCTTACCCCATAGTCGACTATCAGATTAGCTGTTTCAAAATATTTTGTTTGCCCCTTAATTTGAACCCCTAAATGTAGGGCTACAAAGCCCATCTACGAACTTGACTGGTCCGACGACCCAACGAATCCTCACACCAAGTTTCATCAAAATATCTCATTCCCTTCGAGAGTTATCGTGCTTACAGACGGACGGACGGACAGACAGACAACATTTGCGATGTCATAGGTATCCCTCCACTTACGTTTTGGGATCCCAATAATTAGGTGATAATACATAATAAGGCAATTGTCATACATACGAAGGCAATAGTCAATAGTCAAAACCAATTAGAATACAACATTAAACAGTAAAACACTGTGGGGGATGCGTTTGTCACTTTTTCAAAACTTCGACACCACACTGGTACAAAGCTCTTTCTGTAACGCTCGGATGATCGCTCTTGTGATAATGTTGCTACACCCTCGATTTCCGTTATCTGACTGGCATGCAAGGTTCTATAATGCCATGTGCGATATCTTGGACGTCAGACCCTCAGCGTTATTAAATTATATCACTGTGAGGGGGAGGGGGGCAGGAACCTAAAAGAGACAACAGACACACTTCCGCTTCCCTCTGTGCCTGAAAGTTAGGAAAACAGCCCCCCCCCCCTAATTCTCGTTCAATCATGGACAAAAATGGAGAGTAATATCGCGAAAGTAGTGACTCTTGACGTTGTTTTTCTTCCTTCATCTTGAGGACATTATGTTTATTCTTTTTCACGGTCCGTCATAAATGTACGAAAGATAATTATAAACAGGTTTGTTATACACAGCTAAGCAAGACTTAAAATATATAGTTCCATATCCTTTCTCGTGACAAACTACATATTAAGCTGTGACCAAACATTCGTCTCCAAGCGAAAACACCCGATAAAAAAATAATACTATGCTTTAAATTCACTCACCTGAAGTGTCTGATTTTCTGGATTGTAGACGAACGAAGCTATTTCTTTCTTGTCCAAGGAGGTACCGAAAACACCAGAACCCGCGTGCAACAGAAGTGACAGCTACAGAAAAGAAGTAGTGCCAGTTAAAATTAAGTTACGCCACCACTATAAATTGCCTATCAACTCCATGAAAAGTATGCAGGTAACTGCTACCTTCGAAAGGTATAAATGCGAAACACTCCAGACTCAAAACTCTCGTAAGCTGTATTAGTTAATTTGTTAATAATAAATATTTAAAAAAATTTAAAAACATAAATATTTTATTCCTCTTCTAGCTTCAAGCTATTTGGAAAATAAACTTGATTGATTGAATGATTGGTTAAAAACCAATACCTCCACCGTACAGGAAGGAATAAAAAAACATGTAAAAGCACCAGAACTGGCCGAAACCATGTTTTTGCTCCTACAGAAGAGGATCATGCAAATTATTTACTAGTCTAAAAGCAGTGAAGGTATGGGGATTAAATGAGTTGCACAACTTGAGTCAAACACAAATAGAAGATTGAAATCGAAGGAGGTGCCAAAATCCCAGTCAAATACGGTCCCAGCCGAAAACAGTTTGCATAATCCATAGTTGCGATTTTGCAGATACCATGGTATCTGATAGCACGGTCTAAAGTCGTTGTTGCAGTTACCGTAGTATCTGATACCACGGTTAAAAGGCGTTTTTGCAGTTATCGTGGTAACTGGCCAGATACCGTGGTAAATGATCGTGGTATCTGAAAAAGTTATCTCACTTTCGTCACCACCAACAATAGAGCATAGGATTTTGTCAAATTGGTTGGAAAGAAGTGACTGAATATCAGTTTTTCTTTCGGAATGACTTCGAAACGTGCAATTTCGGCAACTGTCGTTTTGCAGAGCAACCGTAGTAACAGAATACCACGGTAACTGCAAAAAATGACTAATTGCAGATCCAGTTACCATGTTAATAGATACCATGGTCACAACTCATATTGGTGCAAAAGCAGGTCTAGAGAGAGAAGAAAAAAGGAAAGGGGTGGTGGATGAGGTCGCGGATAGTTCAGAGCTCGCTCAGGTGTACCTGAGAAAAAAGATTGACAATTAACTATTCATGTTTAACTATGCAGTACGCCATTTGGCCTCAAGCCATGATTCAATTTACTTTTTGAATAAACATAAAACTTAAAGAACAAAAATAGGACACAGTACTCTCTCATACAGTCTACAGTGTGACCGATATTGCTGGGATCTTGTGGGAGGGTGAAACAGCTTAACGGCTGGGGATGAGGAGTGAGTTCATTCAGCCGGTTTAATCACTTGGCCAGTTTTCTCAGGCTGCTTCCATCCGGTTTTTCAAAATACTACCGCAGGAGATACTTTCTAAAGCTGCCATTTTTGTGTATTTAATCGGTGATACCGTAGCGCCCAAGCTAACCACCTAGTAGAGCATACCCGATTACCAAGGCATAGAGCTTGTCCTTAGAGAACGATGGCACGTGCATTCGGGCATATCGGGAGCAACAGGCTCAACAACGGAGTGCGATGCTGAGGGGCTTTTGCACTATTACGTCAATGAATGAAAGACACGCATCCTTCTTCGTCATAAAACGAGATCATAAACTGGAAGTTTCTTCAAAACACTATCAACGAAAACTAATTTCCTTGGACTTTTCTTTTTAGCATGGATTGTAAAAGCATACAGGGAAGTCGCTCAGTGGGCACGAGGGCTTAATGAATGAATGAATAAATACATCCACGACGTAATAATACTGAGTACACTAAAAAAAACGAAAAAAAAGAAGACAACAGTATTAATTTCACAATACTAAGCTAAAAACAAATCAAACGGGTCACAGGCAAGATGGCCACGTTTTGCTGATGAGGAACGTCGAAATTCCATGTATATAAGTAACTCTTCTGTGGGGTGAGAACCGCAGCGTTTGCGTCGGGCAGGTGACTGCTTTGGACTTTCTTACTCGGCCTTCCACCTAACAAAGACAGAGCCATTTGGGCTGCTGTGACTGGCCTAACATGAGCAAAACTTACTCGAAACATGCGATACGCACGTACCGTTGCTTTTAGTGTAGGCTCAGTCGTCCAGTTGGTTACCACCCCCTCGACTAGCCAAACCCCCCGCTGTATTAAAATCCGGCTTACCGCGTTATTCGGATGATTGAAGACGGTCTGCTCTTTCGGATCGATACTGACGTCATCAACCAATAAGAGATTCAACACTTCTGTACTCAGATCGACGTCTTCGTGAACATCCACGTTAATTTTCCTGTGGCCTCGGACGCCCACGTGTTTCAGAGCGTGGCTGTCGTATCCTGATAGAGAGACTGTGACATCTAGAGGGCCAGGCTTGCCGTGCGGTTTAAGTACTCGGAAGTCTGGAATGAAATTGTACCTAAGTTGGTCTTAAAAGAAATGTAACGGGTGGAAACCGACCAGGGAGTACGGAGCAAATGTGGAAGACTGTTCGGCAGTTTTCCGAAGCCTATGTAATAGAACGGGTCCTGTTTTTGACGGCTGCGAAGCAAGGCACAGGTTGGAAGCGATGTTGTGATCTTATGTTTTTGAAGCAGGGAGTTGTGCTATCAGAGAAGTAAAGCAATTACTTTCCTTTCAATTCTTTTGACCGGCTGAATGCATGAATGAATGAAGGATTTATGACGCACTGCCTAAGGGCGTGAGTGCAGTAGAAAAGGACAAAGAAATGCAAAATAATCGTGAAATACTCAAAAATATTTTCCACAACGGTTCACTAATTTAGAATCACGTTGATGGGATCGTGGACGGGAAGTTTCCAATCGGAGAACACAAATTAGAGGAGGGGGCTTCAAGCGTCAACAGTAGGTCGGAAATTAACAAACCGCGGATCAGGTAGCAGTTCCGCGTGCGCCGAGTTTTTGTGTGTGTGGAAAAAGCCTATTCTGCTCTATCATCCAGCAGAAACCACTGCTACTTTGCACTGAGATGACCCCATATTTATACCCATTAGAGAAAATCTGAAATGCGTTGCACAACAGGTTCTACAATTAGTGTTCGGACACCGAATAGGTGTTTAGGAACAGTTTTCCAATTCGGAGCAGCACGTTTTGAGCCCTGTGCACAAGTTTTGGATCGGTACCGAAAATTCGGCTGTAAACTTTATTTCGGGGAGTAGTCCTTCCAACTAAACCTTCTTTTGACAAAAGTTGCACACCCTGGTTTGTACATACAAAAACGGTCTCGGTCGGTATTTGCATCCGTCACTTCGGAAAACGTCATTACTTAGTAATGTCGACTACAACACTAAAATGAATAGGGCAAACTCGTCTGTCGATGGAAAACTCGTAACCATCACATCTGAAATCCAGGTGGAGTGACATTATTTACAGATATATAGTACTTACATTTGTCACTAACAGGACTTGAGAGAATTGCGAGCTGCTTCTGCTCAGAGGGGAGTTCGCCCACTGGTTCCAGAGAACCGAGAGACGGGTCTGACAAGGACCAAGCCAATGAAACTGTTGAGAAATTGTCAAACTTCCGGCTTTCGGCGTCCTTCAACGTCACAACCAATCTTAGATCTTCGTAAGACTGAGATTTTACCTGAACATAGAAACAATATATATTGTGAAAGCAATATCATGTCATCTTTTTCCATATCGTCAATAAAACTTATAAGACAATCGACAGTTGATACATTGTTCCTTTTCTGACCTTCTGAAAGGGGATATAGTTTATCTTCGTACTTCTTAAAGGACACCTCGTACTACATAGTACTTCGTTCAGATGTTCTGAAAAAGTTGACCACTTTACAACTTATTTACGGCTTCGGCTGTTTCTATACCCTTGTTCCATGTCCTTTAGCTTGGATGACAATCTTGCAAATTTGCATAGATAGATACATAATTTATTGCAAAAAGCCAACTGGCCATAGCAACTACACAGGACGCAGGGTCACGTGTAGTAAACACCCGTCTCCGGAAGTATAAGCTCCTCGGAAACATGACGCGTTACGTGAAATGAACAAACGTGGCAATGATGTTAATCAGTGTGTACTAATAGAGGAGACAGCATGCACGTATTAAGTGCAGAACTTCGGGAACGAGAATGGATATAGAAATACTAAAGAAGTAGAATGAATTACTATCACAAGTACGACGGGCCCTTTAAACCTTAAAGCGAAATAAAGTTTTGGTACGCAAGTGACATAAACAGGAACTGCTCAGTTTATAGAACTGCATCAAATTAGTTTGAAACGAAGCGGAGCAGGGACAACTGGACTAAAAAGGAGCTGCTCATCTAAACTATATAGGCTTATACAGGAAGCCAAACATGAAATATTATTTGTCATACCAACAAAAGAATTTTGATTTATGTTGGCTGATACGAGAAAAGGTACAAAATAATCCATCGAACACTAAGCTTATATATTCGATTAAAATCACACTCGCTTTCGCGAAAAAAAAGTGCTCTGTTGTTGTTTTTCTCCAAGCTTCATGTCGCTTTCCCTCCGTACGTGAATAATTTCCATACCTAGATCATGTCATCTAAGCCATCCAAAACCATCTAAAACCGACGTCTAAAGACCTGTAGCCTTTGTGGCATAAAGAGATATTTCGGATATTAAAATATAGTTTACCCTTTGTGTAACTGGATCAGCTACACACAGCTCCATCGGTGCTCCTTCAGGCCTTTTGACTTCAGCGAGCAGATCGATCGACCTTGGTTCAGCACAGATTACAGTCACGGCCGACTCTAGTACGACTGGATTCTGATTGGTCGAAGATGCGACGTTGCCAATACGTACAATAGCTGGAAATAAAAGGACGCTCTAAAAGAACAGTGAATCATGATGCAGAGTGTCGTGAGCTCCGATCTCATCCGTTCGCACTGTGGTGCATCTAGGCCGGAGCAGAAGTTGTCAAGTAGTCAGTAAAATACAAGTCACTTACGAACCTCGAGAGTCGCGGTATTTGTGATAAAGGAGGTATTATTCTGTTTTGGTAACATTATCAATTAAACCAGACTCTTCTCCATGTATTGTATTGTTGAAACCCGACAGTCAGCCTCATTCATCTAAGAATAGGGCTCGCTCAATTTTGTCTTATCTGAGTACAAAGCCATGCATTGTAACGCCATGGCAGCTAGTATTAAGACTATATTGGAACTGGAATATTTATTCTAGAGAAGGAAGGACACGAAAATAAAATGCAGCAGATAACGTGGTAATAGCGTACCTTCGCTTACGGACATTAGAAACGTAGGTAAGCGACTTCAATCTTACCTTTTGTTTCTCCAAGTTCCAGGCAAGTTACTGTCACGGAATAGAAGTCCTTTCTTCCGGTGCTCTCGTCTATTACTTGCTGCAACTTCGTTGCTTTCACCAAAGTTGCGTTTTCAACCGCCACTAGAAAACCAGAACAATCCAGCTGACAAAATATCTTAAAACCACACATCTCGGTCGTGTTCCACCCTACCTATCGTAGTAACTACGCAGTCTACGCATGACGTCACGGATTCTGACTTCTTGGCGTCAGTCAGGAACGAAATTGTCCATACTTTCGGCGAAATATCCCGCCATGAGCCAATCCCGCGAATCATGTCACAGAGATCGTAGTTACCAGGCTTACTACGCTCCCGAGCTGGGTAACCGAACAACTACTTTCAAGAAGGTTAGAACGGTCAGCGTAAACTTTTCACGAGGTTTTAACTAATTGTTAGGAGGGTGGAACACGCTCCTCATTTCCACTTAAATTACGCAGAGACCATTTGTTGGGATCTCACGAATATTTAGGAAACTCTGAAGTGAATATCTTCAGAACCAATAGTTGCGTTTTTGCTGATACCATGGTATCTGTTAGCACGGTAACTGGATCTGCAATTAGTCGTTTTTGCAGTTATCGTGGTATCTGATACACGGTGCTCTGCAAAAACGACTATTGCCGAAATTGCACGTTTCGAAGTCATCCCAAAAGAAAAACAGATATCCAGTTACATCACTAAGTGCTAAGCTTCCTTCTCACCAATCTGACAAAATTTGATGAAAGTGAGATGAGTTTTCAGATATCACGACCAGTTACCACGGTCGGACCGTATAGTATCTGAATATCCGATACCCCGAGAACTGCAAAAAAGCCTTTTGACCGTGGTATCAGATACCATGATAACTGAAAAAACGACTTTAGACCGCGGTAACAGATACCATGGTATCAGCAAAAACGCAACTAATGAAGAAATAGATCAAGGAGTCACGCATTCTAGAGTCAATCTACCAGTGAAAAGTTAGTTAGCTAGAGTAAAGGAGCCAATTTGGAAGCATTATCGCATCTATAATGAATATGTCCGAAAGCTTTTTGGTGCTGTAAATGCTGCATTTTCTTTTTTTTTTGTCCGAAAGCTGTTACCTTCTTTTCTTCTCTGACACTTCTAGAATACCAAAATTTAAGTCAGGAAGAAGAAGAAGAAAAAAGAGTTAGCTGTATAAAGCTGACAAAATGGATCAGCTACTGATATGCAACCTTCTTATCTTTCCTTTCTTCGTTGGCCATGATCGCCAGTTGTCTTTTTGAATTTGTTATGTTTGCCGCCGAAAACTGAGAGAATCGCCGTACTCCCCAGTTTCTTCTTGAAAATTCAGCATAAAATTTAGCATTCTTGCTGAATTTTTCAATGAATTAATGCTGCATTAACTGAGCGAAAACTTAAGTCCGAAAACGAAATGCTGCATAAAATTCTGAATTAATTCAGCATTTTCGTTCGTTTCGGAGCTTTCTGACACGTTCAGTTGTCTAGATCATCAGCTTTCAAGACGCTAGTTAAAAGGGCTCGGTACGACCGTAGGATCATCTATAGTGGCGTGGTTTGGAAAGTACACTGCTGGCCAGTCAAAGCAGCTCTTAACCAAAAATAATCAAAGAGAAAGAAAAATATATAGCTATACGAACAAAAACTGAAAAAAACTAAATATTTGGCAGTGTTTATTGCTTTCAATAAAGTGTTTTGAAATTGTTGCTTAACATTTCTACTTTACTTCAATGAGAACAGTAAGACAGTTGTCATACCAATTTATAATTTTCAGCCAATCACTGTCAAGCTTTACCTAAGCTATACTAACAAATTAGACAATAAGAAGAAATTCAGCCAATTGGGTAGCGGAGAGAGCTACAATTATTTGCAACGCAGGCTCTTTAGGGGGACAATTTATCACTGACGGAAGGATAACTAAAAGAAACATACGGTTGTGGAAGTGTCCTGACGGTTTCATAATCCAAGGCAGCGGACCGCCCTCGAACACGACCGTTCGTGACGCTCCAAGGGTCAGCACAGTCACTCCGCTAGATGGGGTTATTGGTCTCAACTTGCGGTAGGTAGAGAGAGTGATGATGTCTTTCAAGGTAGTTCCTTCGATGGTGTAAGAAACAGTCACCTTGGAACTCCCAACTCCTGTGGTGGCCAGCCTTGCTTGGGCGCAGGTCTTATAGACTCCCGAATAGCTGATCTCTAAGGGAAAAGCAAGCATGAGTGTAAGACCTTTAAAGATCCTTTCACACTAGCGCTCTGAAATGCCGCGAGGAGACGAGAGGCGCTTACTTTTAAATACACATTAGGAAGTAGTCATGTGTTAAAAAAAAACTTTCACCAAGAAGTGATAATAATCCTCCCCAGAACGCTGAACCACAGTTCAAAGCAATGGGCCACCGACTTCGGCTGGGTGGAAAAGTAATTTGCATTTTTACCGGATCTCATGTTGTGAAAACGATAATGTCGATAAGACGATAATGTCGCGCAATTGCGTTATAATAAGCTTGTGTAAATGGAATATTTTCCGGAGGGTTTATGATCAATTCTAGCTTTCACATATCATTCCTATCACGTAGACCTGGAACGCCGAGCGAAAAGACATTCAACTGTATTTCAAAGTTTCGTCAACTTCCTCGACAGATCTGCACGTCGTCAAAACAAACAAACTATCGCTTGCGTCGTTCACGAATAGGGGTCGGCACCGTTTCTGTTTTTGGCTAAAACAGAAACGGAAAAAAATGACAAATAAAAAACGGAACAGAAACAGAAACAGTGATAAAAAAAACGAAAAACCTTTTCTGTTCTCCATTTTTTTTGGAAAAACAGAAACGGACCGTTTTTACAAAAAAACGGCCGTTTTAACAGGTATTTCTGTGTTTTTTTTTTCCTACTTATTTGGGTTTATAAGATAATAGTAAGGCGACCATTTGGAACGGTAAGGCGGCTGTTGGAAAGTGAATAGCGTGAGGAGGGGACAGCGTGACAGGAGAAGGTTGTGAGAGAAAGTCGAGTATAATTGTGTAAGGTGAAAAAAAAGGACTCTGCACCTGTCTAGTAAACTAAGCCCTTTTTATACCCACGGTCAAATGCTGGGGTATGCTGGCAGGGGTGAGTATGGAAGTCATGCGTATGTGTACCCCTTTTTCCCCAGACGGGCACCAGGAACCTTTAAAAGCAAAATATTTTAAGGTAAAAAATTAATACCAAATTGTTTTAGTTCCCAAAGTACTGTATACTGATACCCCTATGCGGAATAAGGGGCACAATTACGTGTGAGAACCATGGTCACCCCTGTCAGCATGCCCCAGCGTTTTGCATGGGCTTCATTCAAGTCCCATATACCGATCACTTTTCGGTCGGTCGGTCCACTGTTCCCGAGTTAGGGTGATTCCAGATGTGCTAGGACGATGAAACTTGGCAGACATATCAGGGATCTGACCAAACTAACTTGGAAATAGTCACTTCGACGATCCGACCACCGTGGGGGGAGTGGTGTGAGGGGGAATCCGAAATATTGACGTATGTATATGTATAACTTTCGAACAGGTGGTCGGATCTTAATGAAACTTGATATTTCGACTGATCTCGTGTCTCAGACGTTCCATTTAAAGTCCGATTCGGATACGATGAATGTCGGGGGGGGGGGGGGAGAATCTTGTGACATGCTTAAAATTTAGCGATTACGATTAAACTTGGTGGGAAGAACAAGCACAAGCCCTTGGTACATCATAGACAGAACTGGACCGGATTTGGGCACTTTGGGGGAAGTTGGAGGGGGTTCCGGAATTCCGGTGATCCGGAGTTAAGGTGCTCCTATGTGGGCTAGGACGATGAAACTTGGCAGGAATCAAAGACCCGACCAAATTAACTTGGAAATAGTCAGTTCCCCGATCCGGGCATCGTGGGGGAGTGCAGGGAGGAGGAATCCGGAATCTTGAGGTATTGTAACTTTCAAACGGGTGATCGGATCTTAACGCCACAACGGTTTTGCTTAAAAACTAATTCCTAGCACCCTGAAAGTGCACATCTTTACCGAAAAGTGAAAAAAAAAACTTTTGAACATTGGAAAAGTTCGGTGGCTCTTTCTTAGTTGTATAATTACAGCTTTGTAGAAAAGTCTCATCAGAAATGGGAGCTTGAAGGCTTCAAGCTTTGAGTACAAAACGATTCGTGCTTCCTATTGGTTGGATTTAAAAAAATGCGTCTTAACCGACCAATGGGATGATTGGGAAGCGAGACTCCGTTTCGCAAAAGTGTCATTATACCAACAAGAAATAGCCAGATTAACGTTTCCAGCAAAAGTATTATTATACCAACAAGAAATAGGAAGATTAACGTTTTCAGCAATTAACCAGCTCAGAATGGTTATCAAAGGCCGATAATTTAGTCTGTAAGTCGAAAGTCCTATACCTCCTAATGTTAATTTTGTTGTTATATGCTTCCTTTAATGATGTTGTAAAAAATATCCCTTTCGTCGGGTAGGGTGCAATGTCTCTATTCTGACTCAAAAATCTTTCCTTCCGAAATTTGGAAAATATCGGTAGATGGCATAATCCGCCGGGAGAATAAAACCCGCTAGATTATGCCAGGACGCCACGCTTATAAGTCGGAACAAAAAACGGAAATTTGGAAAAAACAGGTAAAATAAAAACAGAAACGGCTAAAACGGTCATATAAGAAACGGAACAGAAACAGAAACGGCATTAAAAAAAACGGCTACCTGTTTTCTGTTTTTCTGTTATTAAAAAAAAAAAAAAAAACAGAACAGAAAACGGTAGTAAAAAAACAGAAACAGAAACGGTGCCGACCCCTATTCACGAACGTCTGTTCAGTCAGCAGTTCGGTTCGGTCAAAGGGGGACCTGTCGATGAAAAAGGACCCTAACTACAAAACTAGTTCCTCATCTGACCTAGAACTGGCATTAGGAAATCAAAATTCCACATGTCGATCAAGAATCTGTCCTAACACTTTCAAGACGGAGATACGGTATTTCGCTCTATTGTTCTTTTTCTATGAATCCCCTATCTTGGCAATCCTGTCAGGAACTCGAGTTGGCCACCTCCTGACCTTGATCGTCTGTCCGAACTGAAAAGTAAGGCCGGAAAAACCACCCACTTCCCGAAATTCGCCTGGAAATATGTTCAAAAGAGAGCAGCGAGAATCATTCTGGTTGATCATTACATTTTGTACGAACAGGCTCTCATTAAACTGGGCGTTCCTAAATTATATGACCGTAGTTGTACACTTTCAAAAAATTTCGCCGCAAAGATATTGTGTTGTCCCCAGATGAGACGTCTATTACCCTTCCCCTCCAGTCGTCCGTGCGTCGGTCCGAGAGGAACACTGGCAATCAGTTTTTGCCGAATCTTGCCACCGTACCTTCCTTAGCCACATCTTAACCCAACTTTTACACAGATTCATTCCAACATTTATTTCAGGTCATATCTTGTAAAGTGTATTATAGTTAATTTGTTTGTGTATTTCGTAAATATTGTATTCACCTTCTGACTGACATACTCCGATTTACTAGCTTCAACAAATATTAGCCGAGTTTCTTTTTCTTATCTATTCGTTGTTATTAGATATTCCGGGTTATTTGTATTGTTGACAAATATTCATATTAAAGGGCACCTGAACAATGAAACCATACTTCAACACACCATGGAGAATGCATTTACAGACATGGCCACGGAAAGCATTCTTCTCCTGAGCGTGACGTTTTCAAAATAGGGATGTTCGTTTCGGAAGTTTTGCACATGCAGACTCCGAGACAAAAAGCGCAATTCATTCAAATCTTGTACAGCACTGGCCGGATCGTATTGAAATTTCTTCTAGATATACGTTTGGGCTTAACTGGTTAAAAAATATTCCGGAAGAAGGGTTGATTGGAGACATTTGTTCATTTCTGAAATTGTTCGGTACTGAAATAAGGACAGATGCAAAATGGAGCTAAAGATCGTAGCTTGGAAACACTATTTCGAATTTGGGTTGGGTTTTCTGCAGGCAATGTTAACGGAAGTCATACAGATAGGGATGATACTTGGTACTCTTCATTCAGGTGTCCTTTAACAGTGGTACCTGAGGATTCCTTGTAAGCTCTGGAATCAGCTGCACGTAGGTCGGTTATATTTTTACATTTTTGGCAGTGTTGTATCTTTACATCCAGAAAATTAAACTTTTCTTCGGTACTACAAACAACATAAAGTTTTATCACAAAACACTAGAGCAATCTGCCAGCGGTTTACTTTAGCAGCCATGGCACTTTCGTCACTCAATCAGCTCTACAAAACGATTGATCTTCGTACATGGCCGAGACTTTATGAGTTTCCGCGCCTTGCACTACCATGCTCTGAAATCGTCTCCGCCGATACTCCAAAGAGTCAATGACAAGCGATAACAAGAAAACGACTTATTTTTGAATCGCTATCCAGTGGAAGTCACAAATGTATATGTGTGAAGCATATTATAATGATTAGAGCATAGTTAATGCCCATTGTGCTGTAAGCTATTTGGAAGTAAATTTGATTGACTGATTGAAATACAAATGGGAGAAACACAGTAAGAGGACCAGATCGTTATGTGAAATAAGGACGTAAGAACAGCAAAACACTAAAAAAATGTGTAAGCGACACAATCCTCACTCACCTCCCGTGAAAGCAAAGTTCTTCTTGTCCGTCAAGTCGACAGAAAATGGTATTTGTGAGCAGTCTGAGAATACTTGAAGACTTCCCAATCCATCCGATAAGTACTGGTCAGGAATTCGCCCGAGGAGACCGATAGGAACAAAGATTGCTGATTTTTCTTCAAACTCATAAACATGCAGGTTTATCTTCACGTCGATTGCGGGTTGAATGAAAATCTAGAAAGAAAAATAGTAATTTACTATCCATTTATATGACAGAAAAACGGCGGAGTAACAAATAAACATATAACAGAGAAGGGTTCGAACGAAGCAAAACGCAATGTCAGTTTTTTTTTTTTACATAACACCAAAAATTTGGCTCCAAGCTCACTGCAAATGTTGACTACAAATTTGGCCTTTTTTAGCTAACAAGTACGTAAATAAATAGCACGACTCTTATAACTGAAGTTCGTTATCGAAGGATCAAGTCAGAACATCGTAGGCCGGCAGGCAGGATGTTGACGGCGGTCTAGAAGGTCAGTCGGAGTCCGAATGAGTATACTGATTTCGAGTAAAACGTGACGGTTGGCCTGACTTGTCGGCAAAGAATTTGTTCCCTCTGGAACTGAACAAAGATATAGCCTAGAACGTAAGAAAAGGAGCGTGAAGAACATTCGCTGACTTGCTCTTGTCGGCGCTTTCACTTCCCAGCCAACCCTAGACATCAGTAGGGGAAATCAAGGAAAAAATCCCTACTGTAGCATATCGCCAATGACCGGATACAGCTCAGTGCTCAGTAAGCAGTATTAGTGTTTCTTGGTTCATGCATCTCGAATCGAGTTCAAACGCTGAATACTGATAAGTCTGAGCCAATTCAAAAACCGGACCCTGGAAATTTAGCAGAAAGGGCCATTTCAATAAATAAATAGTATCCACACGATTCTAAATATCAGACAAGCGCTGGGAGTCCCTGCTCCCCGTCTTAATAACGCTTCAAAAGTGGAAAACAGATATCCGGGATCCGGTTTTCGAGAGAACGCGAACAATTAGAAACGGGATTACCTTAGCAACTCCTCTCATCTTTTGATTTTTCAACATAGCGGCGCTAATATTTGTAGCACCAACAATACCCCCAGTGGCTGACAATCCAGTTTGGCTTACGCTTGCTACGCTTGTATTTGATGACGTCCAAATGAAGCTATCACCTCCGCCTGTCGCCTTGAACTTTGTCTCATATTTCGGCTTGGTGACTGGGTCCCAGGGATAGAGCCTGACGGTAGGATCTATGATGATCGACTGATAGATTTCTATGTCAGCAGTGGCTTTCACGGGTGGTTTGACATCAAGTTGTGAACCGTCAGGGAGCGTAAGCTGCTTCAGTGTAGCCTGAAAGAAAATAGTCTTGTAGACCCGTAGCCTGAAGAGGATCTCCAGTACAGGCTTACAAATATAGTCTTGAACATATGGTTTTAGCGCACTGGAAAGCAAAGCCGGAACAAAACTCAAATTCTTTAGTTGCGTTTAAGATGACATGGTGTCTGTTACCACGGCAACTGGATCTGCAATTAATCGCTTTTGCAATTACCGTGCTATCTGATATACGGTTGCTCTGCAAAAACGACGATTGCCGAAATTGCGCTTTTCGAAGCCATCCCAAAACAAAAAATGATATTCAGTCACATCACTAAAGGCGTATCCTGCAAAAACGACGATTGCCGAAATTGCACTTTTCGAAGCAATCCCAAAACAAAAAATGATATTCAGTCACATCACTAAAGGCGTATTCTCGCCTTTCGATGGGAACGGCGAGAATAGAGGGAGTCAGTTCACGTGGAGTCCGCCTAGGAAAACAACGAGAACACGGGGAATGATTATAAAATGGATTTTGTTCGAAAAAAAAATATGCAGTTGACGACATTAGTCTGGATCCACTTTTTTTTTGTTTTGTTTATTCTGATTCTTTTTAACTACTTTTACATTGCACCATAACACAAGCAAAAATTGATTCCCCTCCGAATCTGAAACGGAGTCCTTTTTGATGATGGTAATGATAATCGAAGCATTCCCTGTGCGTGGGGCTCGCAAGAATACGGGGAGTGAGTCCCCGGGACAAACGGGGACTCCTCAAGTGGAGTCCTCGGGGAACGGCGAGAATACGCCTTAAGTGCCAAACTTCCTTCCCACAAATTTAAAAAAAATTGATGAAAGTGAGATAACTTTTTCAAATACCACCATCAGTTACCACAGTCGGAGCGTGGAATCTGAATATCAGATACCACGATAACTGCAAAAAAGCCTTTTGACCGTGGTATCAGATACCACGATAACTGCAAAAACGACTTCAGTCCGTGGTATCAGATACCATAGTATCTGCAAAAACGCAACTTTTGTATTTTCAAAAACGATGCTTTGCTATGCAATAACCGGTTTCGAATAAATAAATAGTACATTATGCTGTTGGATTTCTTGCAGTACTCATGTAGGCCTACTGGGATCTGGGAGAAAGTATAACTGACCTGCACGCACCTGCTTCTCGTTCGAAAGCTAAGAAACGCATCGCTAGATCAAGAAGAAACTACACGATACAAAGTGAGGATTAGATGATGGGGCCAAACTCCATCTGGAGATTATAATATAACGGTAATATAACGTTTATTTATTGAGTCAAAAGGCCATACAAGGTTAAATACCTGTTTCACTACACAAATAAACTGTTACACCTCTAGAACCATTATGAAACGTAAACAAGGCTAAACTTTCTTTCCTGTGTCTAAATGCTTTTATCACATATTTAGATACCTCTACAATTAATCTGGGGCTGGTAGATTTCAGGATACGGGGAAGCGATACGAACCCACCGTCCCACCCCCAACAAATTTTACCCTGAAATACGAACGCGCTTGGTAATCTAATAGGAAGTGGTGCGAATCCTCCTCGTGCAACTTACGAAGAGGTCAAAGGTAAGTCTCTCCCGTAATAGGCTTTCCTCCTATTGGAAAGTTTGTTTTTTACTGAGGATCGGCAGACTGTTAGATCGGAGCTGGAACCAAGTTTCCACTTTAGCAGGATCAAGTCCTGATGATATTAAGAAGAAAGTACCCGATAAAAAGTGAGGGTTAGACCCAAACCCCATCTGGAGATTAATACTCACCTTCACTTTACCAACTCCAGATGAAGAAGCCAAAATGTGACTCCAGGTGCCGTTAACAGTACCATTCTTGACTTCTACAAACCGAGGTGCGATCTGGGTCCGGACAGAAACTTCCTGAAACAATCATTTAATTAATGTGACGATTATTTGTGTATGTTAGGATGTGATTCCACAATCAACCTCTCTGACAACTGCTCAACTTATATACCATAAATCACGGATCCTAGTCGTACCCCTTCAGAAAGGAGAACTTGTCCAATACACGATAAGTGGAAAGATTCTTGACGCCATAATACCTAAGGTAAAACTCCGCTTAATGCCATGGGAGGATCACTAACGGCTTGAGGCCACACTAAAATCATGAAAACTGTACCAAAATTCTTAAAGGACACCTCGCAGTTTCCGCTCAGATCAATTTACAATAGCTGACCACTTTACAACTAAGCCGTGCTTACAGAAAATTACACACAGCTACGGCTGTTTTTACCCTTTTTCCATGTACCTTGACTTGGATGAAAGTCTTGACAATGTTTTAATAACCGGTCTCCGAACGAATAAGCGGAAAATAAACGAGAACAAACGTGGCGAAGGAAATAATCAGTTTATCGCTAACAGAGGAGATAGGATACACTTACGACGTGAAGAATCTCAGGAACGAGAATGGATGGAAATACTACTGAAGTATTATGAATTACTATCGTAAGTACGTCCTGTCTTTTAAAGTTTAACCGAAAAGGGCTGGGGTAGGACAATCTAGTTATCTAGTTACAATCTAGTGACACATAAATTGGCTTCAAGACCCGCTGAAAATGCGTTACTTCGTTGTTCCGCTATTGACGAATAATCGATTTTCAGTGGAATTTCCGTGTGATTTGCAGTACCTCTATGCGCTTGTATTTTTGTTGTATGCGTTACGCGAAAGATTTATGATTTTTGTTTGTTCCACTGCCCACTGAAAAGCCCCCTTTGTATTGAGATAAAAATTCTCAAGGTCATAGTAGAATTTGCGCCGTGGTATAATGGAAAATAAAAAAATCCCTTTGTAGAATCCAAATAATTCAATGTATTCAATTAAATAACAGAAAAATAAGTTTGCTTTTCAGTTAGACTTTAAAGGATTTAATTCGGATAGAAAGAACGATAGTTAGCTGGTATATAACTGAATACGAGGATCACTTCTGCAAATCTCCGCCATATTACAGGAAGAAAGGTGTGCTATGGCCTATGAACCTCACTGAACATGCCGGCGGGCATGTTCTAACCTAGAATTAAGTGTATAGGCAACGGATACAAATAATAATGCAAAACCGTGATGTAGTTTCGCGATAACTAGTACAGTGGCGTGTATGGTATTTTGATCCGGAAAACTTACGGATAGCTTTATAATACCAACTAGGTTATACAAAATAATGTTCTGAAGTTTTCATACGTGACGATGTCTACGATTGAAAAGGATACAGTTCAACTGGCTGCAAAACCGATTTAGTGTTTACTTCCGATGTTTCGAAATTGCAACTGAGACCCAGGTCTCCGATAACGCTTGGGGATAGCAATGTACGGATTCCGCGTCATATCAGTTTAGAATTTTTTTTTTTTTTGGAAAATACCATTTTGAAAACCTCGATGGATTGACAAATTCAGCGTATAACCGATAGCGAAGAAATAAAACCAAAGTGTTTCTGCAAAACTTCACGTCGGCCAGCCAACGTAGATCTAGTTATTATGTCCATACCAGCGACCGCGGGTGTAACGCGCGTTTGGAGGCGAGCCGACACTCGCGGCTCCCTTTGCTGTGTTTCTTAGTTTCTTCAGGTACCCATGTCACGGCTGGACAAAGTAGTCTACGTCTAACCGAAAGACGGCACGGGCGCCATTGCAAACTGAAGTGCTGAGACGTCAACTGAACTGGAAAGGCCTGGAATGAACGTCATTCAATGTTCAAACGACACCGCCTTAATTACTCGGGCTGTGACGTCACTCTTACGGTCGCTGTCGGAGTGGTAGAAAATGAGATAATTTACCTCCGACGGATGGATTTTATTATCAAACTCGTCAAAGATCTCCACGTCAAGGACATGCTCGTTGCCTTCCATCGTCACCCAGTTTCTGTGAGGTAGCAAACTAAGCTTCAGCTTCGCGGGCATAGTCACTATCACGGTCGCTGTCGGGTGCGGCCCCTCGTCGTCCAGGTTCGGATCCCGCAGAACCACCTAAAAGGACACAATATTTTAGTCACGTCTCAAAAATACATTAGTTGCGTTTTTTATCAGAATTCTCAGTTCTCCGTTCTCGCTTCTGAATTCTAGATTCTCATACACATTACCGTTTTTGCTCCTCTCGCTTCTCCATTCTCACTTTTCACAAAAACACTAATTTGGCAACTTGTCTGCAACCCGGTATACCTGTTTAGGCATACTGAACACCCGCACTCTGTTGACCAATCAGGGAGGAGAACGAGGAAAGGGGAATCGAGAATTCACTATCGGAGTAACTTCTTGATTCTGCAGAATCGCAAGGCTTTTCCCGTTCTCGATTCTGACAAAAACGCAAGAGAAGGAGAATTCAGATAAAAAACGCAACTATTGGGCGTTTTCCACCCTCTTATCGAAGTTACTACACATGACGTCACGGATCCTAGTTTCTTGGCGTCGAGGCTGGAAAGCATATTTTTTTCCGGCAAAATATCGTGCTACGGGCTAATTGGGACAGAGGTCGTAGTTACCACGCTTACTATGCTCCAGAGCGTGGTAAGCAAGTAGTTACTATTTCGAGAAGGTTGGAACATTCAACATAAATAGATTTTCGTGAGGTTGGTACGAAAATAGTAACTAATAGTTACTAATGTTAGACGGGTGGAACACGCTCATTAACGAGCAAAACATTCGTAATTCTTACACATTCTTAAAACAAGTAAATCATAAATTCGTTGTTTTCCTCTTCGGCTGCGAGGCTCACTAGAAGCCATCGGCCGAGATGTCTGAGGAATTACTAAGACTGTTTCAAGAAAACGGCAGACAATGCTACTTAATACCAAGAACAAATAAGGGGAGAACTGAAAACTCGCATAACCTCGATGTCAGCAAGCTAAGTAGTTTTTTCTGCGATTCTGATTTACCAGGGGTGGAGCTTCGCGTTTGGCCTCTTGGCGTGTGGCCAAGTGTTACCTCTAGAGCAAAAGTAGCATTCAGAAAAGAGCAGATAGTTCAAAAAGTGCTGATTTCTTCGCGGATTATACAAATGAAAACGACTTTCAATCTTCAGATTTGTAATAAAGCTTATTTTATCACGGCCGTTCACAAAAGCAATGAAGCCCAAGGGAACGTGGCATTTTATGACTCAGGGAGCAATTAAGCTACTGGAACGTTGTGGCATAGACCGAACATGCATGCATTTAGTTCAGATTCAATAGGGTCGGTGTGAACTTTAGTAAATTCATTTAGTCGTCTCAGGTAAGAAATCGCTTCTGAAAAGGTATTAAGATTGGACAATTTAAGGTATTTACCTGGCGAAATGTAATCAAAGAGTTTTATTGTACTCCCTAAACACGATTTAATGCATACCATTTTCTCGAGAAGTTGCGAAGAATTGTTGGCTATAAAGTGTATCCTAATTTTCATATCGCAACGCAAATGTTAGAAACACTAGTAGTTGAAACGATCAGGATTATTTCGAACCAATAAGGTATTTAGCCGGAGAATTTGAGGCATCCAGTTGGTCAGATATCAATCAAAATGTTGCCATTTGTGGTAACAAATTAGTGTTCTTGGTGAAAACGAACATCTGGCTAAATTTTTAAGTATCTATGCTTTTTAATCACTAAAAATCTACAACAGAAATTTAATGAATGTTTCTTTAAGACGAATATTTCTGGTGCTTTAATAAGCGATTAGTAGGTGTGATATAAAAAGGTACATCATTGTCTGTTCTCTTTCTATTTCCACTAAATTGTCCTTGTATGCAGGGGCGTCGCAAGGGGGGGGTGCGGGGGGTGCAGCACCCCCCCACCTTTTTGAGATTCGGTAAAATTTTGGGCCGGAGGCCCAAAATCTTACTAAAGTTGTTCGGTATTTTTTCGACACCAGAACTGTTCGATATATTTACGGGGATTCGGTAGTTATATAGAATCCTAAATAGGCTATCTGTACAAATCTCTTTGGTATAATGACCGGGATTCGGTATATTTGCCAGTATTCGGTAGTTGTCACGAATTTGGTGAGAGAACTTACTGAAATCATTTGGTAATTTTTCGATGCCGGAACTATTCGGTATATTTATGAAGATTCCGTAGTTACACAAAACCCCGAATAAGCTATTGGTTCAAAATTATTCGGTATCATGATTAGGATTCGGTAGTTTATTCAGTATAATTTCCAGGATTAGGAAGTTAACCACGAATACTGACTTTGTTCCAGTTTCGACGAAAGTATACCGAATATGAATATTGTTCGGTAGTCTTTCGATACCAAAACAATTCGGTATAATAACCGGGATACGCTAGTTATACAGAATCCCGAACATGCTATCGGCCTAAACTTATTCGGTATAATAAGTGGAATTCGGTAATTTATTCGTTATAATTGCCAGGATTCGGAAGTTACCACGAACCTCGAAACTCAGAAGAGGTCGAGTGAAGCACTGGTCGCAGACAAAAGGGATGATCTATGATATCATCGATAGTCCTTACTTTTATTTTGGATTCCAAAAAGAATATCTATTCATAAATATTTTGAAAATTCCGCCTGCAGCACTTTTGTAATATTCTCTATTTTGTGTAACGTCGCGTCATTTGAGGGGGGCCAGTTTTAGGATTGAGTTCGAAACATTAAAAGCTAGAATTTGGATGGAAATTAAGATTAAAATTAAAAGCAAAAACAAAATTTCGCCTGCGGCGCTCATTTTATGGGATTATGGGTAGTATACTGACTAGAATACAGTTACTGCTGCTCCCGGAACGTCGCTCCGTCCGGTTTCGGGAACTTCTTGGAGTCTCGGTGTTTAATCAGCGTTAAATGATAGAATTTGTAAGAGAAGCAGTTGGTTTTAGCCTACAGCAACAAAAATTGATTTTGAATTTTTTTCGCCTGCGGCGCTCGATTTAATTTTCTATTGGCTATAAGAGGTAGAAGCTGTTACTGCAATCACGCCCGGCAGTATATTCTCTATGTGGCCTTCGCCAGAACGCTGCCTAATAGTTGGCTTATCGTCTTTCATGCTGCCCTTTATTGTTACTCTTCCTACGTAGGCGTCTCTGTTCCATAATTTAAAGCTCAAATTCTTAGTTCTAGGATTCGGTAAAATTTTTGAAAGATTCGGTAAAATTTTTGCTCTGCACCCCCCCACCGAAAATGCACTTGCGACGCCCCTGCTTGTATGTCACTTTCTTCTTTAAATTTGAACTGGGTCCAAACTGCTGTCGGTCCCTTTCTGCCTTAATTTTCTTCATCCTTAGTCATGTTAGAATGCACGACTTGTATCATCTCGCCGTACATTAGATCCTCATCTCGTTTCTTCAAACTAGTGGTAACTTCGATTTGTTGGAGAAAGAAGGGCAAAATGTTTACCTATTTCTGTCTATTCGAAATTTTGGGCACATTCTTGACCCGAAGAACGGCGATCAGAAGAACCAGCACCAATGATTACTCTGTGGTTGGGACAGGCACCGGGTAGGCTCCACCCCCGGTAAGTGATTTGGGCAAAAAAAAGTTGTCAGCTTGATTCAAGTCTTCTCAGTTCTCCCCTCATTTATTCTTGGTAATACAGCTGTTAGGCTACGTTAGGGTATTGGCTCGAGTTCAAGTTCTTTTAATCTTTCAATACAAGTAAAAAAAAAAATACAGCACTGAGCAGAGAGGTGAACTCGGTTCACTCAGATGCAAGCTACACTATATACAATATTAAGATAAACACACAAATATTTGTTGCGATACGTCTCCAGTTCCCCTCGGCCATGAGGCTCGGCCAAACTCCGCCGAAGCTTTTGGCCTTGTTAGGTAGGTCTTCAATGTCAAGATTTATGTTAACACGCGAAAAATTTCTCAGAGGTTGTGCCTGTTTTTTGGGAGGTAGGGGGAAATCTGAAACAGTTTCACACAAGGATGCGCAATTTCAACAGATATAATTTAAGGTACAATTTTAATGGCAAATATAAATAAACCTGGTTTTTCTCAAAAGCACCAAACATGCCAGTGGCATAAAAAACGACGCTTCACTAATTCTGATGGGTTTGTAAAAATTATTAATACAATTCTAGCCTAAGGCATTGTAAAGAAAAAACAAACGAACAACTATCACACATGAACACTAAAATTAAGGACATGAGATAACACACTATCTGTTACTTACAGAACACTTCGTATGATATTTTTAGTGTTATTTTTTCGCTGAAAGTAACGGTGGAAACAATAGCATATTTGCAGATGCCATGGTATCTGACACCACGGTATCTGGTCCTGCATTTTCTTGTTTTTGTGTCGTATCTGACACTACGGCTGCTTTTCAAAATAACAATTGTTTGCGCTTTTTAGAAGTCACCACAAGATAAATATTTATATCCTCTCACATCACAAGTGCCAAAGTTCTTCCCCACCAATTTGACAACGGCGTGGCTCTTGTGTTGGTGGTGACGAAGGTGACACATGACGTTTTAGGATGCGCGTTTGGGACTGTGGTACCTGATTATCAGACTGCATCTGAATAGCAGATACCACGGTAACTGGTCAGAATCCAGATAATCGGTAACACGACTTTTAGACAGTGTTATCAGATACCATGGTTTCACTTTCGCATTTGGACGAGATAGGGCTTCGAAATGCATGGACATCTATATTCTCGGACAAAAATGGTTGGAAAAGGTTGATGTACCGAAGAAGACACGGTGAATCAGAATTACTATTTACCATCACCTCGGATAGATAGTCCGGTCAGAGCCAGAAACTCATGTCAGAGCCCGTTCAAAACCGAATGTTTACGGATAAAAATAATTGTCTGATTTGCTTTTTGCTATAAGTTATTACCTAATGAATCTGGTTCAGTGGTCTATTAGGATGATCGCGGCTAGGCAAAGACCAAATATCTGCAAGACCTGATTTTCCGATAGAACCATCAACAAATATTCTCTTTGGGACTCCATTAAAACCTTCATTCTTGTTATGAGTCGGCGCCATTCCCTGTTTGAAAAACAGATATTCTGCGGATTCAAATTAGGAAATTATGTGAAAATTAATCACGCAGAACTGAGTGATTAAAAGCTCAAACCATCTATCACTTCCTTTTACGCGCGGCATAATACATCCTGAAGTCTCAACGACGTCCTTCAAACTTCAAATCATCCAAATTAACCATGTGTGAAACATTGCGGCTGCAGACAAAAATGGAAGACAAATTCCACGACGATAAAGTAAATTACTAATAAGGATACATGAAGTTCAATCGAATGGCTAAACGATCAAACCATTCTGTTAGTGGTCCTTGTATGATATATATGTCAGGGTAAGTCTTCGGAAGGTATTTCCGACCAAGCCGATCCGTTCCGTCCGTTGACGAAAAAATCGGCAGAAAATAGCACATGTTAATCCCCTATTCTGCAAATTTAACAACTTAGATACAGAAATGTGTAGCCATACGACACTTTTGGATTCCGCCAGCGCCATAAGAGAACGAAGAACAGATACAAAAAGCAGCCTCCCTACTTACATTCCAATGACACTAGACAAAGGAGCGTTTTGTTCCATTTAATCAACCCCTTTGTCAGTCACCACTGTCAAGCTAGTCCGCTCCAAAATTCTGGGTTCTTACCGGATTCCAGCCTAATCATCTATGTAATTACAGCATTTACAGGGTCAGCACGTTGATCTGTTACGAAACCCACTTACGAATCTCACCTCACGTTTGATCTAGAGAGTAGACCTTGAATCATACTGTGCCACCTGGAAACCCAGGAAATCCACCAACAACTTTGCCTGCCTCCCACTCACGTTTCAGAATCGCAAGCATTTTTTCAAGGTTCGTTTATCAAACAGCAACTTTTCTTAGTAAAACAACTGAACTGAATTCATCAGAAGACATAAACAGATATATATAATGTATCCCGTTCGTGAGTTATCGCGACCTCTTACATTCGTTCGGGACTAAAAACATGCGATTTCTGAATACCCCCCATATGCCCACAACCCCAAGGCAATCACTTATCATACTGCATAAAAGACATACCTGCGTTTCACCCTTCTCGTAAGCCGTGACTTTGAAAAGCCCGGCATCAGTGACCTTTGCAATACTGTCGTTAGAGATCTGGAGAAGGTATTGCTGAGCTTCACTTTGTGGTAGTTGCTCCAAACGTCCATGCCTGAACTGTATTACTCGGAAGTAGACAGATGACCCCGGCAGTACGTGGATCCTTGGAGGGTCCAGAGCTATATTGGCAATGACGGTCATTCTTACGTCACCCACTGGTACGTCCTATAAGCAGGGAAAACATATAAGACATCTGGCCGAGTATGTTCTAACTTGTCTATTGTCCAATGACTAAGTCAAATCAAATCAAATTTATTAATTAGCCATAATTATCCAAAAACGAATAGCACTGGCGCGGCAAAGATAGAAACACTTGAGGTCACAATTTAAGTCAAGTCACTGTTACAATTTTTGCAAAAGTACGGGACGAATGAACGGTCATACCGAACACTGCAATTTGCAGGAGGGAGCTTTAACTTTTGCTTCCCCGAATTTGATCCTCGAGTGGGGCGTTTATTTTCAGTTGCTAGCTGGAAATCTGGCAGAATGTTGCGAAAGAGCTCCGACGACAGACAGGACCTCCCAAAAGCCATGAGAAGTTCATGCCGTCTGTTTGATAAGGTAGCCAGGCCTAGTGGCGTCAAACTCGCCTCGTATGATATGTACTCGTGCCCGAGGATGATACGACATGCACGCTTTTGAGTGCGCTCAATTTTCGAATCCTGGGCTTTTGTTAGTCCGGCGCGCCAAACCTGGCATCCATATTCAAGGGCAGGACAAATGTATGTTTTGTAGAGGTTAGTGAGAGTGTTGTGGGACCACCCGAATCGTCTTAGCTGAGCAAATTGCTTGAGGAGACTGGCTCCCCTTTGGACCAGTTTAGAGGTTTGGGATTCCCAGCCAAGTTTGTTATCGATTACGATCCCAAGAATTTTGGTGGATTCAACTGCGTTAAGGCCTCCCTCAGATTCAATTGGTTCCGGATCGTGCTTTATGAAGTTGACACGGAGGACGACACTCTTTTCAGTGCTGATCTGAAATTTAGCCTCACTTGCTTC
This sequence comes from Branchinecta lynchi, assembly GCA_023053575.1. Lineage (NCBI taxonomy): Eukaryota > Metazoa > Arthropoda > Branchiopoda > Anostraca > Branchinectidae > Branchinecta > Branchinecta lynchi. Next base: position 11,855,380 of record JAKZAP010000006.1, read on the forward strand.
GCGCCGCAGCTTCTCAAGGGTATGTTTTAGCTCTTGAGAGTTGGACGAGAACAGTCGAAAGGTGGGTAGCGTCAGATCATCTGCAAATTTCAGCCTATGCTTCAGTTGGATAGCCAGCTCGTTCACAGCTATGACAAAAGCCAAGGCCCCAAGTTTGGTACCCTGGGGTGCTCCACAGGTGATGGAGAGAAATTTAGACATCACTGAGGTCTGCTTATTTTTAGCTCGACACATTGTTTCCTACCGCTCAGAAAGCTGGCCATCTGTCTGACAAGGAACTGTCGCGCTTTCATTTCAGCTGCTCCAGAGACGACTATGTAATGGTCTAAGAGACCGAAGGCCTTGACCATGTCTGCAATGTGAACATCGACGTAAGAGCCAGGATTTTCAAGGTGTCTCAGGACTTCTTCCATCAGGATGACAAGATAGTGAATGGTACAGTGTTTAGGACGGAATCCAAATTGCCTTGGGACAATCGATTCCTTGATATCGTCATAGAGCCAGCTAAATAGGACGTCTTCATAGATTTTCGAGACGTTGGAAGTCTTCGAGATAGGGCCTAGGTCTTTTAGTTGAGTCGGGTTTGGCACCTTCGGGATAGGGACGATGTACGCCACCTTAAATCGCGTAGGGCGTGTGTGTAGGTCGTAGGGCGTAAGGTTCCTTATGCCAGGCACTGGTTGAAAATGGCAGCAAGGGGTACAGACAGCTCTGACGAACATTGTGCAATGATTTTGGTGGGGACCTCGAAGGGACATGATGCCTTATTCTGGTTCATCTTGCGGATCTTTTTCTCGACCTCTAGGGGAGTGATTATTGGAGGAGTAAATTAAGCGTGGTAATTACGAATCTCTTTGATTTGATTGGTCCTATTAGCCCGCGGCACGATATTTTGCTGAACATAAGAGAAATGTGTTCCAGCCTCGACGCCAAGAGACCAGGGCTCGTGACGTCATGCGTTGTTACTACAGTAAATAGGACGGAACACGCTCTCAGCCTTCTAGAGAGTGGGATGCACAGTCGTCAAAATTAAAAATGACGAGGAGGCGCTGGAAATGTTAAAAGAGCTTACCGTCAGACTGGGATCTGTAAATTTGACACTGATCTTGGCGGTTCCAGTTTTTGCTCCTTCGATCAAAATCATATCTCCTCTCTTTCCTTGCTTTTCCAGTTTTTCTACGGACTCGGTAGCGTCGTATTTCGAGTCTTCAAAGTTCACCAGACGGATAATATCTGACTCCATTCGGTTGATCGGTTCTATCCTCCACTCCATTGCCAGGCCGTCCAGGGTGGAAAACTCGTTACCTAAAAATTGTGATCCAAAATATAAAAACAAGATTAGATGTTCCGGAGGGATCACAAAATAGGGTATGTTTTGACTTTCTAGGCCAAGTCTAAATTTGTTTTGATGAGAAATAAGGACTGATATGATTTCGAGGGTGGAGATTAACCTAGGTCTCGAAAAGGAGTCATTGGGACCTTGTATATAGCGTGATAATCTTCTGAAGACCGGCGGGCCTGACCCTATTTTCCCCTCTCCGAACTCAATCACCTTCCATTTTCCATCCGTATATTTACCTGTAAATATACAAATTATATGGGGGGGTCGTGGGTCGGGATACCAATGTTACGTTCGTCCCTTTATTAATTCGTTTAAATGATGTGTGATAATCTTCTGAACACCGGCGGGCCTGACCCTATTTCCACTCTCGGAACTCGGAAAGATCAGAAAACGAGGGCTAGGGCACCATTATCTCCGTGCGTAGGCAGCAAGTGCATATCCTCCCATATTAAAACCCGTGGGATTTTCCAATAAGACCAAAGGTTGAAAAAAGGAGCTTTATTTACGAATCAATCGTGTATAAAATAATACTGAATCACTTCACGTAGGCTCCATGGCCAGAAGAGAAGACAAGAACAACTATTACAACTTAAAGGTTGTCATTCGTATGTGTATACAATATGACAACCACCCTACCATCTAGTACTATCCTAAAAAAGGAACGAAAGACTGAACGACCAACGAACCATCAATACTCACAATGCACCAATCTTACTAAAAATAATCATTCATTACTTTTTACTTGATAAATCAATACATCAAAAGAATCTCCAGATTTTACTTTCTAAATCATTTGCAGAAAGCTGTAGGTCTAAATGAGACTGATATTTATTCAATGATTTTGTAATGCTGTTTCTGACAGAGAATCTTTATATCTCTGTTTGTCTTGCTCTTGATGTCCTGTCTTGATGACGAGTCTTGATCTCTCTGTTTGCCTAAATCTATCCCTTAAAATCTTCTGATTCTCATACGAAGTCTCACAACATGTATCAACCCTTTCGACCCCGACAACACAAAACCCAAAGAATACATATACGCTAGGTTTAAATAGTCTTCGATTAGACACAAGAAACTTAGCGCGTTACACACGCGGCCGAAGTCCCTATCCCTCCGGCGCTCATAGATTAAACAAAGTGTGTCGTCACCCACGCGCAGAGCTTTCACCTGTATGAATACTCTTGATGACTATCTCTCCTTGCCGATACAAAATCTCCGGCCTCTCCGGGTACCTAGCGGAAGAACGGCAGAAGTGGTGTCACATCTGCTCCCAAAGATCACCGTGATTGGTTGACACAGGATTTGAGTCGTTACGGAGACGCTTACTCCTTCTTCCTGAGAATCACTGGCGTGTTTTGGACTTAATCATATAGAGTATAACGGGGTACGGTAGTGACTGGTATAGCCACCTAGTTTTTCCAGAATTGGTCGACAAATCTTATTAAACTGTTCACCAGACAGTGCCATGCATTCTGCCTTTTCGACCCACTAAATGCCGGCTGGGACTTGGGAGATAAATAAACTGATCGCACCCACTTTTTCTTTATCTTTAGTATGTTCGAAAGCTGCAACAGCATGTCTCCTTACCCTATATATACTATATCATTGGGCTTTAAAACTTCGTGCTAAATTTCCGGATTCCGGGTGAACTACTTGTCCGGCGTGAAAAATCAGATTCGGATCCAGCATGTCTCCTTACCCCAGAATCGAACGTAAAATCAACATCAGATTCAAGTTTTACTTTTTAAAAATTTTTCGGTTTTTGTCCGATTCCGGTGAACTACTGGTCTGGCGAGAAAATAACTTTTACACCGGATTCAGCATGTCTACTTACCCCTAAATCGACTATTTCATTAGCTTTTAAAACATATTTTTGTTCACCCCTTTATTTGAAAGCCCTCCCCCACCCCTGAATATACAGCTACTGGGCCCACTACGAACCTGGCCTGTACTTTGACACAACGGATCCTGACATAAAGGTTCAACAAAATATCTCAATCCCTTCGAGAGGTATCGTGCTAACAGACAGACGGACGGACGGACAACTTTACGAAGTCATAGGTATCCCGTCATTATGTTTCGGGATCCCAAAAAGCGGGTCATATATGAATAAACAGATAAATTTTTAAGTTTAGCCCATCTACGAACTCGACCTTTCCCTTGACTCAAAGGATCCTCACACCAAGTTTCACCAAACTATCTCATTTCCTTCGAGATTTATCGTGCTCACAGACGGAGGGACGGACAACTTTTGCGATGTCATAGGTATCCCTCCACTTACGTTTTTGGATCCCAATAAATTGATAAATTCAAGCTTAAGCTTAGTAGGCAGGCTTTGCTCTGGTCTTCTAATCATAGATAGGCCTAGGTATACGTCTCGTCGTTTTTGCGGAGCAACCAAACCCCGCACGCTAGACAGCAAAGCAATATAGTAAGTACAGCGAAACTAAAAGGAACAGTCCCGAAACACATCTTTAACCCAAGTTTTAGTTACACATAAGCGCTATACAAAGAGTTTTGTCGCCTTGTTTGTCAGGCTTTGTAATCCGAACGTCTGAAATAACTGTGTAGATATTTGTATTTAGCTAAACGTTTTCTTCTCTAATTTGTTATAGGTGCTGAGGAAAAAAACAAAAATAAGAATGACGGAAGTGACTTATAATTCTGACTCTACCGTTCTTGTTATTGACTGTTATTTTCGTTGTTATTGATTACTTTGTAATTGTCACAACTGATGAAAGCAAGACCAAAGGTTTCGATGGGATCCCAAAAATTCAATATCTGATCCAGACAACTGGGTCTTGTCTTAGCCAGATCCAGTCTTCGCCAGACTCCTTGAACATTTTTACAATTACAATTCAAAAACAGATCAAGGCCAAATAGCTAATCAGCTGAGAAAACCAAGTTCAGATTTGGATTCAGCATGTGTGTTTACCCCTATAAGTCATATCTGTTTTGACAAAAACTTCCTGCCACTTCTGCCAATTTCCCGGTTCCGGCCGAACTCCAGAACTACTTGTCCGGCGAAAAAAGAAAGCTCAAAGACGAAATCAGGGTATCTTCTTTCCCCAGTAATGAACATCTAATCAACTTCAAATAGAAATTTAGCTTATAACAAATTTTCCGATTCCAGCCGGATTCCGGTCGAACTATATGTCCGGGTAAAATACGATTGTCACACAGGGACTCAGCATCTCTTCTTACCCCTAAATCGCTTATCTAATCAACTAGAAAAAAAAAAAATTGACTTCCAACAGTTTTCCGGTTTTCGCCGGATTCCGGACGAACTACACGTCCGGGTAGAAACTTGTTTTCACATAAGTGTTCAGCATGTCTTCTTGCCCTAAATCGAACATCTAATCAACTGCAAATGAAACTTTTAATTTTGACAAACTTTCCGGTTTGGGCCGGATTCCGGTCGAAATACTTGTCCGTCGAGAAAATAGTTTTCACTATCGTCTTCAGCATGTCTCCCTACCTCTAAATCGAACATTTAATCAATTTCAAATAAAACTTTTACTTTCAACAAACTTTCCGGTTTGGGCCGGATTCCAGGCGAAATACTTGTCCATCGAGAAAATAATTTTCACCATCGTCTTCAGCATGTCTTCCTACCCCTAAATCGAACATCTAATCAACTTCAAATAAAACTTTTACTTTCAACAAACTTTCCGGTTTTGGCCGGATTCCGGGCGAACTACTTGTCCGATGACAAAATGGTTTTCAATATTAATTAATTAATTAATTAATTTATTTATAACCCGCCGTTTATATCGTGTTCAGCATGTCTTCTTACCCCATAATCGACTATCACATTAGCTGTTTCAAAATATTTTGTTTGTCCCTTAATTTGAATCCCCTCCCCCACCCCTAAATGTAGAGCTACAAAGCCCATCTACGAACTTGACTGGTCCGACGATCCAACGAACCCTCACACCAAGTTTCATCAAAATATCTCATTCCCTTCGAGAGTTATCGTGCTTACAGACGGACGGACAGACGGACGGACAGACGGACAACTTTTGCGATGTCATAGGTATCCCTCCACTTACGTTTTGGGATCCCAAAAACAATATCTAGCTAGTTTGTGTAAAGACCAGAAGCTTAAGCAAGTTGTGGATTTCCCAACTACAAAAGGTGGTACCAGTTTGGATGTTATTTGCACTAACCTTAAAATTTTCTACAATCCTCCAATTACCCTCCCCCCCCCCCCCTTGGTGGTAGCTATCACTTTATGCTACAGCTGAAACTCCCTCAAGTGTATAAAACTAATTACTCAGTTTCTGAATTTTCGCACCGACCATTAACTAGTCAAGGGCTTTTAGATTTCGGATCTTGGATCACGGCTGAGAGTTGGGAAGATGTTGTTTCTTGCGTTCATCTTGATTCAAAGATTAGTTTGTTTCAGTCTAAATTAATGGAAAATTACCAAAAGTGTTTCCCAGAGGTTGTTAAGAAGGTATGTTCTTCAGACAAACCTTACGTAATTGAAAAAATTAAAGAGCTAATCCAATTAAAGGTAAAACTTTTTCGCCGTGGAAAGAAAGACGAGGCGATTGCTCTTAGAAAACAGATAAAGAAAGAAATAAGACGTGCTGCTTCTCGTTGTGGTAAGAACAAATTAAATAGTTTAAAACAAAGTAAACCTCAGCAGTGGTTCAGGAAAGTGAAAGAAATTGCGGGTCTTTCGCCCAATAACCTAGATTTTCGACTTGATCAACCGCCGCTTCAGACAGCCAATGAGCTTAACAAACATCTTCCCACGATTGTTCAACCATTCCGTCCTCTCGCAGTCAACCAACACATCCCCGAAACTCCAAAAGAAAAAATTCCCGTAATTTCAGCGAAAGAAATAATTACAAAAATACATCGGCTGAAGATTTCTAGTATATGTCCGATTGATATCCCAGTGGATCTAATAAAAGCATTTCCTGATAAGTTAGCAACACCCCTTGCAAACATTTTCAATGATATCAGTAAATCCGGAAATTACCCGACGTGCTGGAAGCTGGGTTATATCACACCAATGGTTCGAACGATTTTAGTGGTGTTCGACCAATAACCCTGACCCCAGTTTTTTTCAAAAATGTACGAGGGTTTCTTGGCCGATTCGTTAAAGGCACAGATTCTTGATCTTATTGATTTACAACAATTCGGGAACCTCAAGGAGGTCTCTACTTCGCACTACCTTGTTAGTCTTCTTGACACTATTCTGAAAAATCTTGAAAACCCTCATACTTGGTTGAATCTTTTATTAATAGATCTCCAGAAAGCTTTCGACCTAATTGACCATAATATCCTTTTAAACAAAACTGTTAATCGAGTTCCAAGTGAGTCCTTTTATAGTCAAAATTGTTGCTTCTTTTTTAACAAATCGTTCTTAAGTGCTTAAATACAAAAACCTCTTTTCTGATCCCCTCCCTATTGTTTGTGGTGTCCCCCAAGGAACTCTAATGGGACCAACTTTATTTTTAATAATGATCAATAGCCTATTGACTGACCACCCAGATCGTTGGAAGTACGCGGACGACCTGTCTGCACTGGAGGTATGCTGACGGAATATAAAAAGTTCAATTACGGCTCTACTTGAGGATGCTAGTCAGCAAGCGTCTTTGTCGAAGATGAGGGTTAACTCCCAAAAATCATCGATCATGACTGTGAATTTTTTAAAATCCGTGCCCACTTTCACAGACTCCATTCCTCCCGAAATCTCTGTTAGTCTTATTAAATTACTTGGAGTAACTATTTCAGCTGACATGAAGTGGGATGCCCATGTTCAAAACATCCTCAAACAAGTTAACTTCAGTTTCCCTGTTAAAACTTATGAAAAAGTTTTCTTGCCCCCCGAAGGATCTCCTCCAACTGTACTGTTCGTTTATCCGGCCAATACTGGAGTATGCTTGACCTGTGTGGCATTTTGAGCTTACTTCTGAGCATGTTTATAAGATTGAAAACATTCAAAAACGAGCGCTTAGGATCATTAATGGGGAAGGGAAGCTTCCTTACCATTATCTGCTTGGCAAGTTCAAGCTCACAACCTTGGACGCGAGAAGAAACCTTCTATGCCTTAATTTCGGCACCAAGACCCTGTCTGTTCCCAGATTGCGTCCCATTCTCCCCGGACTCTACACACCCATCCGCAACAGACCACAGCGCAACATGGCTCAGAAAGTACCCAAATAAATCCAGTCCCCACAAAACATGAAAGGTACTGAAGGAATTTTGTTCCAAGTTTGGTTGAATTGTACAACAGCCAGTAAACATAGTCATTATTTTCGTTGAATTGTTAGTTTTCTTATGACCCTTTTAGTACGTTTTATTTTCTTTTATATGTATTTTAGTGAAATTACTTTTGACGTAATGATTAAAAATTGACTTTGATTGAATTTGGAAAAAAAATTAAATCATTTCATTAAAGTGATTTTTATTTGTTTTAGAAGTTTTTAGCAAAATGTTCGTCGAATGAGTCTTCCATGTAGATTGTTGTAGATAAGTTTTGTATCGATTGATGAATTTGTTTACGAATTGTGTGGCAATTATTATTGAATTGACAAATTGATTCGAGTGTTTAGTTATGTTTGGACGTAGAAGTCAAATTCGGCGTTCACGATGTGAAAGTTACTTTTTAGAATTAAAAATCTACACTACTCTACTCAGAACGTCCATGGTTCTAAAGAATACACTTAAACAGAACAAACTTCTTCCAGACAAAATAAATATTATGTCCAAAGTTGTGCATTCCTACCTTGATCGTCGAAAGCTCTAGCTGTGATCTGGCCAACATCGTCAAGGAAAATCTCGTGGGTCCTCACAAAGATCTCGATCCGGTTAATACTGCTGACGACAACATCACAGTAAAGTGTCTCTCCTAGAACCAGAAATAGACTGTATGTGTTCACGTACATCTATATTTACCGCGAAACCAGTCGAAGAGAACAAAGAAAGAAGCGCAGTACATAGAAAATACAAAAGAAAAGACAAACAAGTAAACAGACACAAACAATGCTACTCCGTACCAGTGTATTCATGATACGAATAAAAAAAACGACTTTTGCAACTAGTGATTCATTGCATTTCTGTTCGAGGCTGGCTTGGTCGGTTGCTTAATTTCCGTAGTCAAAAGGCACTCGCAGTTCACGGTTTGTTTAATTAGCGTATTTTCGACTTTCGACTGAAGAGAAGAAAAATAAACATAATGGCGGAACGATTAAGATGCAGATTTTGAAATTTTTGCATTAATCTGAGATGAGAAATGTCAATGTTTCAATGTATGAATTATTTCGTAAGGATAGGCTCTAGCATTATTTCGAACTCGACATCATTTAGCAAACTTTTACTCGCATCCACACTATCAGAAGTTTGGTAACGTTTGACACAAGGATATGCCATTTCAACTGACAAAACTTTCGATGTTATCCGCAAGTGAATATTCCCATCATGATTTTTTAATATGTTGTAAGTAAGTAAGTAGCTCGATCAAAAGCGAATATGTAAAAAAAACAAAACAAAAAAAAACAACAACATAAACAAATGCATACAATTGTTCATTCTTCGGCTCTTGTTAAAAGTAAAAAAAGACCCATAACATGGTTTCTATAACATTAACAGCTATTGTGTTGTCTATTATCTGTTGAAACTGAGCATTCTTTAGGGCGCTTTGAAATTTCTGACAGTGCAATGATCCAAAATATCCTTGATGCTATCCCATTGAAGAAATAAAAAATGTGAGCAAGCTCCTTTCGTGTCAGCTATACGTTTGGACAATATCTCATTCTGATGACTGAAGCAAATAATGAGCTCACCTTCTCCCTCAGCTAAAATGAAAGCGGTGGCTTTCTGCTTGGCTAAAGAGGGGCTGGCCAATGGGGCAAGGGAGACAATGGCAGAATTCGAACAATCTCTCCCTTCAACATTACCATCAAGAACAACCTGGATTAAGTCAGGTCTCGATGATCTCCTGGAAAAAAAGATAAAAGATAAAAGACAGCCTAAAAAAAACGCTGACCAGCTTAAAACTAACATTAGGCTACTCCGTGTGTTGTGTTCTATATATTAAATACACCTGTTTTGTATGTGTTATTTTTTGTAGTGATGGAAAACCAATTATCGGCTGCGTCCCGATACAGTTTTTAAGACAATCTACTCCTGCGGACGCTATTGCCGCTTTTCGTTTTTCACTGTTATATTTGGAGACAAACTTGTAAACCAGGACAGACATCAAGTTGAAACTTGGCGTACATGTTCGCAGTGGGGTCTAATTGTGCCTTTTGAGGGTCGGTCTCCCCACGCCCATCACGTTCAGGGGCATTAAGGCCCAGATTGTCAAGTGACTAACGCCCAGCATGTTCAGGGGGCATTAAGGCCCAGATTGCCCAGTGCCTCGACTTCTTAACTTGACCATGGTTGAAGAAAAACAAATAGAATTTTGTTTACTAAAAACCCTAGTGTCTGGAAGTAATTATTAAAATTACTCCCCCCCCCCCCCCCCATTCAAGAGCAACTAGGCCCAGACTGCCCATGTGAGTTAAACTCGGGACCTGACAATGGGGTCCGTATTCTAAGTTAAACTTGACCGTGGTTGAAGAAAAGAAAATGGAATTTTGTGTATTAAAACATCCTTCTGGAAGTAATTATTAGAATTACCCCCCCCCCCCCCCCCATTCAAGAGCAACTGGGCCTAGACTGCCCATCTGAGTTAAACTCGGGACCTGACAATGGGGTCAATATTCTAAGTTAATACTTCTCACTTGGGCCAAAGTTTGAGACACTCAAGTCTTTGTAATCTGTGGCAGTCAACACACGAATCATCATTTTTGGGAACAGTGCACTGGAACAAGTCCAAAGTACCTCAGGAAAATCTTTTCCTAGGGATTTCAAAATTCGGATTTTACAGAATGATTTGTGTATAAAAGTCTATGAGAAAGATCGAAGTGATTTTCATGTGCAGTAGAGGAGGTGACATGAAACTAAATTATGTACCTTGAAATGGCACGAAAAAGTACTAAAATTAATTTCCATGGATTTCTAACAAACAAGGAAGTAGGCTTCAACGTTGGCACATACCCTAACACTCAGAACTGTGACCTAAACCGAAATTTTATGTATTATGACCAGTCATACACAAATCCTCAATTTTTGGACATGGTGCCCCAACGTATGGGCACAGGCACCATGCCCTGGAGCATGGGCATGGTACCCCTGTGAAATTTGGTTTAACCGAGACTGGTTACATACCTAAATAGGGTCTTCTTCTTGTCCCAGATCAAAAGATAACTGATTTTACTTTCTATCCAACCTCATTTTCCAATTTACAAAATGTTAGAGCACTTCCAAGATACATAGATTATTTTGGAGGCCACTTCTCTTCTAGTGGGTTTATCCTATCCTTTTCCAGAAAACTGCTGCTAGGTAGCATGGATGAGGCAAGCTTTTCAATGTGTTCACTGGAGCAAATATTTCCTTTAGATTGTTTGCCTTTTATTGTATTTATTTTGAGTGATTTTTTTTTTACTTTTTTTTACTCTGACTTTTGACTTTTTGCCAACATTGAAAAGGATTGAGTAACCTAGTGGCAACTACCTGGAAAAGGATAGAGTAAACCCACTGGGAAAGAAGTGGCCTCTACAAAACTCTCTGTATCTTGGAAGTGCTCTAACATTTTGAAAACTGGAAAATGAGGCTGGATAGAAAGTGAAATCAGGTATCTTTTGATCTAGGACAGGAAGAAGACCCTATTTAGGTATGTAGCCAGTGTCAGTTTAACCAAATTTCACAGGGGTGACATGCCCATGCTCCAGGGCATGGTGCCCCAACGTATGGGCACCATGCCCAAAAATTGAGGATTTGTGTATGACTGATTATGACTGACCTATAGGTGTTCCTTTTGACCATTTTTCAAGTGACTGATGTATTTCACTGCTAGCCTGTGGGAAACACTAGGTGCTTTCTGGTCTGTTTTCACAAGTTTATGGGTACAAAGAGATTGCACCACTGTACCAAATGAAAACAGATATTTTTCACCATCATCAGAAAAGGCAGAACAAAGAATTTCACATTAGGACGTACGGTACAGTAATTTCGACTTTCAGAATGAAATATGAGAGTTTGGTGTACATTACATTTCTACGACCCTTTCTTGTTTGAAATACAGTTTTGAAATGAAGTACTTGCATTTTAGAAGGCTTTTTTGGGATCCCAAAACGTAAGTGGAGGGATACCAATGACATCGCAGAAGTTGTCCGTCTGTCCGTCCGTCCGTCCGTCTGTAAGCACGATAACTCTCGAAGGGAATGAGATATTTTGATGAAACTTGGTGTGAGGGTTCGTTGGGTCGTCGGACCAGTCAAGTTCGTAGATGGGCTTTGTAGCTCTACATTTAGGGGTGGGGGAGGGGATTCAAATTAAGGGACAAACAAAATATTTTGAAACAGCTAATGTGATAGTCGATTATGGGGTAACAAGACATGCTGAACACGATGGTGAAAATTATTTTGTCATCGGACAAGTAGTTCGCCCGGAATCCGGCCAAAACCGGAAAGTTTGTTGAAAGTAAAAGTTTTATTTGAAGTTGATTAGATGTTCGATTTAGGGGTAGGAAGACATGCTGAAGACGATGGTGAAAATTATTTTCTCGATGGACAAGTATTTCGCCCGGAATACTGCCCAAACAGGAAAGTTTGTTGAAAGTAAAAGTTTTATTTGAAATTGATTAGATGTTAGATTTAGGGGTAGGAAGACATGCTGAAGCCGATGGTGAAAACTATTTTCTCGACGGACAAGTATTTCGCCCGGAATCCGGCCCAAACCGGAAAGTTTGTTGAAAGTAAAAGTTTTATTTGAAGTTGATTAGATGTTCGATTTAGAGGTAGGAAGACATGCTGAAGACGATGGTGAAAACTATTTTCTCGACGGACAAGTATTTCGACCGGAATCCGCCCAAACTGGAAAGTTTGTCAAAATTAAAAGTTTTATTTGGAGTTGATTAGATGTTCGATTTAGGGCAAGAAGACATGCTGAACACTTACGTGAAAACAATTTTCTACCCGGACATGTAGTTCGTCCGGAATCCGGCCAAAACCGGAAATCTGTTGGAAGTCAAAGTTTTATTTCTAGTTGATTAGATAAGCGATTTAGGGGTAAGAAGAGATGCTGAGTCCCTGTATGACAATCATATTTTACCCGGACATATAGTTCGACCGGAATCCGGCTGGAATCCGAAAATTTGTTATAAGCTAAATTTCTATTTGAAGTTGATTAGATGTTCATTACTGGGGAAAGAAGATACCCTGATTTCGTCTTTGAGCTTTCTTTTTTTTGCCGGACAAGTAGTTCTGGAGTTCGGCCGGAACCGGGAAATTGGCAGAAGTGGCAGGAAGTTTTCGTCAAAACAGATACGACTTATAGGGGTAAACACACATGCTGAATCCAAATCTGAACTTGGTTTTCTCAGGTGATTAGCTATTTGGCCTTAATCTGTTTCTGAATTTTAATTGTAAAAATGTTCAAGGAGTCTGGCGAAGACTGGATCTGGCTAAGATAAGACCCAGTTGTCTGGATCAAATCTTAGATTTTTAAGATCCCATCGACACCTTTGGTCTTGTTGGGAATGTAATTACTATAAATGAAGTATGGATGATGAACGTAAGTGTAGTGTTTTCAAGATTTGAAGTAAGTGTTTTCAAGATTTGAAGAGGCGATGGTGAAAACTATTTTCTCGACGGACAAGTATTTCGACCGGAATCCGGCCCAAACCGGAAAGTTTGTCAAAATTAAAAGTTTTATTTGGAGTTGATTAGATGTTCGATTTAGGGCAAGAAGACATGCTGAACACTTATGTGAAAACAATTTTCTACCCGGACATGTAGTTCGTCCGGAATCCGGCCAAAACCGGAAATCTGTTGGAAGTCAAAGTTTTATTTCTAGTTGATTAGATAAGCGATTTAGGGGTAAGGACAAGTAGTTCTGGAGTTCGGCCGGAACCGGGAAATTGGCA